>CM040421.1:103114927-103247071 GCA_022702705.1 Papilionanthe hookeriana x Papilionanthe teres | reverse complement strand
AATTGACTTTTTGGTCAAAAGTTGACACTTTGGGTCAATGGGTTGGTCATTTTGTCAAGTAGTGATCATTTTGATTAAGGTTATTTTTTTGGTCAAAAGTTGACCTATTGGGTCAGTGGGTTGGTCATTGGGTCAAGAATTGACCTTTTTGACAGAAGTTGAGTTTTTAGCCAGAGATTGACTTATTGGGTCAATGGAATGGTTATCAGCTCAAAAATTGATTTTTTAAACAAAAGTTGACCTATTGGGTCAATGTGGTGGTCATTGGGTCAAGGATTGACCGTTTTGACCAAAGTTGACTTTTTGGTCAAGGATTGACTTTTTGGGTGAATATTTGGTCATTATATTCAAAATTGACTCTTTTTTTACCAAAATTGACTTTTTCGTCAAAAGTTTACACATTGGGTCAATGGATTGGTCATTTGGTCAAGGAGTGATCATTTTGACCAAAGTTATCTTTTTTAGTCAAAAGTTAACCTATTGGGTCAATGGGTTGGTCATTGACTTATTGGTTCAATGGGATGGTCATTAGCTCAGAAGTTGACTATTTTAACCAAAATTGACTTCTTGGTCAAAAGTTGACCTATTGGGTCAAGGATAGACCATTTTGACCAAATCGCCTTTTTGGTCAAAAGTTGACCTATTTGGTCAATGGGTTGGTCATTGGTTTAAGAATTTACTATTTTGACCAAATTTAACTTCTTTGTCAGAGATTGACTTATTAAGTCAATAATTTGTCATTAGGTCAAAAATTGATTATTTTGACCAAAATTGACTTTTTGGTCCAAAGTTGACCTATTTGGTTAACGGGTTGATTATTGGGTTAAGGATTGACCATTTTGACCAAAGTTGACCTTTTGGTCAAAGATTGACTTATTGGGTCAATAATTGGTAATTAGGTCAAAAATTAACTATTTTGACCAAAATTAACTTTTTGGTCAAGCTTGACCTATTGGGTTAAGGATTGATCATTTTGACAAAAGTTGACTTTTTGGTCAAAAGTTGACTTGTTACTTGAATGGGTTGGTCATTGGATCAAAGATTGACCATTTTGATGAAAGTTGTCTTTTTGGTCACAGAATGACATATTTGATCCAAAATTGACTATTTTGATTAAAATTGGCTTTTTGGTCAAATGTTAACATATCGGATCAATAGGTTGGTCATTCTGTCAAGAATTGGTCATTTAGACGAAGGTTTAGTTTTTGGTAAAAAGTTGACCTATTGGGAAAATGGATTGGTCATTAAGTTAAGGATTGACCTTTTTGACCAAAATTGACCAACTGGGTCAATGAGGTGGTCATTAGTTCAAAAATTAACTATTTTTAAGGTTAACATATTGGGTCAATGATGACTTTTTGGTCAAAAGATGACCTATTGGGTCAATAGTTTGGTCATTGGGTCAAGGATTGACCATTTTGACCAAAGTTGACTTTTTGGTCAGTGATTAACTTATTGGGTCAATAATTGGTCATTAGGTCAAAAATTAACTATTTTGACCATAAATTACATTTTTGTTAAAAGGTGACCATTTGGGTTAATGGGTATGTCATTGAGTCAAGGATAGACCATTTTGATCCATTTTGGTTAAATGTTAACCCATTGGGTCAATGGGGTGGTCATTAGGGTAAAAGTTGACTATTTTGACCAAAATTGATTTTTTCTTCAAAAGTTGACCTATTGGGTCAATGGATTGGTTATTTTGTCAGGGATTGACCATTTTGACCACACTTGACTTTTTGGTAAAGAGTTAACCTATTGGGTCAATGGGTTGGTCATTGGGTCAATGATTCGCCATTTTGACTAAAGTTGACTTTTTTGTCAGAGATTGACTTATTATTTCAATAATTGGTCATTACGTCAAAAATTGACTATTTTAACCAAAATTGACTTTTTGGTCAACAGTGTCCTATTGGGTCAATTTGTTGTTCATTGGGTCAAGGATTGACCATTTTGACCAAAGTTGATTTTTTGGTCAAAAGTTGACCTATTGGGTCAATGTCGTAGTCATTGGGTCAAGGATTGACCGTTTTGGCCAAAGTTGACTTTTTGGTCAAAGATTGACTTTTTGGGTGAATATTTGGTCATTATATTAAAAATTGACTTTATTTACCAAAATTGAATTTTTAGTCAAAAGTTTACACATTGGGTCAATGGATTGGTCATTTGGTCAAGGAGTGATCATTTTGACCAAAGTTATCTTTTTGGTCAACAGTTAATCTATTGGGTCAATGGGTTGGTCATTGACTTATTGGTTCAATGGGATGGTCATTAGCTCAAAAGTTGACTATTTTAACCAAAATTGACTTCTTAGTCAAAAGTTGACCTATTAGGTCAAGGATAGACTATTTTAACCAAAATTGATTTATTGGGTCAATGGGTTGGTCATTGGGTTAAGAATTTACGATTTTGACCAAATTTAACTTTTTTTGTCAGAGATTGACTTATTAGGTCAATAATTTGTCATTAGGTAAAAAATTGAATATTTTGACCAAAATTGACTTTTTGGTCCAAAGTTGACCTATTGGGTTAACAGGTTGATTATTGGGTTAAGGATTGACCATTTTGACTAAAGTTGACTTTTTGGTGAAAGATTGACTTATTGGGTCAATAATTGGTAATTAGGTCAAAAATTAACTATTTTGACCAAAATTAACTTTTTGGTTAAGGTTGACCTATTAGGTTAAGGATTGATCATTTTGACCAAAGTTAACTATTTTGGTCAAAAGTTACTTATTACGTGAATGGGTTGGTCATTGGATCGAAGACTGACCATTTTGATGAAAGTTATCTTTTTGGTCACAGATTGACATATTTGATCCAAAATTGACTATTTTCATTAAATTGGCTTTTTGGTCAAAAGTTAACTTATCGGATCAATAGGTTGGTCAATCGATCAAGAATTGGTTATTTAGATGAAGGTTTCGTTTTTGGTAAAAAGTTGACATATCGTGAAAATGGAATGTTCATTTGGTCAAGGATTGACCATTTTGAACAAAATTGACCAACTGGGCCAATGAGGTGGTCATTAGGTCAAAAATTAACTATTTTTAACGTTGACATATTGGGTTAATGGGTTGGTCATTGGGTCAAGGATTGACCATTTTGGCCAAAGTTGACTTTTTGGTCAAAAGATGACCTATTGGGTTAATAAATTGGTCATTGGGTCAAGGATTGACCATTTTGACCAAAGTTGACTTTTTGGTCAGTGATTGAGTTTTTGGGTCAATAATTGGTCATTAGGTCAAAAATTAACTATTTTGACCAAAATTGACATTTTGGTCAAAGTTGACCTAATGGGTCAAGGTTTGACAAATTTGACCAAAGTTGACTTTTTGGTCAAAAGTTGACCTTTTGCGTCCATGGGGTGGTTGTTCGGTTAAAAATTGACTATTTTGACCAAAATTTACATTTTTGTTAAAAGGTGACCATTTGGGTCAATGAGTATATCATTGTGTCAGGGATAGACTATTTTGACCAAAATTAACATTTTGGTCAAATGTTGACCCATTGGGTCAATGGGGGTGGTCATAAGGTTAAAAATTAACTATTTTTACCAATTGTGACTTTTTCATCAAAATTTAACCTATTGGGACAATGACTTAGTCATTTTGTCAAGGATTGGCCATTTTGATCACACTTGACTTTTTGGTTAAAAGTTAACCTATTGGGTCAATTGGTTGGTCATCGGGTCAATGATTCACCATTTTGACCAATGTTGACATTTTAGTCAAATATTGACTTATTGTTTTGAAAATTAGTCATTAGGTAAAAAATTGATTATTTTGACCAAAATTGACTTTTTGGTCAAAAGTTGACCTATTTAGTCAATGGGTTGTTCATAAGGACAAGAATTGACCATTTTGACCAAAGTTGACTTTTTGGTCAAAGATTGAATTTTTTGGTCAAGGATTTATCATTTTGACCAAAGTTAACTTTTTGGTCAAAAGTTGACCTATTTCGTCAATGGGTTGGTAATTGGATCAAGGATTGACCATTTTGATGAAAGTTGAGTTTTTGGTCACAGATTGACTTATTGGATCCAAAATTGACTTTTTTGATCAAAATTTACTTTTTGCTCAAAAGTTAACCTATCGGATCAATTGGTTGGTCATTCGGTCAAGATTTGATCATTTAGACAGTTTTGACTTTTTGGTAAAAGTTGACCATTTGGGTTAACAGGTTGGTCATTGGGTCAAGGATTGACCATTTTAACTAAAATTGACCAATTGGGTCAATGAGGTGGTCATTAGGTCAAATATTAACTATTTTTAAAGTTGACATATTGGGTTAATGGGTTGGTCATCGGGTGAAAGATTGATGATTTTGACCAAAGTTGACTTTTTGGCCAAAAGTTGACCTATTGCGTGAATGGGTTGGTCATTAGATTAAGGATTTACCATTTAAATGAAAGTTGTCTTTTTTGTCATAGATTGACATATTGCATCCAAAATTGACTCTTTTGATCAAAATTGATTTTTTGGTCAAAAGTTAACATATCAGATCAATAGGTTGGCCATTCGGTCAAGAATTGATCATTTACACGAAGGTTTACGTTTTGGTTTGGGAAAATGGGTTGGTCATTGGGTCAAGGATTGACCATTTTGACCAAAATTGATCAATTGGGTCAATGAGATGGTCATTAGGTCAAATATTAACAATTTTTAAGGTTGACATATTGGGTTAATGGGTTGGTCATTGGGTCAATGATTGACCATTTTGACCAAAGTTGACTTTTTGGTCAAAAGAAGACCTATTGGGTCAATTGATTGGTCATTGGGTCAAGGATTGACCATTTTGACCAAAGTTGACTTTTTGGTCAGTGATTGACTTTTTGGGTCAATAATTGGTCATTGGGTCAAAAATTAACTATTTTGGCCAAAATTGAAATTTTTGGTCAAAGTTGACATATTGGGTCAAGGACTGACAAAATTTGACCAAAGTTAACTTTTTGGTCAAAAGTTGACCTATTGGATCAATGGGGTGGTTTTTCTGTTAAAACTTGACTTTTTTGACCAAAATTTACATTTTTGTTAAAAGGTGACCATTTGGGTCAATGGGTATATCATTGTGTCAGGGATAGACCATTTTGACCAAAATTGACATTTTGGTCAAATTTTGAGCCATTGGGTCAATGGGGTGGTCATTAGGTTAAAGATTGACTATTTTGACCAAAATTGACTTTTTCATCAAAAGTTGACCTATTGGGTCAAAGAATTAGTCATTTTGTCAAGGATTGACCATTTTGATCACACTTGACTTTTTTGTAGAAAGTTAACTTATTGGGTCAATGGGTTGGTCATTGGGTCAAAGATTCACCAATTTGACCAATGTTGACTTTTTAGTCAAATATTGACTTGTTGTTTCAATAATTGGTTATTAGGTCAAAAATTAACTATTTTGACAATAATTGACTTTTTGCTCAAAAGTTGACCTATTGGGTCAATGGGTTGTTCATTGGGTCAAGGATTGACCATTTTGACCAAAGTTGACTTTTGGTCAGAGATTGATTTTTTGGTCAACAATTTATCATTTTGACCAAAGTTGACTTTATAGTCAAAAGTTAACCAATTGCGTCAATGGGTTGGTCATTGGATCAAGGATTGACCATTTCGATGAAAGTTGACTTTTTGATCACAGATTGACTTATTAGATCCAAAATTGACTATTTTGATCAAAATTCACTTTTTGCTCAAAAGTTAACCTATCAGATCAATAGGTTGGTCATTCGGTCAAGAATTGATCATTTAGACAATTTTGACTTTTTGGTAAAAGTTGACTTATTGGGTCAACAGGTTGGTCATTGGGTCAAGGATTGACCATTTTGACCAAGATTGCCAATTGGGTCAATGAGGTGGTCATTAGGTCAAATATTAACTATTTTTAAAGTTGACCTATTGGGTTAATGGGTTGGTCATTGGGTCAATGATCGACCATTTTGACCAAAGTTGACTTTTTAGTCAAAAGTTGACCTATTGAGTCAATTGTTTAATCATTGGGTCAAGGATTGACCATTTTGACCAAAGTTGATTTTTTGGTCAGAGATTGACTTATTGGGTCAATAATTGGTCATTCGGCAAAAAATTAACTATGTTGACCAAAATTAACTTTTTGGTCAAAGTTGACCTATTGGGTCAAGGATTGACGATTTTGACTAAAGTTGGATCGATGGGGTGGTTGTTCGATTAAAAATTAGTTATTTTGACCAAAATTTTCATTTTTGTTAAAAGGTGACCATTTGTGTCAATGGGTATGTCATTGTGTCAGGGATAGACCATTTTGACCAAAATTGACATTTTTTTCAAATGTTAACACATTGGGTCAATGGGGTGGCCATTAAGTTAAAAATTGATTATTTTGACCAAAATTTACTTTTTCTTCAAACGTTGACCTATTGTGTCAATTGATTGGTCATTTTGTCAAGGATTGACCATTTTGACCACACTTGTCATTTTTGGTAAAACGTTAACCTATTTAGTCAATAGGTTGGTCATTGGGTCAATGATTCACCATTTTGACAAAAGTTAACTTTTTAGTCATTGATTGACTTATTATTTCAATTATTGGTCATTAGGTCAAAAATTGACTATTTTGACCAAAATTAACTTTTTAGTCGAAATTTGACCCTATTGGGTCAATGGGTTGTTCATTGGGTCGAGATTGATCATTTTGACCAAAGTTAATTTTTTGGTAAAAAATTGACTGTTAGATTCGATGTGGTGGTCATTGGGTCTAGGATTATCCATTTTGACCAAAGTTGACTTTTTGGTCAGAGATTGACTTATTGGTCAAGGATTATACATTATTTCAAAAATTAACTTTTTTTTTACCAAAATTGTCTTTTTTGTCAAAAGTTGGCAGATTGGGTCAATGGGTTGGTTATTTCGTCAAGGAGTGATCAGTTTGACAAAAGTTATCTTTTGGGTCAATGGGTTGGTCAATAGATCAAGGATTGACCATTTTGACTAAAGTTGAGTTTTTAATCATATATTGACTAATTTGGTCAACGGGATGGTCATTAGCTCAAAAATTGACTTTTGGTCAAAAGTTGACCTATTTGGTCATTGGGTCAAGGATTAACCATTTTGACCAAATTGCCTTTTTGGTCAAAAGTTGACCTATTTGGTCATTGGGTCAAGGATTAACCATTTTGACCAAATTGCCTTTTTGGTCAAAAGTTGACCTATTTGGTCAATGGGTTGGTCATTGTGTTAAGAATTTACTATTTTGACAAAATTTGACTTTTTTGTCAGAGATGGACTTTTTAGGTCAATAATTGGTCATTAGGTCAAAAATTGACTATTTTGACCAAAATTGACTTTTTGGTCCAAAGTTGACTTGTTGAGTTAATGGGTTGGTTATTGGGTTAAGGATTAACCATTTTGACCAAAGTTGACTTTTAATCAAAGACTGACCTATTGGGTCAATAATTGGCCAATAGGTCAAAAATTAACTATTTTGGCGAAAATTTACTTTTTGGTTATGGTTGACTGCGAGATTCGAGGATTGATCATTTTGACCAAAGTTGACTTTTTTGTCAATAGTTGACCTATTGCATTAATGGGTTGGTCATTGGATCAAGGATTGATCATTTTGATGAAAGTTAACTTTTTGGTCACAGATTGACTTATTGGATCCAAAATTGACTATTTTGATTAAAATTGACTTTTTGGTCAAAAGTTAACCTATCGGATCAATAGGTTGGTCATTCAGTCAAGAATTGAACATTTAAGCGAAAGTTGACTTTTTCGTAAATAGTTGACCTAGTTGGTCAATGGGTTGGTCATTGGGTAAAGGATTGACCTTTTTAACCAAACTTGAGTTTTTGGTCAAAAGTTAACATATTGGGTCAATGTGGTAGTCATTGGGTCAAGGAGTGACCATTTTAACCAAAGTTGACTTTTTGGTCAAAGATTGACTTATTCGGTGAATAATTGGTCATTATATAAAAAATTAACTTTTTTTTTGCCAAAATTGACTTTTTGGTCAAAAGTTGACTCATTGGGTCAATGGGTTGGTCATTATTCAAGACGTGATGATTTTGACAAAAGTTATCAATTTAGTCAAAAGTTGACCTATTGGGTCAATGGGTTGGTCATTGGGTCAAGAATTGACCTTTTTTACCAAAGTTGACTTTTTAGCTAGAGATTGACTTATAGGAGTCGAAAGGGATGGTCATTACCTAAAAAATTGACTATTTTGACCAAATTTACTTTTTAGTCAAAAGTTAACCTAATGGGTCATTGGATCAAGGATAGACCATTTTGACCAAGTTGCCTTTTTGGTCAAAAGTTGACCTATTTGGTCAATCGGATGATCATTAGGTCAAGAATTTACTATTTTGACCAAATTTGACTTTTTTGTCAGAGATTGACTTATTAGGTCAATAATTGGTCAATAGGTCAAAAATTGACTATTTTGACCAAAATTGACTTTTTGGTCCAAAGTTGACCTATTGGGTTAATGGGTTGGTTATTGGATAAGGATTGACCATTTTGACCAAAGTTGACTTTTTGGTCAAAGATTGATTTATTGGATTAATAATTGGTCATTAGGTTAAAAATTAACTATTTTGACCCAAATTGACTTTTTGGTCAAGGTTGACCTGTTGGGTCAAGGATTGATCATTTCGACCAAAGTTAATTTTTTAGTCAAAAGTGACCTATTTCGTCAATGGGTTGGTCATTGGATCTAGGATTGACCATTTTGATGTAAGTTGTCTTTTTGAGCACAGATTGACTTATTGGATCCATATTTGACTATTTTGATCAAAAATGGACTTTTTGGTCAAAAGTTAACCTATCATATCAATAGGTTGGTGATTCGATAAAGAATTTAGTATTTTGGCGAAAGTTGACTTTTTCATAAAAAGTTGACCTATTTGGTTAATGGGTTGGTCATTGGGTCAAGGATTGACCATTTTGACTAAAATTGACCAATTGGGTCAATGAGGTTGTCATTAGGTAAAAAATTAACTATTTTTAACGTTAACCTATTGGGTTAATGGGTTGGTCATTGGGTCAAGGATTAACCATTTTGACCAAAGTTGCTTTTTGGTCAAAAGTTGACTTATTTGGTCAATGGTTTGGTCATTGGGTCAAGGATTGTCCATTTTGACCAAAGTTGTCTTTTTTATCAGAGATTGACTTATTGAGTCAATAATGGGTCATTAGGTCAAAAATAAACTCTTTTGACCAAAATTGACCTTTTCGCCAAAGTTGACCTATTGGTTCAAGGACTGACAATTTTGACCAAAGTTGACTTTTTGATCAAAAGTTGACCTATTGGGTCAATGGGGTGGTTGTTTGGTTAAAAATTGACTATTTTGACAAAAATTTACATTTTTGTTAAAAGGTGACCATTTTGGTCAATGGGTATGTCATTTTGTCAGGGATAGACCATTTTGACCAAAATTGACATTTTGGTCAAATGTTGACCCAATGGGTCAATGGGGTGGTCATTAGGTTAATAATTGACTATTTCGACCAGAATTAACTTTTTCTTCAAAACTAGACCTATTGGGTCAATGGATTGGTCATTTTGTTAATGATTGACCATTTTGATCACACTTGACTTCTTGGTAAAAAGTTAACATATTGGGTCAATGAGTTGGTCATTGGGTCAATGATTCACCATTTTGACCAAAGTTGACTTTTTAGTCAGAGATTGACTTATTATTTCAATACTTGGTTATTAGGTCAAAAATTGACTATTTTGACAAAAATTGACTTTCTGTTGAAAAGTTGACCTATTGGGTCAATGAGTTGTTCATTGGGTCAAGGATTGATCATTTTGACCAAAGTTGATTTTTTGGTCAAAAGTTGACTTATTGGGTCAATGTGGTGGTCATTGGGTCAAGGATTGACCATTTTGACCAAAGTTAACTTTTTGGTCAGAGATTTACTTATTAGGTGAATAATTGGTCATTTTATCAAAAATTGACTTTTTTTACCAAAATTGACTTTTTGGTCAAACGTTGACACATTCGGTCAATGGGTTGGTCATTTGGTCAATGAGTGATCATTTTGCCCAAAGTTATTATTTTGGTCAAAAGTTAACTTATTGGGTCAAGGGGTTGGTCATTGGGTCAAGAATTGACCATTTTGACCAAAGTAGACTTATTAGCTAGAGATTGACTTATTGGGTCATTGGGATGGTCATTAGCTCAAAAATTGACTATTTTGACCAAAATTGATTTTTTGGTCAAAAGTTGACCTATTGGGTCAAGGATTGACCATGTTGACTAAGTTGTCGTTTTGGTCAAAAGTTAACCTATTTGGTTAATGGGTTGGTCATTGGATCAGGAATTTACTATTTTGACCAAATTTGACTTTTTGTCAGAGATTGACTTATTAGGTCAATATTTGGTCATTAGGTCAAAAATTGGCTATTTTGACTAAAATTGACTTTTTGGTCCAAAGTTGATCTGTGGGTTTAATGGGTTATTTATTGGGTTAAGGATTGACCATTTTGACCAAAGTTGATTTTTTGGTCAAAGATTGACTTACTAGGTCAAAAAATTGGTCATTTGGTCAAAAATTAACTTTTTTGACCAAAATTAACTTTTTGGTCAAGGTTGACCTATTGGTTCAATGATTGATCATTTTGACTAAAGTTGACTTTTTAGTCAAAAGTTGACCTATTACGTCAATGGGTTGCTCATTGGATCAAGGATTGACCAACTTGATAAAAGTTGACTTTTTGGTCTCCGATTGACTTATATGATCGAAAATTGACTATTTTGATTAAAATTGACTTTTTGGTCAAAACTTAACCTATCAGATCAATAAGTTGGTCATTCGGTCAAGAATTGATGATTTAGAAGAAAGTTAACTTCTTTGAAAAAGTTGTCCTTTTGGATTCGATGGGTTGGTCGTTGGGACGATGATTCATGATTTTGACCAAAGTTGACTTTTTAGTCAGAGATTGACTTATTGTTTCAATAATTTGTCATAAGGTAAAAAATTGACTATTTTGACCAAAATTAACTTTTTGGTCAAAAGTTGACCTATTGGGAGAATGGGTTATTCCTTGGGTCAAGGATTGACCATTTTGACTAAAGTTGATTTTTTGGTCAAAAGTTGACCTATTGGGTCAATGTGGTGGTCATTGGGTCAACGATTGACCATTTTGACCAAAGTTGACTTTTTTGTCAGAGATTGACTTATTCGGTTAATAACTGGTCATTATATCAAAAATTTACTTTTTTATACCAAAATTGACTTTTTGGTCAAAAGTTGACACATTAGGTCAATGGGTTTGTCATTTGGTCGATAGTGATCATTTTGCCCGAAGTTATCTTTTTGGTCGAAAGTTGACTATTGGAGTCGATCGGGTTGGTCATTGGGTCAAGGATTGACCATTTTGACCAAAGATGATTTTTTGGCCAGAGATTGACTTATTGGGTCAATGGGATGGTCATTAGCTCAAAAATTGACTATTTTGACCAAAATTGACTTTTTGGTCTAAAGTTGACCTATTGGGTCAAGGATTGACCATTTTGACCAAGTTGCCTTTCTGGTCAAAAGTTGATCTATTTGGTCAATAGGTTGGCCATTGGGTCAAGAATTTACTATTTTTACCAAATTTGACATTTTTCTCAGAGATTAACTCATTAGGTTAAAAATTGACTATTTTGACCAAAATAGACTTTTTGGTCCAAAGTTGACCTATTATGTTAATGGGTTGGTTATTGGGTTAAGGATTGACTATTTTTACCAAATTTGACTTTTTGGTCAAAGATTAACTTATTGGGTCAAAAATTGGTTATTAGGTCAAAAATTAACTATTTTGACTAAAATTGACTTTTTTGTCAAGGTTGACCTATTGGGTCAAGGATTGATCATTTTGACCAAAGTTGACTTTTTGGTCGAAAGTTGACCTATTTTGTCAATGGGTTGGTCATTGGATCGATGATTGACCATTTTGATGAAAGTTGACTTTTTGGTCATAGATTGACTTATTGGATCCAAAATTGACTATTTTGTTCAAAATTAGCTTTTTGCTCAAAAGTTAACCTATCTGATCAATAGGTTGGTCATTCAGTGAAGAATTGATCATTTTGACGAAAGTAGACTTTATTGTAAAAAGTTGACCTATTGGGTCAATGGGTTGGTCGTTGGGTCAAGGATTGACCATTTTGACCAAAATTGACCAGTTTGGTCAATGAGGTGGTCATCATGCCAAAAATTAACTATTTTTAAAGTTGACCTATTGGGTTAATGGGTTGGGCATTGGGTCAAGGATTGACCATTTTGACCAACGTTGACTTTTTAGTCAAAAGTTGACCTATTGGGTCAATGATTTGATCATTGGGTCAAGGATTGACCATTTTGACCAAAGTTGACTTTTTGGTCAGAGATTAACGTATTGGGTCAATAATTAGTCATTAGGTAAAAAATTAAAAATTTTGACCAAAATTGACTTTTTCGTCAAAGTTGACTTATTGGGTCAGAAATTGACCATTTTGACTAAGCCTAACTTTTTTTGTCAAAAGTTGACTTAATTGATCAATGGGGTGGTTGTTCGGTTAAAAATTGACTATTTTGACCAAAATTTACTTTTTTGTTAAAAGGTGACCATTTGGGGTCAATGGGTATGTCACTGTGTCAGGGATAGACCATTTTAACCAAAATTGACATTTTAGTCAAATATTGACCCATTGGGTCAATAGAGTAATCGTTAAGTTAAATATTGACTATTTTGACCAAAATTTACTTTTTCTTCAAAAGTTGACCTATTGGGTCATTGGATTGGTCATTTTGTCAAGGATTGACAATTTTGACCACACTTGACTTTTTGGTAAAAAGTTAACCTATTGGGTCACTGGGTTGGTCATTGGGTCAATGATTCACTATTTTGACCAAAGTTGACTTTTTAGTCAGAGGTTGACTTATTGTTTCAGTAATTGGTCATTAGGTCAAAAATTGACTATTTTGTCCAAAATTGACCTTTTGGTCAAAAGTTGACCTTTTGGGCCAATGGGTTGTTCATTGGGTCAAGGATTGACCATTTCGACCAAAGTTGATTTTTTCGTCAAAAGTTGACCTATTGGGTCAATGTGGTGGTCATTGGGTCAAGGATTGACCATTTTGAACAAAGTAGACTTTTTCGTCAGAGATTGAATTATTTGGTGAATAATTGGTCATTATATCAAAAATAGACTTTTTTACCAAAATTAACTTTTTGGTCAAAAGTTGACACATATGGTCAATGAGTTGGTCACTTGGTCAAGGAGTGATCATTTTGACCAAAGTTATCTTTTGGTCAAAAGTTGGCCTATTGGGTCAATGGGTTGGTCATTGGGTCAGGGATTGACCATTTTTACCAAAGTTGACTTTTTAGCCAAAGATTGACTTATTTGGTCAATGTGATGGTCATAAGATCAAAAATTTACTTTTTGATCAAAAGTTGACCTATTGGGTCATTGGGTCAAGGATTGTCTATTTTGAGTAAGTTGCCTTTTTGGTCAAAAGTTGTCCTATTGGGTCAATGGGTTGGTTATTGGGTTAAGGCTTGACCATTTTGACCGAAGTTGACATTTTGGTCAAAGATTGACTTATTGGGTCAATAATAGGTCATTAAGTCAAAAATTAACTATTTTGACCAAAATTGACTTTTTGGTCAAGGTTGACCTAGTGGGTCAAGGATTGATCATTTTGACCAAAGTTGACATTTTGGTCGAAAGTTGACCTTTTGAGTCAATGGGTTGGTCATTGGATCGAGGATTGACCATTTTGATGAAAGTTGACTTTTTGGTCAGAGATTGACTTATTGGATCCAAAATTGACTATTTTGATCAAAATTAACTTTTTGGTCAAAATTTAACCTATCTGATCAATAGGATGGTCATTCAATCAAAAATTGATCATTTAGACGAAAGTGGACTTTTTGGTAAAAATTTGACCTATTGGGTCAATGGGTTGGTCATCGGGTTAAGGATTGACCATTTTGACCAAAATTGACCAATTGGGTCAATGAGGTGGTCATTAGGTCAAAAATTAACTATTTTTAAAGTTGACCTATTGGGTCAAGGATTGATCATTTTGACCAATGTTGATTTTTTGGTCAAAATTTGACCTATTGGGTCAATGGTTTGCTTATTGGGTCAAGGATTGACCATTTTCACCAAAGTTGACTTTTTGGTCAAAGATTGACTTATTGGGTCAATAATCGGGCATTAGGTCAAAAATTAACTATTTTGACCAAAATTTACTTTTTAGTCAAAGCTGACCTATTGGGTCAGAAATTGACCATTTTGAACAAGCTTGACTTTTTTGTCCTATTAGATCAATGGGGTGGTTGTTCAGTTAAAAATTGACAATGTTGACCAAAATTTACTTTTTTGTTAAAAGGTGACCATTTGGGTCAATGGGTATGTCATTGTGTCAGGGATAAACCATTTTGACCAAAATTGACATTTTGGTCAAATATTGACCCAATATTGACCCATTGGGTCAATGGAGTGATCATTAGGTTAAAAATTGACTATTTCGACCAAAATTGGGTCAATGATTCACTTTTGGGTCAATGGATTGGTCATTTTGTCAAGGATTGATGATTTTGACACACTTGACTTTTTGGTGAAAAGTTAACCTATTGGGTCAATGGGTTGGTCATTGGGTCAATGATTCACCTTTTTGACCAAAGTTAACTTTTTAGTCAGAGATTGACCTATTGTTTCATTGATTAATTAACTATTTGGACCAAAATTGACTTTTTGGTCAAAAGTTGACCTATTGGGACAATGGGTTGTTCATTGGGTCAAGGATTGACCATTTTGACCAAAGTTGATTTTTTAGTCAAAAGTTGACCTATTGGGTCAGTGAGGTGGTCATTGGGTTAAGGATTGACCATTTTGACCAAAGTTGACATTTTGGTCACAGATTGACTTATTGGGTGAATAATTGGTCATTATAGAAAAATTTGACTTTTTTTTTACCAAAATTGACATTTTAGTCAAAAGTTGACACATTAGGTCAATGGGTTGGCCATTTAGTCAATGAGTGATCATTTTACCCAAAGTTATCTTTTTGGTCAAAAGTTGACCTATTGGGTCAATGGGTTGGTCATTGGGTCAAGGATTGAACCTTTTGACCAAAGTTGATTTTTTAGCCAGAGATTGACTTATCGGGTCAATGGGATGGTCATTAGCACAAAAATTGACTATGTTGTCCAAAATTGTCTTTTTGGACAAAAGTTGACCTATTGGGTCAGGGATTGACCATTTTCCAAGTTGCCTTTTTTGTCAAAAGTTGACATATTTAGTCAATGGGTTGGTCATTGAGTCGAAAATTAAGCTATTTTGACGAAGTTGACTTTTTTCAGAGATTGACTTATTAGGTCAATAATTGGTCATTAGCTCAAAAATTAACTATTTTGACCAAAATTGACTTTTTGGTCCAAAGTCAATCTATTGGGTTAATGGGTTGTTTATTGGGTTAAGGATTGACCATTTTGACAAAAGTTAACTTTTTGGTCAAAGATTAACTTATTGGGTCAATAATTGGTCATTAGGTCAAAAATTAACTATTTTGACAAAAATTGACTTTTTGGTCAAGGTTAACCTATTGGGTTAAGGATTGAACATTTTGACCAAAGTTAACTTTTTGGTCAAAAGTTGACCAATTGCGTCAATGGGTTGGTCATTGGATCAAGAATTGACCATTATGATGAAAGTTGACCTTTTGGTCTCAGATTGACTTATTGCATCGAAAATTGACTATTTTGATCAAAATTAACTTTTTGGTCAAATGTTAACCTATCAGATCAATAGGTTAGTCATTCGGTCAAGAATTGATCATTTAGACGGAAGTTGACTTTTTGGTAAAAGTTGACCTATTTGGTCAATGGGTTGGTCGTTGGGTCAAGGATTAACCATTTTGACTAAAATTGACCAATTGGGTTAATAAGGTGGTCATCAGGTTAACTATTTTTAATGTTGACCTATTGGGTTAATGGGTTGGTCATTGGGTCAAGGCATGACCATTTTGACCAAAGTTAACTTTTTGGTCAAAAGTTGACCTATTAGGTCAATGATTTGCTCATTGGGTCAAGGATTGTCCATTTTGACCAAAGTTGTCTTTTTGGTCATAAATTGACTTATTGAGTCAATAATTTGTTATTTGGTCAAAGATTAACAATTTTGACCAAACTTGACTTTTTAGTCAAAGTTGACCTATTGGGTCAGGAATTGACCATTTTAAACAAGCTTGACTTTTTTGTCAAAAGTTGACCTATTGGATCAATGGGATGGTTGTTCGGTTAAAAATTGACTATGTTGACCAAAATTGACTTTTTTGTTAAAAGGTGACCATTTGGGTCAATGGGTATGTCATTGTGTCAAGGATAAACCATTTTAACCAAAATTCACATTTTGGTCAAATATTGACCCATTGGGTCAAAGGCGTGGTCATTAGGTTAAAAATTGACTATTTTGACCAAAATTGACTTTTTACTTAAAAGTTGACCTATTGGGTCAATGAATTGGTCATTTTGTCAAGGATTGACGATTTTGGCCACACTTGACTTCTTGGTAAAAAGTTAACCTACTTGGTAAATGGCTTGGTCATTGGGTCAATGATTCACTATTTTGACCAAAGTTGACTTTTTAGTCAGAGATTGACTTATTGTTTCAATAATTGGTCATTAGGTCAAAACTTTACTATTTTGACCAAAATTGACCTTTTGGTCAAAAGTTGACCTATTGGGTCAATAGGTTGTTCATTGGGTCAAGGATTGACCATTTTGACCAAAGTTATTTTTTTTGTCAAAAGTTGATCTATTGGGTCAATGTGGTGGTCATTGGGTCAATGATTGACCATTTAGACCAAAGTTGACTTTTTGGCCAAGGATTGACTTATTTGGTCAATGTGTTGGTCATTATATCAGAAATTGACTTTTTTGACCAAAATTGACTTTTTGGTCAAAAGTTGACACACTGGGTCAATGAGTTGGTCACTTAGTCAAGGAGTGATCATTTTGACCAAAGTTATCTTTTTGTCAAAAGTTGACCTATTGGGTCAATGGGTTGGTCATTGGGTCAAAGATTTACCATTTTGACCAAAGTTGACTTTTTAGCCAAAGATTGACTTATTTGGTCAATGGGATGATCATTAGATCAAAAATTTACTTTTTGATCAAAAGTTGACCTATTGGGTCATTGGGTCAAGGATTGATCATTTTGACAAAGTTGCCTTTTTTGTCAAAAGTTGACCTATTGGGTTAATGGTTTGGTTATTGGGTTAAGGATTGACCATTTTGACCAAACTTGACTTTTTGGTCAAAGATTGGCTTATCGGGTTAATAATTGGACATTAGGTCAAAAATTAACAATTTTGACCAAAATTATCTTTTTTAGTCGAGGTTGACTATTGAGTCGAGGATTGATCATTTTGACGAAGTTGACTTTTTGGTCGAAAGTTGACCTATTGCGTCAGTGGGTTGTTCATTGGATCGAGGATTGACCATTTTGATGAAAGTTGACTTTTTGGTCATAGATTGACTTATTGGATCCAAAATTGACTATTTTGATCAAAATTAACTTTTTGGTCAAAAGTTAACCTACCTGATCAATAGGTTGGTCATTCAGTCAAAAATTGATCGTTTAGACGAAAGTTGACTTTTTGGTAAAAAGTTGACCTATTGGGTCAATGGGTTGGTCATTGGGTCAAGGATTGACCATTTTGACCAAAATTGACCAATTGGGTCAATGAGGTGGTCATTAGGTCAAAAATTAACTATTTTAATGTTGACCTCTTGGGTTAATGGGTTAGTTATTGGGTCAACGATTGACCATTTTGACCAAAGTTTACTTTTTGGTCAAAAGTTGACCTATTGAGTCAATCGTTTGGTCATTGGGTCAAAGATTGACCATTTTCACCGAAGTTGACTTTTGGTCAGAGATTGACTTATTGGGTCAATAATTGGTCATTAGCTCAAAAATTAACTATTTTGACCAAAATTGACTTTTTAGTTAAAGTTGACCGATTGGGTCAGAAATTGATCATTCTTAACAAGCTTGACTTTTTTGTCAAATGTTGTCTTATTGGGTCATTGGCGTGGTTGTTAGGTTAAAAATTGACTATTCTGACCAAAATTTACATTTTTGTCAAAAGTTGACCATTTGGGTCAATGAGACATTTTAGTCAAAGGTTGAACAATTAGTTCAGTGGGGTGGTCATTAGGTCAAAAATTAACCTTTTTGACTAAAATTGACTTTTTCGTCAGAAGTTGAGCTTTTTAGTCAATGGGTTATAATTGGGTCAAGGATTGACCATTTTGTCAAAAGTTGCTTTTTGGTAAAAAGTTGACCTATTGGGTCAATGGATTGGTCATTTTGTCAAGGATTGACCATTTTGACCACACATAACTTTTTGGTAAAAAGTTAACTGATGGGTCAATGGGTTGGTCATTGGGTCAGTGATTCACCTTTTTGACCAAAGTTGACTTTTTAGTCAGAGATTGACCTATTGTTTTAATGATTAATTGACTATTTTGACCAAAATTGACTTTTTGGCAAAAGTTGACCAATTGGGACAATGGGTTGTTCATTGGGTTAAGGATTGACCATTTTGACCAAAGTTGATTTTTTAGTCAAAAGTTGACCTATTTGGTCAATGTGGTGGTCATTGGGTCAAGGATTGACCACTTTGACCAAAGTTGACTTTTTTATCAGAGATTGACTTATTGGGTGAATAATTGGTCATTATATAAAAAATTGACTTTTTTTTACCAAAATTGACTTTTTGGTCAAAAGTTGACACATTAGGTCAATGGGTTGGGCATTTGTTCAATGAGTGATCATTTTGCCCAAAGTTATCTTTTTGGTCAAAAGTTGACATATTGGGTCAATGGGTTGGTCATTGGGTCAAGGATTGACCATTTTGACCAAAGTTGATTTTTTAGCCAGAGATTGACTTATTAGGTCAATGGGTTGGTCATTAGCTCAAAAATTGACTTTGTTGACCAAAATTGTCTTTTTGGTCAAAAGTTGACCTATTGGGTCAGGGATTGACCATTTTGACCAAGTTGCCTTTTTTGTCAAAAGTTGACATATTTAGTCAATGGGTTGGTCATTGAGTCAAGAATTTACTCTTTTGACCAAATTTGACTTTTTTTCAGAGATTGACTTATTAGGTCAATAATTGGTCATTAGGTCAAAAATTGACTATTTTGACCAAAATTGACTTTTTGGTCCAAAGTCGACCAATTGGGTTAATGGGTTGGTTATTGGGTTAAGGATTGACCATTTTGACCAAAGTTGACTTTTCGGTCAAAGATTAACTTATTGGGTCAATAATGGGTCATTAGGTTAAAAATTAACTATTTTGACAAAAATTGACATTTTGGTCAATGTTGACCTAATGGGTTAAGGATTGATCATTTTGACCAAAGTTGACTTTTTGGTCAAAAGTTGACCAATTGCGTCAATGGGTTTGTCATTTGATCAAGAATTGACCATTATGATGAAAGTTGTCCTTTGGGTCTCAGATTGACTTATTGGATCGAAAATTCATTATTTTGATCAAAATTGACTTTTTGGTCAAATGTTAACCTATCGGATCAATAGGTTAGTCATTTGGTCAACAATTGATCATTTAGACGAAAGTTGATTTTTTGGTAAAAGTTGACCTATTGGGTCAATGGGTTGGTCGTTGAGTCAAGGATTAACCATTTTGACTAAAATTGACCAATTGGGTTAATGAGGAGGTCATCAAGTTAACTATTTTTAAAGTTGACCTATTGGGTTAATGGGTTGGTCATTAGGTCAAGGATTGACCATTATGACCAAAGTTGACTTTTTGGGTCAAAAGTTGACTTATTGGGTAAATGGTTTGGTCATTGGGCCAAGGATTGTCCATTTTGACCAAAGTTGTCTTTTTGGTCATAGATTGACTTATTGAGTCAATAATTGGTCATTAGGTCAAAAATTAACTATTTTTACCAAATTTGACTTTTTAGTCAAAGTTGACCTATTGGGTCAAGGATTGACAATTTTGATCAAAGTTGACTTTTTGGTCAAAAGTTGACCTATTGGATCAATGGGGAAGCTGTTCGGTTAAAATTTGACTATTTTTGACCAAAATTTACTTTTTTTGTTAAAAGGTGACCATTTGGGTTAATGAGTATGTCATTTTGTTAGGGATAGACCATTTTGACCAAAATTGACTTTTTGGTCAAATATTGACCCATTGGGTTAATGGGGTGGTCATTAGGTTAAAAATTGACTTTTTTGACAAAAATTAACTTTTTCTTCGAAAGTTGACCTATTGGGTCAATGGATTAGTCATTTTGTCAAGGATTGACCATTTGAACCACACTTGACTTTTTGGTAAAAAATTAACCTATTGGGTCAATGGGTTTATCATTGGGTCAATGATTCACCATTTTAACCAAAGTCAACTTTTTAGTCAGAGATTGACTTATTTTTTCAATAATTGGTCATTAGGTAAAAAATTGACTATTTTGACCAAAATTGACTTTTTGGTCAAAAGTTGACCTATTGGGTTAATGGGTTGTTCATTGGGTCAAGGATTGACCATTTTGACCAAAGTTGATTTTTTGGTCAAAAGTTGACCTATTGGTTCAATGTGGGGGTCATTGGGTCAAGGATTGACCATTTTGACCAAAGTTGACTTTTTGGTCAGAGATTGACTTATTTGGTGAATAATTGGTCATTATATCAAAAATTAACTTTTTTGACCAAAACTGACTTTTTGGTCAAAAGTTGACACATTGGGTCAATGGGTTGGTCATTTGGCCAAGGGTTGACCATTTTGACCAAAGTTGACTTTTTAGTCAGAGATTGACTTATTTGGTCAAGGGGATGGTCATTAGCTCAAAAAATAACTTTTTGGTCAAAAGTTAACCTATTGGGTCATTGGGTCAAGGATTGACTATTTTGACCAAGTTACCTTTTTGGTCAAAAGTTAACCTATTGGGTCAACGGGTAGGTTATTGGGTTAAGGATTGACAATTTTGACCAAAGTTGACTTTTTGGTCAAAGATTGACTTATTTTGTCAATAATTGGTCATTAGGTCAAAAATTATCTATTTTTGACCAAAATTGACTTTTTGGTCAAGGTTGACCTATTGTCTTAAGGATTGATCATTTTGACCAAAGTTGACTTTTTGGTCAAAAGTTGACCTATTACATCAATGGGTTGGTCATTGGATCGAGGATTGACCATTTTGATGAAAGTCGACTTTTTGGTCACAGATTGACTTATTGGATCCAAAATTGACTATTTTGATCAAAATTAACTTTTTGGTCAAAAGTTAAACTATCTGATCAATAGGTTAGTCATTCAGTCAAGAATTGATCATTTAGAAGAAAGTGAACTTTTTGGTAAAAAGTTGACCTATTGGGTCAATGGGTTGGTCATTGGGTCACGGATTGACCATTTTGACCAAAATTGACCATTTGGGTCAATGAGGTGGTCTTTAGGTCAAAAATTAACTATTTTTAAAGTTGACATATTGTGTTAATGGGTTGGTCAGTGGGTCAAGGATTGACCATTTTGACCAAAGTTGACTATTTGGTCAAAAGTTGAACTATTAGGTCAATGGTTTAGTCATTGGGTCAAGGATTGACCATTTTGACCAAAGTTAACTTTTTGGTTAAAGATTGACTTATTGGGTCAATAATTGGTCTTTAAGTTAAAAATTAACTATTTTGACCAAAAATGACTTTTTAGTCAAAGCTGGCCGATTTGGTCAAGGATTGACAATTTTGACCAAAGTTGAATTTTTGGTCAAAAGTTGACTGTTGGGTCAAAGGGATGGTTGTTCGGTTAAAAATTGACTATTTTGACCTAAATTTACTTTTTTGTTAAAAGGTGATCATTTGGTCAATGGGTATGTCATTGTGTTAGGGATAGACCATTTTGACCAAAATTTATATTTTGGTCAAATATTGACCCATTGGGTCAATGGGGTGGTCATTAGGTTAAAAATTGACTATTTTGACCAAAATTAACTTTTTCTTCAAAATTTGACCTATTGAGTCAATGGATTGTTCATTTTATCAAGGATTGACCATTTTGACCACACTTGACTTTTTGGTAAAAATTAACCTATTGGGTCAATGGGTTGGTCATTGGGTCAATGGTTCACCATTTTGACCAAAGTTAACTTTTTAGTCAGAGATTGACTTATTGTTTCAATAATTGGTCATCAGGTAAAAAATTCACTATTTTGACCAAATTTAACTTTTTGGTCAAAAGTTGACATATTGGGCCAAGGGGTTATTCACTGGGTCAAGGATTGACCATTTTGACCAAAGTTGATTTTTTTGGTCAAAAGTTGACCTATTGGGTCATTGTCGTTGTCATTGAGTCAAGGATTGACCATTTTGAGCAAAGTTGACTTTTTGGTCAGAGATTGACTTATTGGGTGAATAATTGGTCATTAAATAAAAAATTGACCTTTTTTTGACCAAAATTGACTTTTTGGTCAAAAGTTGACACATTGGGTCAATGCGTTGGTCATTTGGTCAAGGAGTGATCATTTTGACCAAAGTTATCTTTTTGGTCAAAAGTTAACCTATTGGGTCATTGGGTCAAGTTTTGACCATTTTGACCAAAGTTGACTTTTTAGCCAGAGATTGACTCTTTAGGTCAATGAGATGTTCATTAGCTAAAAAATGTACTATTTTGACCAAAATTGACTTTTTGGTCAATAGTTGACCTATTGGGTCATTGGGTTAATGATAGACCATTTTGACCAAGTTGTCTTTTTGGTCAAAAATTGACCTATTTGGTCAATGGGTTGGTCATTGGGTCAAGAATTTATTATTTTGACCAAATTTAACTTTTTTGTCAGAAATAAACTTATTAGGTCGACAATTTCTCATTTGGTCAAAAATTGACTATTTTGACCAAAATTGACTTTTTGGACCAAAGTTGACCTATTGGGTTAACAGGTTGGTTATTGGGTTAAGGATTGACCATTTTGACCAAAGTTAACTTTTTGCTCAAAGATTGACTTCTTGGATCAATAATTGGTCACTAGGTCATAAATTAACTAGTATGGCCCAAATTGACTTTTTTGTCGAGGTTGACTGTTAGGGTCGAGGTTGATCATTTTGACCAAAGTTGACTTTTTGGTCAAACGTTGTCCTATTACGTCAATGGGTTGGTCATTAGATTATGGATTAACCATTTTGTTGAAAGTTGTCTCTTTTGTCACAGATTGACTTATTGGATCCAAAATTGACTATTTTGATCAAAATTGACTTTTTGGTCAAAAGTTAACCTATTGGATCAATAGGTTGGTCATTCGGTCAAGAATTGATCATTTAGACGAAAGTTGACTTTTTGCTAAAAGTTGACTCTATGGAGTCGATGGGTTGGCATTAGGTCGAAGATTGACTATATTATTAAAATTGACGAGTAGGTCGATGAGGTGGTCATTAGATCAAAAATTAACTATTTTTAAAGTTGACCTATTGGGTTAATGGGTTGGTCATCGTGTCAAGGGTTGACCATTTTGACCAAAGTTGACTTTTTGGTGAAGAGTTAACCTATTAGGTCAATGGGTTGGTCATTGGGGTCAAGGATTGACCATTTTGACCAAAGTTAACTTTTTGGCTAAAAGTTGACCTGTTGGGTCAATGGGGTGGTCATAGGTTTAAAATTGACTATATTGACCAAAATTGACTTTTTATTCAAAAGTTGAACTATTGGGTGAATGGATTGGTCATTTTGTCAAGGATTGACCATTTTGACCACACTTGAATTTTCGATAAAAAGTTAATTTATTGGGTCAATGGGTTGGTTATTGGGTCAATGATTTACCATTTTAACCTAAGTTGACTTTTTAGTCAGAGATTGACTTATTTTTTCAATAATTGGTCATTAGGTCAAAAATTGACTATTTTGACCAAAATTGACTTTTTAGTCAAAAGATGACCTATTGGGTCAATGGGTTGTTCATTGGGTCAAGGATTGACCATTTTGACCAAAGTTGATTTTTGGTTAAAAGTTGACCTTTTTGGTCAATGGGGTGGTCATTGGGTCAAGGATTGACCATTTTGACCAAAGTTTACTTTTTGGTTAGAGATTGACTTGGGTGAATAATTCGTCGTTATATCAAAAATTGACGTTTTTTTTTCCAAAATTGACTTTTTAGTCAAAATTTGATACATTAGATCAATGGGTTCGTCATTTGGTCAATGATTGATCATTTTGCCCAAAGTTATCTTTGTGGTCAAATGTAGGCCTATTGGGTCAATGGGTTGCTCATTGGGTCAAGGATTGACCATTTTGACCAATGTTGACTTTTTAGCCAGAGATTGACTTATTGGGTTAATGGGATGGTCATTACTAAAAAATTGACTATTTTGACCAAAATTGACTTTTTGGTCAAATGTTGACCTATTGGGTCAATGGGTTGGTCATTGGGTCAAGGATTGACCATTTTGACCAAAGTTGATTTTTTGGTCAAAATTTGACCTATTGGGTCAATGTGGTGGTCATTGGGTGAAGGATTGACCATTTTGACCAAAGTTGACTTTTTGGTCAGAGATTGACTTATTGGGTGAATAATTGGTCATTATATCAAAAATTGACCTTTTTGACCAAAATTGACTTTTTGGTCGAAAAATGAC
The DNA here is from genome assembly GCA_022702705.1 of Papilionanthe hookeriana x Papilionanthe teres. Lineage (NCBI taxonomy): Eukaryota > Viridiplantae > Streptophyta > Magnoliopsida > Asparagales > Orchidaceae > Papilionanthe > Papilionanthe hookeriana x Papilionanthe teres. The sequence goes on along the minus strand of CM040421.1, from coordinate 103,222,461 downwards.
ACATTGGGTCAATGGGTTGGTCATTTAGTCAAGGATTGATCATTTTGACAAAAGTTATCTTTTGGTCAAAAGTTGACTTATTGGGTCAATGGGTTGGTCATTCGGTCAAGGATTGACCATTTTGACCAAAGTTGACTTTTTAGCGAGAGATTGACTTATTTGGTCAATGGGATGGTCATTAGCTCAAAAATTGACTTTTTGGTCAAAAGTTTACCGATTGGGTCATTGGGTCAAGGATTGACTATTTTGACCAAGTTGCATTTTTGGTTAAAAGTTGACATATTGGGTTAATGGGTTGGTTATTGGGTTAAGGATTTACCATTTGAACCAAAGTTGACTTTTTGGTCAAAGATTGACATATTGGGTCAATAATTGGTCATTAGGTCAAAAATTAACTATTTCTACCAAAATTGACTTTTTGGTTAAGGTTGGTCTTTTGGGTCAAGGACTGATCATTTTGACCAAAGTTGACTTTTTGGTCAAAAGTTGACCTAATGCGCGATGGTTGGTCATTGGATCGAGGATTGACCATTTGGATGAGAGTTGACTTTTTGGTCATAGATTGACTTATTGGATCGAAAATTGACAATTTTGATCAAAATTTACTTTTTGGTTAAAAGTAAACCTATCAGATCAATAGTTTGGTCATTCGGTCAAGAGTTGATCATTTAGATGAAAGTGCTTTTTGGTGAAAAGTTGACCTATTGGGTCAATAGGTTGATCATTGGGTCAAGGATTGACCATTTTGACTAAAATTGACCATTTGGGTCAATGAGGTGGTCATTATGTCAAGAATTAACTATTTTTAAAGTTGACCTATTGTGTTAATGGATTGGTCCTTGGGTCAAGGATTGATCATTTTGACCAAAGTTAACTTTTTGGTCAAAAGTTGGCCTATTGGGTCATTGGTTTGGTCATTGGGTCAAGGATTGACCATTTCGACCAAAGTTGACTTTTTTGTCAGAGATTGACTTATTAGGTCAATAATTGGTCATTAGTTCAGAAATTAACTATTTTAACGAAAAATGACTTTTTGGTCAAAGTTGACCATTTGGGTCAGGGATTGACAATTTTGACGAAAGTTAACTTTTTGGTCAAAAGTTGACTTATTGGGTCAATGGAGCGGTTGTTAAAAGTTGACCATTTGGGTCAATGGGTATGTCATTGTGTCAGGGATAGACAATTTTGACCAAAATTGACATTTTGGTCAAAGTTTTACCCATTGGGTCAATGGCGGGTGATTAGGTTAAAAATTGACTATTTTGACCAAAATTGACTTTTTCTTCAAAAGTTGACATATTGGGTCAATGGATTGGTCATTTTGTGAAAGATTGACCATTTTGACCACACTTGACTTTTTCGTAAAAAGTTAACCTATTAAGTCAATGGGTTGGTCATTGGGTTAATGATTCACCATTTTGACCAAAGTTGACTTTTTAGTCAGAGATTGACTTATTATTTCAATAATTGGTCATCAGGTCAAAAATTGACTATTTTGACCAAAATTGACTTTTTGGTCAAAATTTGACCTATTGAATCAATGGGTTTGTCATTGAATCAAGAATTGATCATTTTGACCAAAGTTATCTTTTTGGTAAAAAGTTGATCTATTTGGTCAATGGGTTGGTCACTGGGTCAAGGATTAACCATTTCGACCAAAGTTGACCAATTGGGTCAATGGGGTGGTCATTAGGTCAAAAATTGACTATTTTGACCAAAATTGACTTTTTGTTCAAAAGTTGAGCTTTTTAGTCAATGGGTTGATCATTGGGTCAAGTATTGACATTTTTGACAAAAGTTGTCTTTTTAGTCAAAAGTTGACCTATTGGGTCAATGGGTTGGTCATTGGGTCAGAAGTTGACCATTTTAACCAAGCTTGACTTTTTTGTCAAAAGTTGACCTATGGGATCAATGGGGTGGTCATTAGGTAAAGAATTAACTATTTTGACCAAAATTGACTTTTTAGTCAAAAGTTGACCTTTCGGTTCAATAGGTTGGTCATTGGGTCAAGAATTGCTCATTTTGACCAAAGTTGATTTTTTGTAAAAAGTTGACCTTTTTGGTCAATCGGTTGGTCATTGGGTCAAGGATTGACCATTTTGACCAAAGTTGACTTTTTGGTTAGAGATTGACTTATTGGGTCAATAATTATTCTTTAGGTCAAAAATTGACTTTTTTGATCAAAATTGATTTTTGGTTAAAAGTTGACCGTTTTGACTAAAGTTGACTTTTTTGGTCAGAGATTGACTTATTGGGTCAATAATTGGTCATTAGGTCAAAAATTGACTTTTCTTGATCAAAAATTGATTTTTTTTGGTCAAAAGTTGACACATTCCGTCAATGGATTAGTAATTTGGACAAGGATTGATCATTTTGACCAAAGTTAACACATTGGGTCAATGGGTTAGTCATTAGGTCAAGAATTGATCATTGTTACCAAAGTTGACTTTTTGGTCAAAAGTTAACCTATTGGGTCAATGGGATGGTCATTGGGCCATGGATTGACCATTTTGACAAAAGTTGTCTTTTTGGTCAAAAGGTGACATATTGGGGGTCGATCGATTGGTCATTAGGTCAGAAATTGACCTTTTTGACCAAACATGACTTTTTTGTCAAAAGTTGACTTATTGGATCAATGGGGTGGTCTTTAGGTAAAAAATTGACTATTTTGACTAAAATGGACTTTTTAGTCAAAAGTTGACCTTTCGGATCAATAGGTTGGTCATTGGGTTAAGAATTGATCATTTCGACCAAAGTTGACTTTTTGCTAAATAGTTGACCTTTTGGGTCAATCGATTGGTCATTAGGTCAAAGAATGACCATTTTGACCAAAGTTGACTTTTTGGTCAGAGATTGATTTATTGGGTCAATAATTGGTCATTGTGTCAAAAATTGACTTTTTTGATCAAAATAAATTCTTGGTCAAAAGTTGACCATTTTAACCAAGGTTGACATTTTGGTTAGAGATTGACTTATTGGTCAATAATTGGTCATTAGATCAAAAATTGACTTTTTGATCAAAGTTAATTTTTTGGTCAAAAGTTGACACATTGTGTCAATGGCTTAGTATTTTGGTCAAGGATTGATCATTTTGACCAAAGTTAACACATTGGGTCAATGGGTTGATCATTGGGTCAAGAATTAACCATTTTTACCAAAGTTGACTTTTTGTTCAAAAGTTGACCTATTGGGTCAATGGGATGGTCATTGGGCCAATGATTGACCATTTTGACAAAAGTTGTCTTTTTTGTCAGAAGTTGACATATTGGGTCAATCGATTGGTAATTGGGTCAGAGATTGACCTTTTTGACCAAACTTGACTTTTTTGTCAAAATTTGACCTATTGGATCAATGGGGTGGTAATTAGGTTAAAAATTGACTATTTTGACCAAAATTGACTTTATAGTCAAAGTTGACCTATTGGGTCAAGGATTGACAATTTTGACCAAAGTTGGCTTTTTTGTCAAATGTTGTCTTATTGGGTCATTGGCGTGGTTGTTAGGTTAAAAATTGACTATTCTGACAAAAAATTACATTTTTGTCAAAAGTTGACCATTTGGGTCAATGAGTATGTCATTGTGTGTGGGATAGAACATTTTGACCAAAATTGACATTTTAGTCAAAGGTTGAACAATTAGTTCAATGAGGTGGTCATTAGGTCAAAAATTAACCTTTTTGACCAAAATTGACTTTTTGGTCAATAGTTGAGCTTCTTAGTCAATGGGTTATCACTGGGACAAGGATTGGCCATTTTGTCAAAAGTTGTCTTTTTGGTAAAATGTTGACCTATCGGGTCAATGTGTTGGTCATTGGGTCAGAATTTGACCATTTTGACCAAACTTGACTTTTTTGTCAAAAGATGACCTATTGGATTAATGGGGTGGTCCTTAGGTAAAAAATTGACTATTTTGACCAAAATTGACTTTTTAGTCAAAAGTTGACCTATCGGATAAATAGGTTGGTCATTGGGTCAAGAATTGATCATTTTGACCAAAGTTGAATTTTTCATAAAAAATTGACCTATTGAGTCAATTGGTTGGTTATCGGGTCAATGATTGACCACTTTGACCAAAGTTAACTTTTAGGTCATAGATTGACTTATTGGGTCAATAATTGGTCATTAGGTCAAAAATTGACCTTTTTGACCAAAATTGATTTTTTGATCAAAAGTTGACACATTGGGTCAATGGGTTTGTAATTTGGTCAAAGATTGATCATTTAGACCAAACTTAACACATTGGGTCAATAGGTTGGTCATTGGGTCAAGAATTAACCATTTTTACTAAAGTTGACCACATAACCAACCCGTTGAACCAATAGGTATACTTTTGACCAAAAAGTCATTTTTGGTCCAAATGGTCAAACCTTGACCCAATGACAGACCCATTGAACCAATAGGTCAATTTTTGAAAAAAAGTCAATTTTGGTCAAAATAGCCAGATTTTGACCAAAATTGAGTCAATTTCTGACCCAATGACCACCCCATTGACACGATTTTGAATCATTTATTGGCTAAGAAGTCGACTTTAGACAAAATGGTCAATTTCGACCCGATGATCAACCCGTTGACCAAATAGAGTCGACTTTAGATCAAAAATTGATTTCGGTCAAAATAGTTAATTTTTTACATGATAACCAATTATTGAACCAATAAGTCAATCTTTGACCAAAAAGTCAACTTTGGTCAAAATGGTCAATATTTGACCCAATGACCAACTCTTTGACCCAATAGGTCAACTTTTGACCAAAAAGTCAACTTTGGACAAAATGGATAATTTATGTCGAATGAGCAATAGATTAAGTTTTGATTAAAAAGACAATTTTGGTCAAAACAGTCAATTTGTGACTGATGCCCTGCATTGACCCGAGTAAGTCGACTTTTAACCAAAAAGCGAATTTGGTCAAAATGGTCGATTTTGACCGATGACCGACCCATGGAGCCAATACGTAAACTTTTGACCAAAGTCGACTTTGTGCAAAATGGTCGATCCTTGACCCGATGATTAACTCATTAACTCGATAGGTCGACTTTTGACAGAAAAGTTAATTTTGGTCAAAATAGTCGATTTTGACCTAATAACCGATAATTTACCTAATAAGTCGATTTCTTGCAAAAATCGACTTTGGTCGAAATGCTCGATCATTGACCGATGACAGATCTCATTAACGTGATATGTCGACTTTTTGATTAAAAAGTCAATTTTTGTCAAAATAGTCAACTTTTAACCAAATTACCACCCTCATCGACCAAATTGGTCAATTTCAGACCAAAAAGTTAAGTTTGGTCAAAATGGTAAATTTTTGAGCTAATGAGCACCCCATTGACCCAATAGGATAACTTTGGTTAAAATGGTCAATTTATAACCCAATGACCAACCATTGACCTAATAGGCTAACTTTTGACCAAAAAGTAAACTTTGGACAAAATGATTAGCTCTTGACCCAATGACCAACCCATTGACCCAATAGGTCAACTTTTGACCAAAAAGTCAACATTGGTCAAAATGGTCAATCCTTAACCCAATGACTGAAATAGGTTAACTTTTGACGAAAAGCGATTTTGGTCGAAATAGTCGATTTTTGGCGAATGACAACCCGATTGACCCGATAGGTCAACTTTTGACCAAAAAGTAAACTTTGGTAAAAATGGTCGATTCGACCCGATAACTTGACCAATTGACCCGATACGTCGACTTTTGATCAAAAATCGACTTGGACCAGAAATAGTCGATCCTTGACCCAATGACCGACCCATTGACCCGATAAGTTAACTTTTGATGAAAAAATCAATTTTGGCAAAATAGTCGATTTTTGAACAATGACAAACCGCAATTGACCGATAGTAAACTTTTGATCAAAAAGTGACTTTATTGAAAATGGTCGATTTCTGACCCGATGAGCAACCCATTGACCGAATATGTTAACTTTTGACCAAAAAGTCAACTTTGGTCAAATTCATCAATCCTTGTCGCGCATGACCGGCCCATTGACCTAATAGATTAATTTTTGACCAAAAAGTTAATTTTGATCAAAATAGTCAATTTTTGACCAAGAGACCATTTATTAATCCAATAAGTCTATCTCTTACCAAAAAGTCAACTTTGATAAAAAATGGTTAATCCTTGACGCAATGACTAACCCATTGACCCGATAAATCAACTTTAGGCGAAAAAGTTAAGTTTGGTCGAAATGGTCGATTTCGACAAATGGCTAAACTCATTGACCCAATAGATCGACTTTTAACAAAAAAGATAACTTTGGTCAAAATGATCAATTTCTAACACAATGAACACCGATTAACTTGATAGATTGACTTTTGACCAAAAATGCGATTTTGGCGAACTAATAAATTTTTGACCGAACAGTAATTATTAACTCAAATAAGTCGATCTTTGACAAAAGTCGACTATTATCATAATGGTCGATCCTTGACCCAATAGCCGATCCATTGACCCGATATATGAATTTTTGACCAAAAAGTAAACTTTGAGTCAAAATGGTCGATTTCGACCCGATGTACACCCGGATTGACCCGATAGATTGACTTTTGACCAAAAATTCGATTTTGGTCGAAATAGTCGATTTTGGCCTAATGACCAATTATTGACCCGATAAGTCAATCTCTTACCAAAAAGTCGACTTTGGTCGAAATGGTCGATCACTTAACTCGATAATGAGCCATTTACCTAATAGGTCGACTTTTGACTAAAAATCGACTTTGGACAAAGTGAGTCGATCCTTGACCTAGATGACAACCCATTGACCAAATAGTTCAGATATTGAACATTTATTCGAAATAGTCGACTTTTGACCTAATGACCTCTATCGTGTGATAGGTCGACTTTTGACAAAAAGTCGACTTTGGTCGAAATGAACAGATTTCTAACCGGTAACGAGCCCATTGATCCAAAAGGGCATATTTTGTGCGAAAAAGTTAATGTTGAGTCGAAATTGTCGATTCTTGACCACGATGACTGACTCGATTGACCCGATAGGTCATCTTTTGAACAAAAAGTCAATTTTGACCGAAATAGTTAATTTTTGACATAATGACAAATTATTGACCCAATAAGTCTATCTCTGACGAAAAATTCAACTTCGGTTATAATGATCAATCCTTTACCCAATGACCAACCCATTGACCCAATAAGTCAACTTTTGATGAAAAGTCAACTTTATTCAAAATGGTCAATTTCTGACCCAATAATGACCCTTTGATCCAATGGGTCAATTCTTTTACCAAAAATTAAATTTTGGTCAAAATACTCAATTTTTTACATAATGACCCATTATTGACCCAATATGTCAATCTCTGACCAAAAAGTTAACTTTGGTCGAAATGGTCAATCATTGACCCGAATGACTGACCCATTGAACCAATAGGTCAACTTTTGACCAAAGAAATCTTTGGTCGAAATGGTCGATCCTTGACCCGGTGACCGACCCGTTGAATCGATAGGTTAATTTTTGAACAAAAAGTCAATCTTAGTGAAAATAGTCAAGTTTTGACCAAATGACCACCCTACTTGACCCTGATAAATTTAACTTTTGACCAAAAGTCGACTTTTGTCAGAAATGGTCGATTACGACCGATGACCACCCCATTGACCCTTAAGGTCGACTTTAGTTCAAAGTTCGATTTTGGCCAAAGTGGTACTATTTTTTACATAATGAGCGATTATTGACCCAATAAGTCGATCTCGACCAAAAAGTCATCTTTGGTCAAAATGGTCAATCCTTGACCCAATGACCAACCCATTGACCCAATAAGTCAACATTTGACAAAAAAGTCAACTTTGGACAAGATGTTTATTCTTTCCCAATAACGCAATAGGTCAATCTTTGACCAAAAAGACAATTTTGGTCAAAATAGTCAATTTTTAACCTAATGCCCACCCTTTGATCTAGTGGGTTAACTTTTGACGAAAGAGTCAACTTTGGTCAAAATGGTCAATTTCTGACCCAATGACCAACCCATTGACCCAATATGTTAACTTTTGACCAAAAAGTCAACATTAGTCAAAATGATCAATCCTTGACCCAATGACCAACTCATTGGCCCATTAGGTCAACTTTTGACCAAAATGTTAATTTTGGTCAAAAAGTCACTTTTGACCTAATGACTAATAAGTGACCTAATAAGTCAATATCTTACCAAAAAGTGAACTTTGGTCAAAATGCTCAATCTTTGACCCAATGACTTTCCCATTGATGCAACAGATCAACTTTTGACCAACAAATCAACTTTGGTTAAAATGGTCAATCCTTGACCTAGTGACCAATCCATTGACATAGTGGGTCAACTTTTGACCTAATGACCACCCCATTGACCCAATATGTCTATCTCTGACCAAAAGTTAAGTTTGGTCAAAGTGGTCAATTTCTAACCTAATGAGCACCCCCATTGACCCAATAGGATAGTTTTGGTTAAAATGATCAATTTATGACCCAAATACCAACAATTTACCTAATAGACCAACTTTTGAACAAAAAGTAAATTTTGGTCAAAATTTTTAATCGTTGACCCAATGACCAACCCATTGAACAAATAGGTAAACTTTTGACCAAAAAGTCAATTTTGGTCATAATAGTCAATTTTTGGCATAATGACCAATTACTGACCCAATAAGTCAATCTCTGACCAGAAAGGCATCCTTGGTCAAAATGGTGAATCCTTGACCCAATGACCAACTCATTAACCTAATAGGTCAAATTTTGTCCAAAAAGTTAACTTTGGACAAAATGGTTAATCCTTGTCCAAATTACTCAATAGGTCGACTTTTGACCAAATTATCGATTTTGGTCGTCAATAATCGATTTTTTACACAATGCCCATTACATTTGACCCAATAGAGTTGACTTTTGACCAAAATGTCAACTTCGGTCAAAATGGTTAATTTCTGACTCAACGACCAACACATTGACCAAAAAGGTCAACATTTAACCAAAAAGTCAACTTTGGTCAAAATGGTCAATCCTTGACCCAATGACCAACTAATTGACCAAATTGGTCAACCTTGACCAAAAAGTCAATTTTGATCAAAATAGACCATTTTTGACCTAATGACAAATTATTGACCCAATAAGTCAATCTCTGACCGAAAAGTCAACTTTGGTAAAAATGGTCAATCATTGACCCTATAACCGACCCATTGAACCAATAGGTCAACTTTTGACCAAAAAGTCATATTTGAGTCCAAATGATTAATCCTTGAATCTGATAGATGAACCCATTGAACTAATAGGTCAATTTTTGAACAAAAAGTCAATTTTGGTCAAAATAACCAGATTTTGACCTAATGACCACCCCATTGACCCAATAGGTCAACTATTGGCCAAGAAGTCAACTTTGGTCGAAATGGTCAATTTCTTACCCAATGACCACCCCATTGATCGAATATGTCAACTTTAGATCAAAAATTCAATTTTGGTCAAAATAGTTAATTTTTGACATGATGACCATTTATTGAACCTATAAGTCAATCTTTGACCAAAAAGTCAACTTTGCTCAAAATGGTGAATCCTTGACCCAATGACCAACTCATTAACCTAATTGGTCAACTTTTGACCAAAAAGTCAACTTTGGACAAAATGGATAATTTATGTCGAATGAGCAATAGATTAACTTTTGATTAAAAAGACAATTTTGGTCAAAACAGTCAATTTGTGACCTAATGCCCACCCATTGACCCAGTAGGTCAACTTTTAACCAAAAAGCCAAATTTGGTCAAAATGGTTAATTTCTGACCCAATGACCAACCCATAGACCCAATACGTCAACTTTTGACCAAGAAGCCAACTTTGGCCAAAATGGTCAATCCTTGACCCAATGATCAACTCATTGACCCAATAGGTCAACTTTTGACAGAAAATTTAACTTTTGTCAAAATAGTCAATTTTTGACCTAATGACCAATAATTTACCTAATAAGTTAATTTCTTACCAAAAGGTCAACTTTGGTCGAAATGCTCAATCATTGACCCAATTACAATCCCATTAACGCAATGGGTCAACTTTTGATAAAAAAGTCAATTTTTGTCAAAATAGTCAACTTTTAACCTAATGACCACCCCCATCAACCAAATTGGTCAATTTCAGACAAAAAAGTTAAGTTTGGTCAAAATGGTAAATTTTTGACCTAATGAGCACCCCATTGACCCAATAGGTTAACTTTGGTTAAAATTGTCAATTTCTAACCCAATGACCAACCATTGACCTAATAGGCTAACTTTTAGCCAAAAAGTAAACTTTGGTCAAAATGATTAATTCTTGACCCAATGACCAACCTATTGACCCAGAAGGTCAACTTTTGATCAAAAAGTCAACTTTGGTCAAAATGGTCAATCCTTGACCAAATGACCAAATAGGTTAACTTTTGACCAAAAAGCAATTTTGGTCACAATAGTCAATTTTTGGCCTAATGACAACCCGATTGACCTAATAAGTCGAGTTTTGACTAAAAAGTAAACTTTGGTCAAAATGGTCAATTTCCGACCTAATGACCAACCCATTGACCCAATACGTCAACTTTTAGTCAAAAAATTAACTTGGACAAAATGGTCAATCCTTGACCCAATGACCAACCCATTGACCCAATAGGTAAACTTTTGACGAAAAAGTCAATTTTGGCCAAAATAATCAATTTTTGAACCAATGTCAAGCCCATTGACCCAATATATAAATTTTTGACCAAAAAGTCAACTTTATTCAAAATGGTCAATTTCTGACCCAATGAGAAACCCATTGACCAACCCATTGACCAAAAATGTTAACGTTTGACCAAAAAGTCAACTTTGGTCAAATTGGTCATTCCTTATCTATATGACCAACACACTGACCTAATAGGTCAATTTTTAACCAAAAAGTTAATTTTGATCAAAATAGTCAATTTTTGACCAAGTGACCATTTATTAACCCAATAAGTCTATCTATTACCAAAAAGTCAACTTTGGTAAAAATGATCAATCCTTGACGCAATGACTAACCCATTGACCCAATAAGTCAACTTTAGACGAAAAAATTAAGTTTGGTCAAAATGGTCAATTTCTGACCCAATAACCAACTCATTGACCCAATATGTCAACTTTTAACAAAAAAGATAAATTTGGTCAAAATGATCAATTTCTTACACAATGACCAACTCATTAACCCAATGGGCCAACTTTTGAACGAAAATGCAATTTTGGCCAAACTAATAAATTTTTGACCTAACGACTAATTATTAACCCAATAAGTCAATCTCTGACCAAAAAGTCAACTATTGTCATAATGGTCGATCCTTGACCCAATAACCAACCCATTTACCCAATATGTCAATTTTTGACCAAAAACTAAACTTTGGTCAAAATGGTCAATTTCTGACCCAATGAACACCCCGTTGACTCAATGGGTCAACATTTGACCACAAATTCAATTTTGGTGAAACTAGTCAATTTTTTGCCTAATGACCAATTATTGACCCAATAAGTCAATCTCTAACCAAAAAGTCAACTTTAGTCAAAATGATCCTCCTTAACCCAATGAGCAACCCATTTACCCAATAGTTCAACTTTTGACTAAAAAGTCAACTTTGGACAAAATGGTCAATCCTTGACCCAATGACCAACTCATTGACCCAATAGGTCAGCTTTTGAACATTTATTCAAAATAGTCAATTTTTAACCTAATGACCACCCATTGGTCCAATAGGTCAACTTTTGACCAAAAAGTCAACTTTCGTCAAAATGGTCAATTTCTAACCCAAATACAAACCCATTGATCCAAAAGGTGTTATTTTTTCCAAAAAGTCAATGTTGGTCAAAATAGTCAATACTTGACCCAATGACAAACTCATTGACCCAATAGGTCATCTTTTAAACAAAAGTCAATTTTGACCGAAATAGTTAATTTTTGACATAATGACAAATTATTGACCCAATAAGTCTATCTCTGATGAAAAATTCAACTTTAGTTATAATGATCAATCCTTTACCCAATGACCAACCCATTGACCCAATAAGTCAACTTTTGATGAAAAAGTCAACTTTGGTCAAAATGGTTAATTTCTCACCCAATAATGACCCCTTTGACCTAATGGTCAATTTTTTTACCAAAAATTCAATTTTGGTCAAAATAGTCAATTTTTTACCTAATGACCCATTATTGACCCAATATGTCAATCTCTGACCAAAAAGTCAACTTGGTCAGAATGGTCAATCATTCACCCAATGACGAACACTTTGAACTAATAGGTCAACTTTTGACCAAAAAGAAATATTTGGTCAAAATGGTCAATCCTTGACCCAATGACCAACCCATTGAACCGATAGTCAATTTTTGAACAAAAAGTCTAATTTAGTGAAAATAGTCAAGTTTTAACCTAATGACCACCCTATTGACCCAATAGGTCAACTTTTGAAAAAAAAAGTCAACTTTTGTCAAAATGGTCAATTTCTGACCCAATGACCACCCCATTGACCCCTAAGGTCAACTTTAGTTCAAAAATTCAATTTTAACCAAAGTGGTCAATTTTTGACATAAAGAGCAATTATTGACCCAATAAGTCAATCTCTGACCAAAAAGTCATCTTTGGTCAAAATGGTCAATCCTTGACCCAATGACCAACACATTGGCCCAATAGGTCAACATTTGACCAAAGAGTCAACTTTGGACAAGATGGTTGATTCTTTCCCAATGACGCAATAGATCAACCTTTGATCAAGAAGATAATTTTGGTCAAAATAACCAATTTTTGACCTAATGCTCACCCATTGACCTAGTAGGTTAACTTTTGACGAAAGAGTCAACTTTGGTCAAAATAGTCAATTTCTGACCCAATGACCAACCCATTGACCCAATATGTTAACTTTTCACCAAAAAGTTAACTTTAGTCAAAATGATCAATCCTTGACCCAATGACCAACTAATTGACCCATTAGGTCAACTTTTGACCAAACTGTTAATTTTGGTCAAATAGTCACTATTTAACCTAATAACCAATAATTGACCTAATAAGTCAATCTCTTACCGAAAAGTGAACTTTGGTCAAAATGCTCAATCTTTGACCCAATGACTTTCCCTTTGAAGCAACAGATCAACTTTTGACCAACAAGTCAACTTTGGTTAAAATGCTCAATCCTTGACCTATTGACCAATCCATTGACACAGTAGGTCAACTTTTGACCTAATGACCACCCCATAGACCCAATATGTCTATCTCTGACCAAAAGTTAAGTTTTGTCAAAATGGTCAATTTCTGACCTAATGTGCAACCCATTGACCCAATAGGATAACTTTGGTCAAAATGGTCAACCTTGACCCAGTGACCAAATTGGTTAACTTTTGACCAAAAAGCAATTTTGGTCAAAATAGACAATTTTTGGCCTAATGCCAACCAGATTGACCCAATTGGTCAACTTTTGATTAAAATGTCAATTTTGGTCAAAATGATCAATTTATGACCCAATGACCAACCCATTAACCCAATACTTGAACTTTTTACCAAAAAGTTAACTTATGTCAAAATGGTCAATCCTTGAACCAATGACCAACCCATTAACCCAATAGGTCAACTTTTGAAGAAAAACTTAAATTTGGTCAAAATAGTTACTTTTTGACTTAATGACAAACTCTTTGACCCAATAGGTAAAATTTTGACCAAAAAGTGAACTTTGGTAAAAATGGTCAATTTCTGACCCAATGAGCAACCCATTGACCAAACCGTTGACCAAATATGTCAACTTTTGACTAAAAAGTCAACTTTGGTCAAATTAGTTAATCCCTGTCCATATGACCAACCCTTTGACCAAATATGTCAAAATTTAACAAAAGATTCAATTTTGGTCAAAATAGTCAATTTTTTACCAAGTATCCATTTATTGACCCAATAAGTCTATCTCTTACCAAAAAGTTAACTTTGGTCAAAATGTTCAGTCTTTGACATAATGACCAACGCATTGACCCAATAGGTCAACTTTTGACCAAAAAGTCAACTTTGGTCAAAATAGTCAAACCTTGACCCAATTACTAACCCATTGATCCAATAAGTCAACTTTTGACTAAAAAGTCAAGTTTGGTCAAAAAGGTCAATTTCTGACCCATTGATTCAATAGGTCGACTTTTCACCAAAAAGTCAACTTTTGTCAAAATGATCAATTTCTGACACACTGACAACCCCATCGACCCAATGGGTCAAAATAATCAATTTTTTACCAAATGACTAATTATTCACAGTAAGTCAATATCTAACCAAAAATTCAACTTTTTTCATAATGGTCAATCCTTGACCCAATAACCAACCCATTAACCCAATAGGTCAAATTTGGACCAAAAAGTCAACTTTGGTTAAAATAGTCAATTTCTGATCGAAAGAGCACCCCATCGACCCAATGGGTCAACTTTTGACCAAAAAATTAATTTTGGTCAACATAGTCAATTTTTGGCCTAATGATTAATTATTGACCAAATAAGTCAATCTCTGAAGAAAAAGTCAACTTTGGTTAAAATGGTGAATCCTTAACCCAATGACAAACACATTGACCCAATAGGTCAACTTTTGACAAAAAAGTCAACTTTGGTCAAAATGATCAATCCTTGACCCAATGACCCAATGACCAAATAGGTTAACTTTTGAGCAAAAAGCAGTTTTAGTCAAATAGTCAATCTTTGGCCTAAAGACAACCCGATAGACCCAATAGGTAAACTTTTGACCAAAAATTCAACTTCGGTCAAAATGGTCAATATTTGACCCAATGACCAACCCTTTGTCACAATACATCAACTTTTGAACAAAAAGTCAACTTTGGTCAAAATGGTCAATCATTGACCCAATGACCAACCCATTGACCCAATAGGTCAACTTTTGACCAAAAAGTCAATTTTGGTCAAAATAGTGAATTTTTTAACTAATGACAAACCCATTGACTCAATAGGTCTACTTTTGAATAAAAAGTCAGCTTTCGTCAAAATGGTCATTTTTCTGACCCAATGAGCAACCCATTGACCAACCCATTGACCAAATATGTCACCTTTTGACCATATGACCAACCCATTGACCTAATAGTTCAATTTTTTACGAAAAAGTAAATTTTGATCAAAATAGTCAATTTTAGACTAAGTGACCATTTATTGACCCAATAAGTCTATCTCTTACCAAAAGGTCAACTTTGGTCAAAATGATCAATTCTTGACCGAATGACCAACCCAATGCCCCAATAGGTCAACTTTTAACCAAAACGTCAACTTTGGTCAAAATGGTCAATCCTTGACCCAATGACTAACCCATTGACCCAATAAATTAACTTTTGACTAATTGACTAAAAAGCCAACTTTGGTCAAAATGGTCAATTTTCGACCCAATGACAAACCCATTGACCCAATAGGTCAACTTTTGACCAACAAGTTAACTTTGGTCAAAATGATCAATTTCTGACACAATGACCACCCCATTGACCCAATGGTTCAACTTTTGACCAAAAATCCAATTTTGGTCAAACTAATAAATTTTTGACTTAAGGACTAATTATTAACCCAATAAATCAATCTCGAACCAAAAAGTCAAGTTTTGTCATAATGGTCGATCGTTGACCTAATAACCAACCTATTGATTCAATATGTCGATTTTTGATCAAAAAGTAAACTTTGGTCAAGATTGTCAAGTTCTGACCCAATGAACACCCCCTGTTCACCCAATGGGTCAACTTTTGACCAAAAATTTAATTTTGGTCAAAATAATCATTTTTTGGCCTAATGACCAATTATTGACCCAATAAGTCAATCTCTGAACAAAAAGTCAACTTTGGTCAAAATGGTCAATCCTTCACCCAACTACCAAACCATTGACCCAATAAGTCAACTTTTGACCAAAAAGTCAACTTTGGTCAAAATGGTCAATCCTTGACCCAATGAATAACCCATTGACCCAATGGGTCAGCTTTTGAACATGTAGTCAAAATGGTCAATTTTTGACCTAATGACCACCCATTGGCCGAATAGGTCAACTTTTGACCAAAAAGTCAACTTTGATCAAAATGGTCAATTTCTATCCCAATGACAAATCCATTGATCCAATAGGTTCTATTTTGACCAAAATGACAACTTTGGTCAAAATAGTCAATTCTTGATCCAATAACCAACTCATTGACCTAAATAGTTAACTATTGAACAAAAAGTCAATTTTGACCAAAATATTTAATTTTTGACATAATAAATAATTATTGACCCAGTAAGTCAATCTCTGACCAAAAAGTTATAATGATCAACTTTAGTTATAATGATCAATCCTTTACCCAATGACTAACCCATTGACCGAATATGTCAACTTTTGTCGAAAAGTACAACTTTGGTTAAAATGATCAATTTTTGACCCAATGGGTCAATTTTTTACCAAAAATACAATTTTGGTCAATATAGAAAACTTTTTTGCCTAATGACCCATTATTGACCTAATAAATCAATCTTTGACCAAAAAGTCAACTTTTGTCAAAATGGTCAATTATTGACATAATGACCAACCCATTGAACCAATAGGTCAACTTTTGACCAAAAAATCATCTTTGGTCAAAATGGTCAATCTTTGACCCAGTAACCAAACCATTGAACCGATAGGTCAATTTTTGAACAAAAAGTTAATTTTGGTCAAAATAGTCGAGTTTTGACCTAATGACCACCGCATTAACCCAATAGGTCAACTTTTGACCAAAAAGTCAGCTTTTATCAAAATGATCAATTTATGACCCAATGACCACCCCACTGACCCATTAGGCAACTTTAGATCAAAAATTCAATTTAGGCCAAAATAGTCAAATTTTAACATAATGAGTAATTATTGACCTAATAAGTCAATCCCTGACAAAAAAGTCATCTTTGGTCAAAATGGTCAATCCTTGACCAAGTGACCAACTCATTAACCCAATAGGTCAACATTTGACCAAAAAGTCCACTTTGGACAAGATGGTTAATTCTTACCCATTGAAGCAATAGGTTAACTTTTGACCAAGATGACAATTTTGGTCAAAATAGTCAATTTTGGACCTAATGCCCACCCATTGACCCAGTAGGTTAACTTTTAACCAAAAAGTCAACTTTGGTCAAAATGGACAATTTCTGACCCAATGACCAACCCATTGACCCAATCGGTTAACTTTTGACCAAAAAGTCTACTTTGGTCAAAATTGTCAATCCTTGGCCCAATGACCAACTCATTGACCTAATAGGTTAACTTTTGACCAAAATGTTAATTTTGGTCAAAATAGTCACTTTTTAACCTAATGACTAATAATTGACCTAATAAGTCAATCTCTTACCAAAAAGTCAACTTTGGTCAAAATACTCTATCTTTGACCCAATGACAATCACATTGACGCAATAGATCAACTTTGGACCAATAATTCTATTTTGGTTAAAATTGTCAATCCTTGACCTAATGACCAACCCATTGACACAATTGCTCAACTTTTGACCAAAAAGTCAATTTTTGTCAAAATAGTCAATTTTTGCCCTAATGACCACCCCATTGACCCAATAAGTCAATCTCTTACCAAAAAGTTAAGTTTGGTCGATGAGTCGATTTCCGACCTAATGAAGCTACTCATTGACCCGATAGAGACATCTTAGGTTAAAATGGTCGATTTCCGACTCAAATACCGACCATCGACGACTAATTGACGACTTTTGAACAAAAAGTAAATTTTGTTCAAAATGATTAATCGTTGACCCGATGACTCGACCCAAGTGAACCAATAGGTCGATTTTTGACCAAAAGTCGATTTTGGTCATAATAGTCGATTTTTGACCTAATGACCAATTATCGATCTGATAAGTCAATCTCTGAACAAAATGTCAACTTTGGTCAAAATGGTCAATCCTTGACCCAATTACCAACCCATTGATCTAATAGGTCAACTTTTGACCAAAAAGTCAACTTTGGCCAAAATGGTTAATCCTTAACCCAATGACCAAATAGGTTAACTTTTGACCAAAAAGAAATTTTGGTCAAAATAGTCAATTTTTGGCCTAATGCCAACCCGATTGCCCCAATAGGTCAACTTTTTGACCAAAAAGTCAACTTTGGTCAAAATGGTCAATTTCTGACCCAATGACCAACCCATTGACCCAATACGTCAACTTTTGACCAAAAAATCAACTTTGGTCAAAATGGTCATTCCTTGACTTAATGACAAACCCATTGACCTAATAGGTCAACTTTTGACCAAAAAGTCAATTTTGGTCCAAAATAGTTAATATTTGACCCAATGACAGACCCTTCGACACAACAGGTCAACTTTTAATCAAAAAGTCAACTTTGGTTAAAATGGTTAATTTTTGACCCATTGAGCAACCCAATGACCAACCCATTGACCCAAAATGTCAAATTTTGACCAAAAAACAACTTTGGTCAAAATGGTCGTTCCTTGACCCGATGCAAACCCATTGATCCAATAGGTCAACTTTTGACCAAAAAGTCAATTTCGTTCAAATAGTTAATTTTTGACTGATTGACATACCCATTGACCCTATAGGTCAACTTTTGACCAAAAAGTCAACTTTGGTCAAAATGAACAATTTTTGACTCAATGAGCAACCCATTAACCAACCCATTGACCAAATATGTCAAATTTTGACCAAAAAGTCAACTTTAGTGAAATTGGTCAATCCTTGACCAAAAAGTCAATTTTGGTAAAAAATAGTCAATTTTTTACGTCAACTTTTGACCAAAAAGTCAACTCTGGTCAAAATAGTCAAACCTTGACTCAATGATTAACTCAGTGACCCAACAAGTCAAATTTTGACTAAAAAGTCAAGTTTGGTCAAAATGGTCAATTTCTGACCTATTGACCCAATAGGTCAGCTTTTGACCAAAAAGTCAACTTTGGTCAAAATGATCAATTTCTAACACAATGACCACCCCATCGACCCAATGAGTCAACTTCTGACCAAAAATTCAATTTTGGTCAAAATAATCAATTTTTTGCCTATTGACTAATTATTGACACAATAAGTCAATCTCTTACCAAAAAGTGAACTTTTGTTATATTGGTCAATCTTTGATCCAATAACCAACCCATTGACCCAACAACTCAATATTTTACCAAAAAGTCAACTTTGGTCAAAATAGTCAATTTTTGACCGAATGAACACCCCATTGACCCAACTGGTCAACTTTCACCAAAAAATCAATTTTGGTCAAAAATAATTAATTTTTGGCCTAATGACCAATTATTGACCCAATAGGCCAATCTCTGACCAAAAAGTTAACTTTGGTCAAAATGGTCAATCCTTAACCCAATGACTAACCCATTGACCCAATAAGTCAACTTTTGACCAAAAAGTCAACTTTGGTCAAAATGGTCAATCCTTGACCCGACGACCAAACAGGTTAACTTTTGACCAAAAAGCAATTTTAGTCAAAATAGTCAATTTTCGGCATAATGACAACCCTATTGACCCAATAGGTTGACTTTTAACAAAAATTCAACTTTGGTCAAAATGGACAATTTCTCACCCAATGACCAACCCATTGACCCAATACGTCAACTTTTGACCAAAAAGTCATCTTTGGCCAAAAGAGTCAATCCTTGACCCAACGACCAACCCATTGACCCAATAGGTCAACTTTTGACAAAAAAATCAATTTTGGTCAAATAGTCAATTTTTAAACCAATGACAAACCCATTGATCCAATAGGTCAACTTTTGACCAATAAGTCAACTTTGGTCAAAATGGTCAATTTCTGACCCAATGAGCAACCCATTGACCAAATATGTCAACTTTTGACCAAAAAGTCAACTTTTGTCAAATTGGTCAAACCTTGTCCATATGACCAACCCATTGACCTAATAGGTCAATTTTTTACCAAAAAGTCAATTTCAATCAAAATAGTCAATTTTTGACCAAGTGACCATTTATTGACCCAATAAATCTATCTCTTACCAAAAGGTCAACTTTTGTCAAAATGATCAATCCTTAACCCAATGACCAACCAATCGACCCAATAGGTCAACTTGCAGACTATAACATCAACTTTGGTCGAAATGGTCAATCCTTGACCCAATGACTAGCCTATTGACCAAATAAATCGACACTTGACTAAAAAGTCAAGTTTGGTCAAAATGATCAATTTCCGACCCAATGACCAACCCCTTGACCCAATAGGTCAACTTTGGACCAAAAAGTCAACTTTGGTCAAAATGATTAATTTCCGACACAATAACCACCCCATTGACCAAATGGGTCAACTTTTGTCATAATGACTAATTTTTGAACCAATAACGACTAATTTTGGTCAAACTAATAAATTTTTGACCTAACAACTAATTATTGAACCAATAAGTCAATCTCAAACCAAAAAGTCAACGTTTGTCAAAATGGTCAATCCTTGACCCAATAACCAACCCATTGAACCAATACGTCAATTTTTGACCAAAAAATCAACTTTGGTCACATTGGTCAATTTCTGACCCAATGAACACTCCTCAGACACAATGGGTCAAATTTTGTTCAAAAGTTCAATTTTGGTCAAAATAGTCAATTTTTTGCCTAATGACCCATTGCTGACCCAATAAGTCAATCTCTGACCAAAAAGTCAACTTTGGTCAAAATGGTGAATCGTTGACCCAATGACTAACCCAATGAACCAATAGGTCAACTTTTGACTTATAAGTCATCTTTAGTCAAAATGGTTAATCCTTGACCCAATGATCAACCAATTGAACAAATAGGTCAATTTTTGAACAAAAAGTCAATTTTGGTCAAAATAGTAAAGTTTTGACCTAATGACCACCCCATTGACCCAATAGGTCAACTTTTGACCAAGAAGTCAACTTTGGTCAAAATGGACAGTTTCTGATGTAATGACCACCCCATTGACGCAATAGGACAACTATTGATCAAAAATTCAAATATGGTCAAAATAGCCAAATTTTGACATATTGACCTAAAATTGACCCAATAAATCAATCTCGGACAAAAAAGACAACTTTAGTCAAAATGATCAATCCTTGACCCAATGACCAACTCATTGACTGAATAGGTCAACTTTTGAGCAAATAGTCAACTTTGGACAAAATGGTTAATTCGTGCTTAATAATGCAATAGGTCAACTTTTAACAAAAAAGGCAATTTTGGTCAAAATAGTCAATTTTTGACCTAATGCCCACCCATTGACCCAGTAGGTCAACTTTTAACTGAAAAGTCAACTTTTCTCAAAATGGTCAATTTCTGACCCAATAATCAACCCAATAACCCAATAGGTGAACTTTTGACCAAAAAGTCAACTTTGGTCAAAATGGTCAAACCTTGACCCAATGACCAACTCATTGACCCAAAAGGTCAACTTTTGACCAAAATATTAATTTTGGTCAAAATAGTCAATTTTTAACCTAATGACCAATAATTGACCTAAAAAGTCAATCTCTTTCCAAAAGGTAAACTTTGGTCAAAATGCTCAATCATTGACCTAATGATAATCTCATTGACGCAATAGGTCAACTGTTGACCAAAAAGTCAACTTTGGTTAAAATGGTCAATTCTCGACCTAATGACCAACCCATTTACACAGTATGTCAACTTTAGAATGAAAAGTTAATTTTTGTCGAAATTATTAATTTTCGACCTAATGGCCAACCAATTGGCCCAATAAATCAACTTTTGACCAAAAGGTCAACTTTGGTCAAAATGGTCAATCCTTGAACCAAAGACATACCCATTAACCCAAAAAATCAATCTCAAACCAAAAAGTAAACTTTAGTCAGAATGATCAATCCTTGACCCAATGACCAACTCATTAACCCAATAGGTCAACTTTTGACCAAATAATCAACTTTGGACAAAATGGTTAATTCTTGCCCAATGACGCAATAGGTCAACATTTGACAAAAAGACAACTTTGGTCAAAATAGTCAATTTTTGACATAATGCCCACCCATTGACCCTGTAGGTCAACTTTCAGTAGAAAAGTCAATTTTGCTAAAAATGGTAAATTTCTGACCCAAAAACCAACCCATTGACCCAATAAGTCAACTTTTGACAAAAAGTCAACTTTGGTCAAAATGGTCAAACCTTGACCCAATGACCAACTCATTGACCCAATAGGTCAACTTTTGTCCAAAATGTTAAGTTTGGTCAAAATAGTCAATTTTTTACCTAATGACCAATAATTAACCTAAAAAGTCAATCTCTTACCAAAATGTCAACTTTAATCAAAATGCTCAATCATTGACCCAATGACAATTTCAATGACGCAATAAGTCAACTTTTGACCAAAATGTCAACTTTGGTTAAAATGGTCAATCCTTGACCGAATGACCAACCCATTGACACAGTAGGTCAACTTTAGATCAAAAAGTCAATTTTTGTCAGAATGGTCAATTTTTGACCTAATGGCCAACCAATTGACCCAATAAGTCAACTTTTGACCAAAAAGTTAACTTTGGTCAAAATGGTCATTCCTTGAATCAAAGAGATACCCATTGATCCAATATGTCAACTTTTTGACCAAAAAGTGAATTTTGGTCAAAATAGTCAATTTTTAACCTAATGACCACCCATTGACCTAATACGTCAACATTTGACCAAAAGTGAACTTTGGTCATCCTTAACACAACGATCAACCCATTGACCTAATATGTCAACTTTTAACCAAAAAGTCAATTTCGGTCAAGATAGTCAATTTTTTATCTAATGACCAATTATTGACCCAAAAAGTCAATCTCTGACCAAAAATTCAAGTTTAGTTAAAATGATCTATCACTGACCCAATGACCAACCTATTGACACAACTGTCAACTTTTGACTAAAAAGTCAAATTTGGTCGAAATAGTCAATCCTTGACCCAATGACCAACCCAATGACCCAATAGGTCAACTTTTGACCAAAAAGTCAATTTTGGTCAAAATTTTTAATTTTTAACCAAATGACCACCCCATTGACCCAATAAGTCAACTTTTGACCAAAAAATCAACTTTAGTAAAATGATTAATTTTTGACCCAATGACCATCCCATTGACCCAAAAGGTCAACTTTTGACAAAAAAGTCAACTTTGGTCAAAATGGTCAATCCTTGACCCAATGACCAACCCATTGACCCAATATGTGAACTTTTGACCAAAAAGTAAATTTTGGTCAAAATAGTCAAATTTTGACCTAATGACCACCCAATTGAACCAACAGGTCAACTTTTGACCAAAAATTTAAATTTCATCAAAATGGCCAATTTCTGACCCAATGACCAACTCATTGACCCAATAGGTCAACTTTTAACCAAAAAGTCAACTTTGGTTAAAATTGTCAATCCTTGACTGAATGACCAACCCATTGACACAATAAGTCAACTTTTGACCAAAAAGTCAATTTTAGAAAAAAAATTTTAATCTTTGCCTAATGACCGCCCCATTAACCCAATATGTCAACTTTGGTGAAAATAATCAATTTCTGACCCTACCATCAACCCATTGACCAAATATGCCAACTTTTGACCAAAAAGTAAACTTTGCTCAAAATTATCAATCCTTGACCCAATGACCAGCCCATTAACCTAGTAGGTCATCTTTTGAACAAAAAGTCAACCTTTTGTCAAAACAGTCAATTTTTCACCTAATGATCAATTATTGACCCAATAAGTCAATCTCAGACCAAAAAGTCAACTTTGGTAAAAATGGCCAATCCTTGACCCAATGACCAACCCATTGACCTAATAGGTCAACTTTTGACCAAAAAGTCAACTTTGTTCAAAATGGTCAATCCTTAACCCAATGACCAACCCGTTAACCAAATAGTTTAACTTTTGACCAAAAAGTCAATTTTATTCAAAATGGTGAATTTCTTACCCAATAACCAACTCACTGACCCAATGAGTCTAAATTTGACAAAAAATTCAATGTTACTTAAAATAATCACTTTTTAACCTAATGACCAATTATTTACCCGATAAGTCAATCTCTGACCAAAAAGTCAACTTTGGTCAAAATGATCAATCCATGACCCTATAACCAATTCATTAACCCTGTAGGTCAACTTTTGACCAAAAAGTCAACTTTCGTCAAAATGGTTAATTGTTGACCCAATGACCCAATAGGTCAGCTTTTGACAAAAAAGACAATTTTGATCAAAATAGTGAACTTTTGACATAATGACCACCTGATCGATCCAATAGCTCAACTTTTGACCAAAAAGTTTACTTTGGTCAAATTGGATAATTTTTTACCTAATGACCAACTCATTGACCCAATAGATCAACTTTTAACAAAAAAGTCAATTTTGGTCAAAAGGGTCAATCCTTAACCTAATGACCAACCTATTGACCCAATATGTCAACATTTGACCAAAAAGTCAATTTTGGTCAAAATAGTTAATTTTTGACCGAATGACCAATTATTGACCCAATAAGTCAATCTCTTACTAAAAAGTCAACTTTGGTCAAAATTATCAATCCTTGACCTAATGACCAAGCCATTGACCTAATATGTCAACTTTTGACCAAGAAATCAACTTTGGTCAAAATGGTCAATTCTTGACCTAATGACCAACCCATGACCCAATATGTCAAATTTTGACTAAAAAGTCAATTTTGGTCAAAATAGTCAATTTTTGACCAAAAAGTAAAATTTGGTCAAAATAGTCAATTTTTGACCTATGACCAACCTATTGACCAAATAAGTCAACTTTTGACCGAAAAGTTAACTTTTATCAAAATGGTCAATTTCTGACATAATGACCACCCCACTTACCCAATGGGTCAATTATTGACCAAATTTTCAATTTTGGTCAAAATAATCAATTTTTAACCTAATGACCAATTATTGACTCAATAAGTCATTCTTTGACCAAATAATTAATTTTGGTAAAAATGGTCAATCCATGACCTAATGACCAACCGATTTACCAAATAAGTCAACATTTGACTAAAAAGTCAACTATGGTCAAAATGGTCAATACTTGACCCAATAGGTTAACTTTTCATCAAAAAGTCAATTTTGGTCAAAATAATCAATTTTTAACTAAATGACCGCCCCATTAACCGAAAAGGTTAACTTTTGACCAAAAAGTCAAATTTGGTCAAAA
This sequence comes from Papilionanthe hookeriana x Papilionanthe teres, assembly GCA_022702705.1. Taxonomy (NCBI): domain Eukaryota; kingdom Viridiplantae; phylum Streptophyta; class Magnoliopsida; order Asparagales; family Orchidaceae; genus Papilionanthe; species Papilionanthe hookeriana x Papilionanthe teres. The sequence goes on along the minus strand of CM040421.1, from coordinate 103,197,426 downwards.
CGGTCAATTGCTAACCCAATGACCAACCCATTAATCCAATCGGTCAAATTTTGACGAAAAAGTCAACTTTGGTCAAAATGATCAATCCTTGACCTAATGACAAACTCATTGACCCAATAGATCAACTTTTGAACAAAAAGTCAACTTTGGTCAAAATGGTCAATCCTTAACCCAATGACCAACCAATTGACCCAATAGGTCAACTTTTGACTAAAAAGTCAACTTTGGTCAACATGGTCAATCCTTAAACCAATGACATACCAAATGACCTAATATGTCAACTTTTTACCAAAAAGTCAATTTTGGTCAAAATAGTCAATTTTTAACCTATTGACCACCCATTGAACTAATATGTCAACATTTGACCAAAAAGTCAACTTTCGTCAAAATGTTCAATCCTTGACCCAATGACCCAATAGGTAAATTTTTGACCAAAAAGTTATTTTTGGTCAAAATAGTCAATTTTTGACCTAATGACCGCCCCCATTGACTTAAAAGGTCAACTTTTAACCAAAAAGTCAACTTTGGTAAAAAAGGGCAATTTCTAACCCAATGACCAACCCATTAATCCAATTGTTCAATTTTTTACCAAAAAGTCAATGTTGGTCAAAATGGTCAATTCTTGACCCAATGAAAAGTCCATTGACCCAATAGGTCAACTTTTGAACAAAAAATCAACTTTGGTCAAAATGGTCAATCTGTGACTCAATGACCAATCAATTGACCCAATAGGTCAACTTTTGACCAAAATATCAACTTTGGTCAAAATGTTCAATCCATGACCAATAACATACCCATTGACCCAATATGTTAACTTTTGACCAAAAAGTCAATTTTAGTCATAACAATCAATTTTTGCCCTAATGACCACCCCATTGACCCAATAGGTCAATCTCTGACCCAAAAAGTAATGTTTGGTCAAAATGGTCAATTTATGACCTAATGAGCACCCCGTTGACCTAATTGGATAACTTTGGTTAAAACGGTCAATTTCTGACCCAATGACCAATCATTGACCTAATAGGCGAACTTTTAACCAAAAAGTAAATTTTGGTAAAACTGATTAACCGTTGACCCAATGACCAACCTATTGAACTAATTAGTCAACTTTTGACCAAAAAGTCAATTTGGTCATAATAGTTAATTTTTGACCTAATGACCAATTATTGACCCAATAGGTCAATCTCTAAACAAAATGTCAACTTTGGCCAAAATGGTCAATCCGTGACCCAATGACCAACACATTGACCCAATAGGTCAACATTTGACAAAAAAGTTTACTTTGGTCAAAATGGTTAATCCTTAAACCAATGACCAAATAGGTTAACTTTTGACCAAATAGCAATTTTGGTCAAAATAGTTAATTTTCGGCCTAATACCAATCTGATTGAACCAATAGGTTAACTTTTGACCAAAAAGTCAATATAGGTTAAAATGGTCAATTTCTGACCCAATGACCAACCCATTGACCCAATACGTCAACTTTTGACAAAAAAGTCAAGTTTGGTCAAAATGGTAAATCTTTGACCTAATGACCAACCCATTGACCCAATAGGTCAACTTTTGACCAAAATATCAGTTTTGGTTAAAATAGTCAATTTTTGACCTAATGACAACCCCATTGACCCAAAAGGTCAACTTTTGACCCAAAAGTCAACCTTGGTTAAAATGGTCAATTTCAGACTCAATGAACGACCCATTGAACAACCCATTGAACAAATATGTCAACTTTTGACAAAAAAGTCAACTTTGGTCAAGTTGGTCAATCCTTGTCCATATGACCAACCCATTGACCTAATAGGTCAATATTTGACCAAAAAGTCAATTTTGGTCAAAATAGTAAATTTTTGACCAAGTGACAATTTATTGACCTAATAAGTCTATCTCTTACCAAAATGTCAACTTTGGTCAAAATGATTAATCCTTGACCCAATGACAAATCCATTAACCCAATAGGTCAACGTTTGACCAAAAAGACAACATTGGTAAAAATGGTCAAATCTTGACCAATTGACTAACCCAATTACCTAATAAGTCAACTTTTGAGAAAAAAGTCAAGTTTGGTCAAAATTGGTCAATTTCTAACCTAATGACTAACCTATTAACCTAATAGGTCAACTTTTGACCAAAAAGTCAACTTTGGTCAAAATGATCAATTTCTGACACAATGACCACCCCGTTGACACAATGGGTCAACTTCAGATGAAAAATTAAATTTTGATCAAAATAATCTATTTTTGACCTAATGACTAATGATTGACCCAATAAGTCAATCTCTGACCAAAAAGGCAACTTTTGTCATAATGGTCAATCCTTTACCCAATTACCAACTCATTGACCCAATAGGTCAATTTTCGACTAAAAAGTCAACTTTTGTCAAAATGTTTAATTTTTTACCTAATGAACACCCCATTGCCCAATGGGTCAACTATTGAACAAAAATTGAATTTTGGTCAAAATACTCAATTTTTGGCCTAATGACCAATTATTGACCCAATAAGTTAATCTCTGACCAAAAAGTCAATTTTGGTCAAAATGGTCAATCCTTAACCCAATAACCAACCCATTGAACCAATAGGTCAACTTTTGACCAAAAAGCCAATTTTGGTCAAAATGGTTAATCCTTGTCCCAATGACCAACCCATTGACCCAATAGGTCAGCTTTTGAACATTTGGTCAAAATAGTCAACTTTTGACCTAATGACAACCCATTGGCCCAATATGTCAACTTTTGACCAAAAAGTCAACTTTGGTCTAAATAGTCAATTTTTGACCCAATGACAAACCCATTGATCCTATAGGTCAATTTTTAACCAAAAAGTCAACTTTGGTTAAATTATTCATTTCTTAACCCAATGACCAACTCATTGACCCAATATGTCAACTTTTGAACAAAAAGGCAACTTTGACCAAAATAGTCAATTTTTGACATAATGAGCAATTATTGACCCAATAAGGCAATCTCTGACCAAAAAGTCAAATTTGTTCATAATGATCGATCCTTTACCCAATAACCAACCCATTGACCGAATATGTTAACTTTCGACGAAAAAGTCAACTTTGGTCAAAATGGTCAATTTCTGACACAATGAACACCCCGTTGACCCAATGGGTCAACTTTTGACCAAATATTCAATTTGGGTCAAAATAGTCAATTTTGACCTAATGACCAAATATTGACCCAATAAGTCAATCTCTGACCAGAAAGTCAACTTTGGTCAATATGGTCAATCCTTAACCCAATGACTAACCCATTGAACAATTATGTCAACTTTTGACAAAAAAGTTAACTTTGGTCAAAATGGTCAATTCTTGACCCAATGACCAACCCATTGACCCAATAGGTCAGATTTTAAACATTTAGTTAAAATCGTCATTTTTTAACCAAATGACCACCCATTGGCCCAATAGATCAACTTTTGACCAAAAAGTCAACTTCGATGAAAATGGTCAATTTCTGACCCAATGACAAACTCATTGATCCAATAAGTCAGTTTTTAACCAAAAAGTCAATTTTGGTCAAAATACTCAATTCTTGACACAATCACCAACTCATTGATCCAATAGGTCAACTTTTGAACAAAAAGTCAATTTTGACCATAATAGTCAATTTTTGACATAATGACTAATTTTTGACTCAATAAGTCAATCTCTGAAAAAAAAAGTCAACTTTGGTCATAATGATCGATCCTTTACCCAATGACCAACAATTCATTGACCCAATAGGTCAACTTTTGACAAAAAAGTCAACTTTGGTCAAAATGGTCAATTTTTGACCCAAGGACCACCTAACTGACCCAATAGGTTAATTTTTCACCAAAAAGTCAACTTTGGTTAAAATCGTCAATCCTTGACCCAATGACCAACCCATTGACCCAGTAGGTCAACTTTTGACCAAGAAGTAAATTTTTGTCAAAATAATGAATTTTTGACCTAATGAACACCCCTTTGACCCAATTGGTCAACTTGACAAAAAGTCAAGTTTGGTAAAAATGGTCAATTTCTGACCTAATGACCACCCGATAGACCCAATAGGTTAACTTTGGTTAATATGGTTAATTTCCGACCCAATGACCAACCACTGACCTAATTGGCCAACTTTTGACCAAAATGTCAACTTAGGTCTAGATGATCAATCGTTATTACAATGACCAACCTATTGACGAAATAGGTCAACTTTAGACTAAAAAGTCAATTTTTGTCATAATAGTCAATTTTTGACCTAATGATCAATTATTGACCAAATAAGTCAATCTCTGACCAAAAGTCAACTTTGGTCAAAATGGCCAATCCTTGGCCCAATGACCAACCCATTGACCGAACAGGTCAACTTTTGACCAAAAAGTAAATTTTGGTCAAATGGTCAATCCTTAACCAAATGACCCAATAGGTCAACTTTTGACCAAAAAGTCAAATTTGGTCAAAATAGTCAATTTTTGACCTAATAACAATCCAATTGACCCAATTGGTCAACTTTTGACCAAAAAGTCACTTTTGGTTAAAATAGTAAATTTTTGACCCAATGACAAACCCATTGACCCAAAAGGTCAACTTTTGACCCAAAAGTCAACCTTGGTTAAAATGGTCAATTTCAGACTCAATGAACGACCCATTGAATAACCCATTGAAAAAATATGTCAACTTTTGACAAAAAAGTCAACTTTGGTTAAGTTGGTCAATCCTTGTCCATATGACCAACCCATTGATCTAATAGGTCAATATTTGACCAAAATGTCAATTTTAGTCAAAATAGTAAATTTTTGACCAAGTGATCATTTATTGACCTAATAAGTCTATCTCTTACCAAAATGTCAACTTTGGTCAAAATGGTCAATCCTTGACCCAATGAAAAATTCATTCACCCAATAGGTCAACTACTGACCAAAAAGTCAACTTTGGTAAAAATGGTAAAATCTTGACCAATTGATTAACCCAATTACCTAATAAGTCAACTTTAGACTAATAAGTCAAGTTTGGTCAAAATTGGTCAATTTCTGACCTAATGACCAACCCATACACCCAATAGGTCAACTTTTGACCAAAAAGTCAACTCTGGTCAAAATGATCAATTTCTAACACAATGACCAGCCCATTAACCCAATGGGTAAACTTCTGATGAAATATTAAATTTTGATCAAAATAATCAATTTTTGACCTAATGACTAATTATTTACCCAATAAGTTAATCTCTGACCAAAAAGTCAACTTTTGTCACAATGGTCAATCCGTGACCCAATAACCAACCCATTGACCCAATAGGTCAATTTTGGACTAAAAAGTCAACTTTTGTCAAAATGGTCAATTTTTGACCTATTAACACCCCATTGACCCAATGGGTCAACTATTGAACAAAAATTCAATTTTGGTCAAAATTATCAGTTTTTAGCCTAATAGGTTAATCTCTGACCAAAAAGTCAATTTTGGTCAAAATAATCAATCCTTAACCCAATAACCTACCCATTGAACCAATAGGTCAACTTTTGACCAAAAAACCAATTTTGGTCAAAATGGTTAATCCTTGTCCCAATGACCAACCCATTGACCCAATAGGTCAGCTTTTGAACATTTGGTCAAAATAGTCAACTTTTGACCTAATGACCACTCATTGGCCCAATATGTCAACTTTTGACCAAAATGTGAACTTTGGTCAAAATGGTTAATTTTTGACCCATTGATAAACCCATTGATCTAATAGGTCAATTTTTCACCAAAAAGTCAACTTTAGTTAAATTAGTCATTTCTTAACCCATTGACCCAATAGGCCAACTTTTGAACAAAAATTCAACTTTGACCAAAATAGTCAATTTTTGACATAATAACCAATTATTAACCCAATAAGGCAATCTCTGACCAAAAAGACAACTTTGGTCATAATGATCGATCCTTTACCCATTGATGCCCCATTGACTGAAAAAGGTCAACTTCACGAAAAAGTCAACTTTGGTCAAAATGGTCAATTTCTGGCCCAATGAACACCCCGTTGACCCAATCGGTCAACTTTTGACCAAATATTCAATTTTGGTCAAAATAGTCAATTTTAGCCTAACGACCAAATACTTGCCCAAAAAGTCAATCTCTGACCAGAAAGTCAACTTTGGTCAAAATGGCCAATCCTTAACCCAATGACTAACCCATTGAACAATTAGGTCAACTTTTGACCAAAAAGTTAACTTTGGTCAAAATGGTCAATCCTTGACCCAATGACCAACCCATTGACCCAATAGGTCAGATTTTGAACATTTAGTCAAAATAGTCAATTTTTAACATAATGACCACCCATTGGCCCAATAGATCAACTTTTGACCAAAAAGTCAACTTCGGTCAAAATGGTCAATTTCTGACCCAATGACAAACCAATTGATCCAATAAGTCAATTTTTGACCAAAAAGTCAATTTTGGACAAAATAGTCATTTCTTGACCCAATGACCAACTCATTGACCCAATAGGTCAACTTTAGAACAAAAAAGTTAATTCTGACTATAATAGTCAATTTTTGACATAATGTCTAATTATTGACTCAATAAGTCAATCTCTGACCAAAAAGTCAACCTTGGTCATAATGATTGATCTTTTACCCAATGACCAACAACCCATTGACCCAATGAGTCAACTTTTGATGAAAAAGTCAACTTTGGTCAAAATGGTCAATTTTCCGACCAAATGACCACCTCATTGACCCAATAGGTTAACTTTTGATCAAAAAGTCAACTTTGGTTAAAATAGTCAATCCTTGACCCAATGACAAACCCATTGACCCAGTAGGTCAAGTTTTGACCAAAAAATAAATTTTGGTCAAAATTGTGAATTTTTGACCTAATGACCACTGCTTTGACCCAATAGGTCAACTTTTGAGAAAAAAGTCAAGTTTGGTAAAAATAGTCAATTTCTGACCTATTGACCCAATAGGTTAACTTTGGTTAATATGGTCAATTTCTGACCCAATGACCAACCACTGACCTTATTGGCTAACTTTTGACCAAAACGTCAACTTAGGACTAGATGATTACTCGTTATTACAATGACCAATCCATTGACCCAATAGGTCAACTTTAGACTAAAAAGTCAATTTTGGTCATAATAGTCAATTTTTTGACATAAGGATCAATTATTGACCCAATAAGTAAGTCTCTGACAAAAAAGTCAACTTTAGTCAAAATAGCCAATCCTTGGCTCAATGACCAACCCAGGTCAACTTTTTACCAAAAAGTCAACTTTAGTCAAAATGGCCAATCCTTAACCCAATGACCCAAAAGGTCAAGTTTTGGCCAAAAAGTCAATGTTGGTCAAAATAGTCAATTTTTGACCTAAAGACCACCCTATTGACCCAATAGGTCAACTTTTGACCAAAAAGTCAGCTTTGGTGAAGATGGTCATTTTCAGAGCCAATGACCAACCCAATAACCAAATAGGTCAACTTTTGACCAAAAAGACAACTTTAGTCAAAATGATCAATCCTTGATCCAACGACCCAATAGGTCAACTTATGACTAAAAAACAATTTTGGTTAAAATAGTCAATTTTTGACCTAATGACAATCCAATTGACCCAATTGGTCAACTTTTGACCAAAAAGTCAACTTTTGTCAAAATGGTCAATTCTTGACCAAATGACCAACTCATTGACCAAATAGGTCAACTTTTGAACAAAAAATCAATTTTGATCAAAATAATTAATTTTTGACCTTATGATCAATTACTGACCGAATAGTTCAATCTCAGACTAAAAAGTTAACTTTGGTCATGATGGTCAATCCTTGACCTAATGACCAACCCATTGACCCAATGAGTGAACTTTTGACCAAAAAGTCAACATTGGTCAAAATGATATATCCTTGACCTAACGACCCAAAAGGTTAACTTTTGACCAAAAAGTCATTTTTTGTCAAAATAATCAATTTTTGACCTAATGACCACCCCATTGACCCAATAGGTAAACATTTGTTAAAATTGTTAATTGTTGACCCAACGACCAACCCATTGACCCAATAGGTCAGTTTTTGACCAACAAGTCAACTTTGGTCAAAGTGGTCAATCCTTAACGCAGTGACCAACTCATTGAGCCAGTATGTCAACTTTTGACCAAAATGTCAATTTTGGTCAACATTGTCAATTTTTGACCTAATGACCAATTATTGACACAATAAGTCAATCTCTAATAAAAAAATTCAACTTTGGTCAAAATGTTCAATCCTTGACCCAATGACCAACCCATTGACCCATTAGCTCAACTTTTGACCAAAAAGTCAACTTTGGTTAAAAATATTAATCTTTAACCCACCGACCAACCCATTGACCCAATAGGTCATCTTTTGACCAAAAAGTTAATTTTGGTCAAGATAGTCAGGTTTTGACCGAATGACCACCTCGTTGACCCAATTAGTCAACTATTTGACCAAAAAGACAACTTTGGTAAAAAAGGATAATTTCTAACCCAATGACTACCCGATTGAATGAATAGTCAATTATTGACATAATGACCAATTATTGACCCAATAAGTTAATTTATGACCAGAAAAGCACCTTTGGTCAAAATGGTGAATCCTTGACCTAATGACCAACTCATTAACCTAATAAATCAACTTTTGACAAAAAAATCAACTTTAGACAAAAAGGTTAATCCTTGTCCAAATGATTCAATAGATCAACTTTTGACCAAAAAGTCAATTTTGGTCGAAATAGTTAATTTTTGACCTAATGCCCACCCATTGTCACAATAGATCAACTTTTGACCCAAAAGTTAACTTTGGTCAAAATGGTCAATTTCTGATCTAATGACCAACCCATTGACCAAATAGGTCAACTTTTGACCAAAAAGTCAACTTTGGTCAAAATGGTAAATCCTTGACCCGCTGACCAACCCATTGACTAAATAGGTCAACTTTGACTAAAAAGTCAATTTTGGTCAAAATAATCGATTTTCGACCTAATGACCAACTATGGACCCAATAAGTCAATCTCGACCAAAAAGTCAACTTTTGTCATAATGGTCAATCCTCGACCCAATAACCAACCCATTGACCCAATAGGTCAATTTTTAAACAAAAAGTCAACTTTGGTCAAAATGGTCAATTTCTAACCCAATGACCTCCTCATTAACCCAATGGGTCAACTTTTGACAAAAAATTCACTTTTGGTCAAAATAGTCAATTTTTGGCCTAATAAGCAATTTTTGACCAAATAAGTCCATCTCTGACCAAAAAGTCAACTTTCGTCAAAATGGAAAATCCTTGACCCAATGACCAACCCATTGACCTAATAGGTCAACTTTCGACCAAAAAGTCAACTTTGGTCAAAATGGGCAATCCTTGAACCAATGACCAACTCATTGACCAAATATATTAACTTTTAAACAAAAAGTCAATTTTGGTCAAAATAGTCAAACTTTTACATAATGACCACCCATTGGCCCAATAGGTTAACTTTGACCAAAAAGTCAACTTTGGTCAAAATGCTCAATTTCTGACCCAATGACAAACACATTGATCCAATAGGTCAATTTTTGACCAAAAAGTAAACTTTGCTCAAAATAGTCAATTCTTGACCCAATGACCAACTCATTAACCCACTTGGTCAACTTTTGTACAAAAAGTCAACTTTTGACATCATGACCAATTGTTGACCCTATAAGTCAATCTCTGACCAAAAAGTCAACTTTCGTCATAATGATCGATCCTTTACCCAATTGACAAAAAGTTCAATTAGGTAAAAATAGTCAAGTTTTGACTTAATGACCACCCCATTGACCCAATAGGTCAACTTGTGACAAAAAAGTCAACTTCGGTCAAATGGTCAATTTCTGACCCAATGACCAACTCATTAACCCAATAGGTCAACTTTTGACCAAAAAGTCAACTTTGGAAAAATGGTTAATTCTTGCCCAATGACGTAATAAGTCAACTTTTGACCAAAAAGACAATTTTGGTCAAAATAGTCAATTTATTACATAATGCCAACCCATTGACCCAGTAGGTCAACTTTTGACCAAAAACCAACTTTGGTGAAAATGATTAGTTTTTGACTCAATGACCAACCCATTGACCCAATAAGTCAGCTTTTGACCAAAAAGTCAACTTTAGTCAAAATGGTCAATCCTTGACCCAATGACCAACTCATTGACCCAATAAGTCAACTTTTGACCAAAAAGTTAATTTTGGTCAAAACAGTCAATTTTTGATATAATGACCAATAATTGACGTAATAAGTCAATCTCTTACCAAAAAGTTAACTTTGGTCAAAATGCTCAATCTTTGACACAATGACAATCCCATTGATGCAATATGACAACTTTTGACTGAAAAGTCAACTTTGGTTAAAATGGTCAATCCTTGACCTAATGACCAACCCATTGACATAGTAAGTCAACTTTTCACCAAAAAGTCAATTTTTGTTAAAATAGTCAATTTTTGTTAAAATAGTCAACTTTGACCTAATGACCACCCATTGACCCAATAGGTCAATCTCTGACCAAAAAGTTAAGTTTGGTCAAAATGGTCAATTTCTGACCTGATGAGCACCCCACTGACCTAATACAACAACTTTGGTTAAAATGGTCAATTTCTGACCCATGACCAACCATTGACCTAATAGGCCAACTTTTGATAAAAAAGTAAACTTTGGTCAAAATGATTAATCATCGACTCTAATGAACAACCTATCGAACCAATATGCCAACTTTCAATCCAAAAGTCAATTTTAGTCATAATAATCCATTTTAAGCTACGCACCATTATACACCCAATAAGTCAATCTCCGAAAAATGTCAACTTTGGTCAAAATGGTCAATCCTTGACCTAATGATCAACCCATTGACCCAATAGGTCAACTTTTGACCAAAAAGTCAACTTTGGTCAAAATGGTCAATCTTTGACCCAATGACCAAATAGGTTAACTTTTGACCAAAAATTAATTTTGGTCAAAATAGTCAATTTTTGGCCTAATGACAACCCGATTGACCCAATATGTCAACTTTTGACCAAAAAGTTAACTTAGGTCAAAATGGTCAATTTCTGACCCAATGACCAAACCATTGACCGTTTCATCAACTTCCGACCAAAAAGTCAACTTTGGTCAAAATGATCAATCCTTGACCTAATGACCAACCCATTGACCCAATAGGTCAACTTTTAACCAAAAAGTCAATTTTGGTCAAAATAGTCAATTTTTGACCTAATGACAAACCCATTGACTTAATAGGCTAACCTTTGACCAAAAAGTGAACTTTTGTCAAAATGGTCAATTTCTAACATAATGAGTAACACATTGACCAAATATGTCAACTTTTGACCAAGAAGTCAACTTTGGTCAAATTGGCCAATCCTTGTCCAGATGACTAACCCAGTGACCAAATAGGTCACTATTTGACCAAAAGTCAATTTTGGTCAAAATAGTTAATTTTTTATCAAGTGACCATTTATTGACCCAATAAGTCTATCTCTTACCAAAAAGTCACCATTGGTCAAAATGATCAATCCTTGACCCAATGACCAACCCATTGACCCAAAAGGTCAACTTTTGACCTAAAAGTCAACTTTGGTCAAAATGGTCAAACCTTGACCCAATGACTAACCCATTGACCCAATAAGTCAACTTTTGACTAAAAAGTCAAGTTTGGTCAAAATGGTCAATTTCTGATTGAATAACCAACCCATTGACCCTATACGTCAACTTTTGACCAAAACGTAAACTTTGGTCAAAATGATCAATTTCTGACACAATGACCACCCCATTGACCCAATGGGTTAACTTTTGACCAAAAATCCAATTTTGGTGAAACTAATAAAATTTTGACCTAACGACTAATTATTGACCATATAAGTCAATCTCAGACAAAAAAGTCAACTTTTGTCATAATGGTCAATTCTTAACCCAATAACCAACCCATTGACCCAATACATCAATTTTTGACCAAAAAGTCAAGCTTGGTCAAAATTGTCAATTTCTAACCCAATGAACACCCCGCCGACCCAATGGGTCAACTTTTGACAAAAACATTTAGTTTTAGTCAAAATAGACAACTTTTGGCCTAATGAAAGATTATTGACCCAATAAGTCAATCTCTGACCAAGAAGTCAACTTTGGTAAAAAATGGTCAATCCTTAACCCAATTACCAACTCATTGACCCAATAGGTCAACTTTGACCAAAAAGTCAACTTTAGTTAAAATGGTCAATCCTTGACCGAATGACCAACCCATTGACCCAATAGGTCAGCTTTTGAATAAAAAGTCAACTTTGGTCAAAATGGTCAATCCTTGACCCAATGGCCAACCATTTAGCCCAATAGGTCAACTTTTTACAAAAAAAGTCAACTTTGGTCAAAATGGTAAATCCTTGATGTAATGACCAACCCAATGACCTAATATGTTAATTTTTGAACAAAAAGTCAACTTTGGTCAAAATGGTCAATTTCTGACCCAATGACCTCCTCGTTCACCCAATGGGTTAACCTTTGACAAAAAATTTAATTTTGATCAAAATAGTCAATTTTTGGCCTAATGACCAATTTTAGCCAAATAAGTTAATCTCTGACCAATAAGTCAACTTTGGTCGAATTGCACAATCCTTGACCCAATGACCAACCCATTGACCTAATTGGTTAACTTTTGACTCAAAAGTCAACTTTGGTCAAAATGGGCAATCCTAGAACCAATGACCAACTCATTGACCAAATATATCAACTTTTAAACAAAAAGTCAATTTTGGTTAAAATAGTTAATTTTTGACCTAATGACCACCCATTGGCCCAATAAGTTACTTTTGACCAAAAAGTCAACTGTGGTTAAAATGATCAATTTCTGACCCAATGACAAACCCATTGATCCAATAGGTCAATTTTTGACCAAAAAGTAAAGTTGGGTCAAAATAGTCAATTCTTGACCCAATGACCAACACTTTGACCCACTAGGTTAACTTTTGCACAAAAAGTCAATTTTTTCACATAATGACCAATTATTGACCATATATGTCAATCTCTGACCAAAAAGTCAACTTTGGTCATAATGATCGATCCTTTACCCAATGACCAACCCTTTGACCCAATGGGTCAATTTTTGACCAAAAACTCAATTTTGGTCAAAATAGTCAATTTTTTGCGTAATGACCCATTATTGACCCAATAAGTCAATCTCTGACCAAAAAGTCAACTTTGGTCAAAATAGTCAATACTTTACCCAATGACTAACCCATTGAACCAACAGGTCAACTTTTGACCAAAAAGCCATCTTTGGTCAAAATGGTCAATCCTTGACCCAATGACCAACCCATTGAACCAATAGGTCAATTTTTAAACAAAAAGTCAATTTTGGTCAAAATAGTCAAGTTTTGACTTAATGACAGCCTCATTGACCCAATAAGTCAACTTATAACTAAAAAGTCAACTTTGGTCAAAATGGTGAATTTCAGAACCAATGACCAACTCATTGACCCAAGAGGTCAACTTTTAATCAAAAAGTCAACTTTGGACAAAATGGTTAATTCTTGCCGAATGACGCAATAGGTCAACTTTGGACCAAAAAGATAATTTTGGTCAAAATATACAATTTTTTACCTAATGCCTATCCATTAACCCAGTAGGTCAACTTTTGACCAAAAAGCCAACTTTGGTGAAAAAGCTCTATCTATGACTCAATGACTAACCTATTGACCCAATAGGTCACTTCGACCAAAAAATCAACTTTGGTCAAAATGGTCAATCCTTGACCCAATAAGTCAACTTTTGACCAAAAAGTTAATTTTGGTCAAAATAGTCAATTTTTGACATAATGACCAATAATTGACCTAATAAGTCAATCTCTTACCAAAAAGTTAACTTTGGTCAAAATGCTCAATCTTTAACCCAATGACAATCTCATTGACGCAATAGGTCAACTTTTGATCGAAAAGTCAACTTTCGTTAAAATGGTCAATCATTGACCTAATGACCAACCCATTCACATAGTAGGTCAACTTTTGACCAAAAAGTCAATTTTTGTCAAAATAGTCAATTTTTGACCTAATGACCACCCCTTTGACCCAATAGGTCAATCTCTGACCAAAAAGTTATGTTTGGTCAAAATGGTCAATTTCTGACCTAATGAGCACCCCATTGACCCAATAGCATCACTTTGGTTAAAATGGTCAATTTCTAACCCAATGACCAACCATTGACCTAATTGGCCAACTTTTGACCAAAAAGTAAACTTTGATCAAAATGATTAATCGTTGACCCAATGACCAACCCATTGAACAAATAGGTCAACTTTTAACCAAAAAGTCAATTTTGGTCATAATAGTCAATTCTTGAGCTATAGACCAATTAAAGACCCAATAAGTCAATCTCTGAATAAGTGTTAACTATGGTCAAAATGGTTAATCATCGACCCAACAACCAACCCATTGACCTAATAGGTCAACTTTTGACCAAAAAATTAAATTTGGTCAAAATGGTCAATCTTTAACCCAATGACCAAATTGGCCAACTTTTGACCAAAAGCAATTTTGGTCAAAATAGGCAACTTTTGGCCTAATGACAACCCGATTGACCCAATAAGTTAACTTTTGACCAAAAAGTTAACTTTGGTCAAAATTGTCAATTGACCGATTTCATCAACTTCTGATCAAAAAGTCAATTTTGGTCAAAATGATCTATCCTTGACCCAATGACCAACCCATTCACCCAATAGGTCAACTTTTGACCAAAAAGTCAATTTTGTCAAAATAGTCAATTTTTGACCCAATGAAAAACCCATTGAATGAATAGGTTAAACTTTGACCAAAAAGTCAACTTTGGTCAAAATCGTCAATTTCTGACCCAATGAGCAACCCATTGACCAAATATGTCAACTTTTGACCAAGAAGTCAACTTTGGTCGAATTGGTTAATCCTTGTCCATATGACCAACCGAGTGACCTAATAGGTTATTATTTGACCAAAAGTCAATTTTGCTCAAAATAGTCAATTTTTTATCAAGTGACCATTTATTGACCTAATAAGTCTATCTCTTACCAAAAAGTCAACTTTGGTCAATATGATTAATCCTTGACCCAATGACCAACCCATTGACCCAATAGGTCAACTTTTGACCTAAAAGTCAACTTTAGTCAAAATGGTCAAACCTTGACCCAATGACTAACCCATTGACTCAATAAGTCAACTTTTGACTAAAAAGTCAAGTTTGGTCAAAATGGTCTATTACTGACCGAATAACCAACCCATTGACCCAATAGGTCAACTTTTGACCAAAAAGTCAACTTTGGTCAAAATGATAAATTTCTGACACAATGACCACCCCATTGACCCAATGGGTCAACTTTTGACCAAAAATCCAATTTTGGTCAAACTAATAAATTTTTGACCTAATGACTAATTATTGACCATATAAGTCAATTTCTGATCAAAAAGTCAACTTTTTTCATAATGGTCAATCTTTAACCCAATAACCAACCCATTGACCCAATACGACAATTTTTGACCAAAAAGTCAACTTTTGTCAAAATGGTCAATTTCTGACCTAATGAACACTCCACTGACCCAATGGATCAACTTTTGATAAAAAAATTCAATTTTAGTCAAAATAGTTAATTTTTGGCCAAATGAAAGATTATTTACCCAATAAGTCAATCTTTGACCAAAAAGTCAACTTTGGTAAAAAATGGTCAATCCTTAACCCAATGACCAACCCATTGACCCAATAGGTCTACTTTGACAAAAAAGTTAAATTTAGTTAAAATAGTCAATCCTTGACCCAATGACCAACCCATTGACCCAACAGGTTAGCTTATGAACACAAAGTCAACTTTGGTCAAAATTGTCAATCCTTGACCCAATGGCCAACCAATTGACCCAATAGGTCAACTTTTTACCAAAAAGTCCACTTTGGTCAAATATTCAATCCTTGATGAAATGACATACCCATTGTCCTAATATGTCAAGTTTTGACTAAAAAGTCAATTTTGGTTAAAATAGTTAATTTTTAACCTAATGACCACTCGTTGACCTAATATCTCAACATTTGACCAAAAAGTCAACTTTGGTCAACCTTAACCCAATGATCAACCCATTGACCAAATAGGTCAACTTTTAACCAAAAAGTCAATTTCAGTCAAAATAGTCAATTTTTTGTCTAATGACCAATTATTGACCCAATAAGTTAATCTCTGACCAAAAATTCAACTTTAGTTAAAATGGTCAATAACTGACCCAATGACCATCCCATTGACCCAACAGGTCAACTTTTGACAAAAAAGTTAAATTTGGTCGAAATGATCAATCATTGACCCAATGACCAACCCATTGACCCAATAGGTCAAATTTGTACCAAAAAGACAATATTAGTCAAAATTTTCAAATTTAGTCCTAATGACAACCCCATTTACCCAATAAGTCAAATTTCGACCAAAAAATTAACATTAGTTAAAATGGTCAATTTTTGACCCAATGACCAACCCATTGACCTAACAGCTCAACTTTTGACCAAAAAGTCAACTTTGGTCAAAATTGCCAATACTTGACCCAATGACCAACCCATTTACTCAATAGGTCAACTTTTCACCAAAAAGTCAATTTTTGTCAAAATAGTTAAATTTTGACCTAATGACCACCTAATTAACCCAACAGGTCAACTTTTGACCGAAAAGTTAACTTTCGTCAAAATGATCAATTTCTGACTTTATAGGTTAACTTTTGACCAAAAAGATCAACCTTGATCAAAATGGTCAATCCTTGACCCAATGACCAACTCATTAACCCAATAAGTCAACTTTTGACAAAAAAGTCAATTTTGGAAAAAATAATCAATTTTTGACCTAATGACCACCCCAATGACCCAATATGTCAACTTTGGTGAAAATGATCAATTTCTGACCCAAGTCCCAACCCATTGTCCCAATAGGCCAACTTTTGACCAAAAAGTAAACTTTGGTCAAAATGATCAATCCTTGACCCAATAACCAACCCATTTACCTAATAGATCAACTTTTGATCAAAAAGTCAATATTTTATCAAAATAGTCAATTTTTGACCTAATGATCAATTATTGACCCAATAAGTCAATCTCAGACCAAAAAGTCAACTTTAGTAAAAAATGACCAATCCTTGACTCAATGACCAACCCATTGACCTAATATGTCAACTTTTGACCAAAAAGTGAACTTTGGTCAAAATGGCCAGTCCTTGACCCAATGACAAACCCATTGACCAAATTGTTTAACTTTCGACCAAAAAGTTAATTTTGTTCAAATTAGTCAATTTCTGACCTAATAACGAACTCATTGATCCTATGAGTCTAATTTTAACCAAAAATTCAATTTTGGTCAAAATAATCAATTTTTGACCTAATGACTAATTATTAACCTAATAAGTCAATCTCTGACCAAAAAGTCAACTTTGGTCAAAATGGTCAATCCTTGACCCTATAACCAACACATTAACCCTGTAGGTCAACTTTTGAAAAGAAAGACAACTTTGGTCAAAATGGTCAATCCTTGACCCAATAAACCAATAGGTCAACTTTTGAAAAAAAAAGTCAACTTTGATCAAAATAGTGAATTTTTGACCTAATGACCACCCAATCGACCCAATAGGTCAACTTTTGACCGAAAAGTAAACTTTGGTCAAAATGGTCAATTTTTGACCCAATGACCAACCCGTTGAACAAATATGTCAACTTTTAACAAAAAAGTCAATTTTTGTCAAAATGGTCAATAATTGACCTCATGACCAACCTATTTACCCAATATGTCAACATTTGATCAAAAAGTTAATTTTGATCAAAATAGTTAATTTTTGACTGAATGACCAATTATTGACCCAATAAGTCAATCTCTTGCCAAAAAGTGAACTTTGGTCAAAATTATCAATCCTTGACCCAATCACCAAGCCATTGGCCTAATAGGTCAACTTTTGACCAAAAAGTCAAATTGCTCAAAATGGTCAATTCTTGACCCAATGACCAACCCATTGACCCAATAGGTCAAATTTTGACCAAAAAAGTCAATTTTGGTCAAAATAGATAGTTTTTGTCTTAATGACTAACCCATTGACACAATAAGTCAACTTTTGACCAAAAAGTTAACTTTTGTCAAAATGGTCAATTTCTAACATAAAGACCACTCCATTAACCCAAGGGGTCAATTATTAACCAAAATTTCAATTTTGGTCAAAATAATCAATTTTTGACCTAATGACCAATTATTGACCCAATAAGTTAATATCTGACCAAATAATCAACTTTGGTCAAAATGGTCAATCCTCGACCCAATGACCAATCGATTTACCAAATAAGTCAACATTTGACCAAAAAGTCAACTATGGTCAAAATGGTCAATCCTTAACCCAATGACCCAAAAGATCAACTTTTGACCGAAAAGTCAATTTTGGTCAAAATAGTCAATTTTTGACCAAATGACCGCCCCATTAACCGAAAAGGTTAACTTTTGACAAAAAAGTCAACTTTGGTCAAAATGGTCAATTTCTAACCCAATGACCAACCCATTGATCCAATAGGTCAACTTTTGACCATAAAGTCAACTTTGGTCTAAATGGTAAATCCCCGAACCAATGATCAACCCACTGACCAAATAGATCGACTTTTGACTAAAAAGTCAATTTTGGTCAAAATAGTCAATTTTTAACCTAATGACTAATTATTGACCCAATAAGTCAACTTTTGACCAAAAAGTCAACTTTAGTCAAAATCTTCAATCCTTGACCCAATGACCAACCCATCGACCCAATTGGTCAACTTTTGACAAAAAAGTTAATTTTGGTCTAAATAGCTAATTTTTGACCGAATGACCACCCCATTGACCCAATAAGTCAACTTTGGTTAAAATGGACAACTTCTGACCCAATGACCAATCCATTGGCCCAATAGGTCAACTTTTTATCGAAAAGTCAACTTTGGTCAAAATGATCAATTTCGATACAATGACCAACCTGTTGATCCGATAGTCAACTTTTGACCAAAAAGTAAATTTAGCTCAAAATAGTCAATTTTTGACCTAATGACCAATTATTTACCTAATAAGTCAATCTCTGACAAAAGAGTCAACTTTGGTCAAAATGGTTAATCTTTGACCTAATGACCACCCTATTAACCCAATAGGTCAACTTTAAAAAATAATACAACTTTGTTCAAAACGATTAATCCTTGACCCATTGACCCAATATGTCAACTTTAGACCAAAAAGTCAACTTTTATCAAAATGGAGAATTTCTGACCCAATGACCACCCCATTGACTCAATGGGTCAACTTTTCACAAAAATTCAATTTTAGTCAAAATAATCATATTCGACTCTATTTACTAATAATCGATTCGATAAGTTAATCTCTCCGACCAAAAAGACAACTTCGGTCAAAATGGTCAATCGTTGCCAATGACCAACCCGATGACCAACTTTCGACAAAAATCCCGCATTCGATCAAAATAAGAATTTTCGAGCTAATGACCAATTATTGACCCAATAAGTCAATCTCTGACCAAATAGTCAACTTTGGTCAAAATGGTCAATCCTCGACCCAATGACCAACAGATTTACCAAATAAGTCAACATTTAACCAAAAAGTCAACTATGGTCAAAATGGTCAATCCTTGACCCAATGACCCAAAAGATCAACTTTTGACCGAAAAGTCAATTTTGGTCAAAATAGTCAATTTTTGACCAAATGACCGCCCCATTAACCGAAATGGTTAACTTTTGACCAAAAAGTCAACTTTGGTCAAAATGGTCATTTTCTAACCCAATGACCAACCCATTGATCCAATCGGTCAACTTTTGATCAAAAAGTCAACTTTGGTCAAAATGGTAAATTTTTGACCCAATGACAAACTCATTGAACCAATAGGCCAACTTTTGAACAGAAAGTCAACTTTGGCCAAAATGGTCAATCCTTGATCCAATGACCAACCAATTAACCCAATAGTTCAACTTTTGACCAAAAGGTCAACTTTGGTCAATATGGTCAATCCTTGAACCAATGACATACCCATTGACCCAATATGCCAACTTTTGACCAAAAGTCAATTTTGGTTAAAATAGTTAATTTTTAACCTAATGACCACCCATAGACCTAATATGTCAACATTTGACCAAAAATTCAACAATGGTCAAAATGGTTAATCCTTGACTCAATGACCCAATAGGTCAACTTTTTGCCAAGAAGTCAATTTTAGTCAAAATAATCAATTTAACCTAGTGTCCGCCCCATTGACTGAAATGGTCAACTTTTGACCAAAAAGTCAACTTTTGTCAAAAAGGTCAATTTCTGACCAAATGACCAACTCATTGATCCAATCGGTTAACTTTTGACCAAAAAGTAAACTTTAGTCAAACTGGTCAATCTTTAACCCAATGAAAAATCCATTAACCCAAAATGTCAACTTTTGAACAAAAAGTCAACTTTGGTCAAAATGGTTAATCCTTGACCCATTGACCAACCAATTGACCCAATAGGTCAACTTTTGACCAAAAAGTCAACTTCGGTCAAAATGGTCCATCCTTGAAGCAATGATATACCCATTTACCCAAAATGTCAACTTTTGACCAAAAATTCAATTTTGGTTAAAAATTGTCAATTTTTAACCTAATGACCACCCATTGACCTAATATGTCAACTTTTGACCAAAAAATCAACTTTTGTCAAAATGGTTAATTATTGACCCATTAATCCAATAGGTCAACTTTTCACCAAAAAGTTATTTTTGGTTAAAATAGTCAATTTTCGATCTAATGATCAGTTATTGAGCCAATAAGTCAATCTCTGACCAAAAAGTAAACTTCAGTCAAAATGGTTAATCCTTGACCCAATGACCAACCATTTAGCCAATAGGTCAACTTTTGACCAAAAAGTTAACATTGGACAAACTGATCAATCCTTGACCCAATGACCAATCCATTGACCCGAAATGCCAACTTTTGACCAGAAAGTTAATTTCGGTAAAAAAAGTCAATTTTCGATATATTGAACAATTATTGACCTAATAAGTCAATCTCTGACCAAAATGTCAACTTGGTCAAAATGGTCAATCCTTGACCCAATGCTTAACCCATTGACCCAGTAGGTCAACTTTTGACCACAAAGTCAACTTTGGTCTAAATGGTAAATGTCAATCCAATGACTAACACACTCGACTCAAATAGATCGACTTTTGACAAAAAAGTCGGCTTTGGTCAAAATAGTCAATTTTTGACCTAATGACTAATTATTGACCCAATAGTTCAACTTTTGACCAAAAAGTCAACTTTAGTCAAAATCTTCAATCCTTGACCCCATGACCAACCCATCGACCCAATTGGTCAACTTTTGACCAAAAAGTTAACGTTGGTCAAAATAGTTAATTTTTGACCAAATGACCACCCCATTGACCCAATAAGTCAACTTTGGTTAAAATGGTCAAATTCTGACCCGATGACCAATCCATTGGCCCAATAGGTCAACTTTTTATCGAAAAGTCAACTTTGGTCAAAATGACCAATTTTTTATACAATGACCAACTTATTGATCTGATAGGTCAACTTTTGACCAAAAAGTAAATTTTGCTCAAAATAGTCAATTTTGTACCTAATGACTAATTATTTACCCAATAAGTCAATCTCTCACAAAAGAGTCAACTTTGGTCAAAATGGTCAATCTTTGACCTAACGACCACCCTATTAACCAAATAAGTCAACTTCGACAAAAAATACAACTTTGTTCAAAACGATTAATCCTTGACCCATTGACCCAATATGTCAACTTTAGACCAAAAAGTCAACTTTTATCAAAATGGAGAATTTCTGACCCAATGACCACCCCATTGACTCAATGGGTCAACTTTTCACAAAAAATTCAATTTTAGTCAAAATAGTCATATTCTGACCTATTTACTAATAATTGATTCGATAAGTTAATCTCTGACCAAAAAGACAACTTTGGTCAAAATGGTCAATCGTTGCCAATGACCAACCCGATGACCAACTTTTGACAAAAATCCCAGATTTGATCAAAATAAGTAAATTTTGAGCTAATGACCAATTATCGACCCAATAAGTCAATCTCCGACCAAATAATCAACTTTGTCAAAATGGTCAATCCTCGACCCAACGACCAACAGATTTACCAAATAAGTTAACATTTAACCAAAAAGTCAACTATGGTCAAAATGGTCAATCCTTGACCCAATGACCCAAAAGATCAACTTCTGACCGAAAAGTCAATTTTGGTCAAAATAGTCAATTTTTGACCAAATGACCGCCCATTAACCGAAATGGTTAACTTTTGTCCAAAAAGTCAACTTTGTCCAAAATGGTCAATTTCTAACCCAATGACCAACCCATTGATCCAATCGGTCAACTTTTGATCAAAAAGTCAACTTTGGTCAAAATGGTCAATTCTTGACCCAATGACAAACTCATTGAACGAATAGGTCAACTTTTAAATAGAAAGTCAACATTGGTCAAAATGGTCAATCCTTGTTCCAATGACCACCAATTAACCCAATAGTTCAACTTTTGACCAAAAGGTCAACTTTGGTCAACATGGTCAATCCTTGAACCAATGACATACCCATTGACCCAATATGTCAACTTTTGACCAAAAAGTCAATTTTGGTTAAAATAGTTAATTTTTAACCTAATGACCACCCATTGACCTAATATGTCAACATTTGACCAAAAATTAAACTATGGTCAAAATGGTTAATCCTTGACTCAATGACCCAATAGGTCAACTTTTGGCCAAGAAGTCAATTTTAGTCAAAATAATCAATTTTGACCTCATGTCCGCCCCATTGACTGAAATGGTCAACTTTTGACCAAAAAGTCAACTTTTGTGAAAAAGGTCAATTTCTAACCAAATGACCAACCCATTGATCCAATCGGCCAACTTTTGACCAAAAATTAAACTTTGGTCAAACTGGTCAATCTTTAACCCAATGAAAAATCCATTAACCCAATATGTTAACATTTGAACAAAAAGTCAACTTTGGTTAAAATGGTTAATCCTTGACCCATTGGCAAACTAATTGACCCAATAGGTCAACTTTGGACCAAAAAGTCAACTTTTGTCAAAATGGTCAATCCTTGAACCAATGATATACCCATTGACCCAAAATGTCAACTTTTGACCAAAAAATCAATTTTGGTCAAAATTGTCAATTTTTAACCTAATGACCACCCATTGACCTAATATGTCAACTTTTGACCAAAAAATCAACTTTTGTCAAAATGGTTAATTATTGACCCAATGATCCAACAGGTCAACTTTTCACCAAAAAGTTATTTTTGGTTAAAATAGTCAATTTTCGATCAAATGACCATTTATTGAGCCAATAAGTCAATCTCTGACCAAAAAGTAAACTTCAGTCAAAATGGTTAATCCTTGACCCAATGACTAACCATTTAGCCAATAGGTCAACTTTTGACCAAAAAGTTAACATTGGTCAAACTGATCAATCCTTGACCCAATGACCATCCCATTGACCCAATATGCCAACTTTTGACCAGAAAGTTAATTTCAGTAAAAAAAGTCAATTTTCGATATATTAAACGATTATTGACCTAATAAGTCAATCTCTGACCAAATTGTCAACTTTGGTCAAAATGGTCAATCCTTGACCCAATGCTTAACCCATTGACCCAGTAGGACAACTTTTGACCATAAAGTCAACTTTGGTCTAAATGGTAAATCCTTGACCCAATGACCAACACACTGACCAAATAGATCGACTTTTGACAAAAAAGTCAATTTTGGTCAAAATAGTCAATTTTTAAACTAATGACTAATTATTTACCCAATAGGTAAACTTTTGACCAAAAAGTCAACTTTAGTCAAAATCTTCAATCCTTGACCCAATGACCAACCCATCGACCCAATTGGTCAACTTTTGACCAAAAAGTTAATGTTGGTCAAAATAGTTAATTTTTGACTTAATGACCACCCCATTGACCCAATAAGTCAACTTTGGTTAAAATGGTCAACTTCTGACCCAATGACCAATCCATCTGTCTAACAGTCAACTTTTTATCGAAAAGTCAACTTTGGTCAAAATGATCAATTTTTTATACAATGACCAACCTATTGATCCGATAGGTCAACTTTTGACCAAAAAGTAAATTTTGCTCAAAATAGTCAATTTTTGACCTAATGACCAATTATTTACCCAATAAGTCAATCTCTGACAAAAGAGTCAACTTTGGCCAAAATGGTCAATCTTTGACCTAATGACCACCCTATTAACCCAATAGGTCAACTTTCGACAAAAAGTACAACTTTGTTCAAAACGATTATTCCTTGACCCATTGACCCAATATGTCAACTTTAGACCAAAAAGTCAACTTTTATCAAAATGGACAATTTCTGACCCAATGACCACCCCATTGACTAAATGGGTCAACTTTTCACAAAAAATTCAATTTTAGTCAAAATAGTCATATTCTGACCTATTTACTAATAATTGATTCCATAAGTTAATCTCTGACCAAAAAGACAACTTTGGTCAAAATGGTCAATCGTTGCCAATGACCAACCCGATGACCAACTTTTGACAAAAATCCCAGATTTGATCAAAATAGTAAATTTTTGAGCTAATGACCAATTATTGACCCAATAAGTCAATCTCTGACCAAATAGTCAACTTTGGTCAAAATGGTCAATCCTCGACCCAATGACCAACAGATTTACCAAATAAGTTAACATTTAACCAAAAAGTCAACTACGGTCAAAATGGTCAATCCTTAACCCAATGACCCAAAGATCAATTTTTGACCGAAAAGTCAATTTTGGTCAAAATAGTCAATTTTTGACAAAATGACCGCCCCATTGACCGAAAAGGTTAACTTTTGACCAAAAAATCAACTTTGGTTAAAATGGTCAATTTCTAACCCAATGACCAACCCATTGATCCAATCGGTCAACTTTTGATCAAAAAGTCAACTTTGGTCCAAATGGTCAATTCTTGACCCAGTGACAAACTCATTGAACCAATAGGTCAACTTTTGAACAGAAAGTCAACTTTGGTCAAAATGGTCAATCCCTGATCCAATGACCAACCAATTAACCCAATAGTTGACCAAAAGGTCAACTTTGGTCAACATGGTCAGTCCTTGAACCAATGACATACCCATTGACCCAATATGTCAACTTTTGACCAAAAAGTCAATTTTGGTTAAAATAGTTAATTTTTAACCTAATGACCACCCATTGACCTAATATGTCAACATTTGACCAAAAATTCAACTATGGCCAAAATGGTTAATCCTTGAATCAATGACCCAATAGGTCAACTTTTGGCCAAGAAGTCAATTTTTGTCAAAATAATCAATTTTGACCTAGTGTCCGCCCCATTGACTGAAATGGTCAACTTTGACCAAAAAGTCAACTTTTGTCAAAAAGGTCAATTTCTGACCAAATGACCAAACCATTGATCCAATCGGTCAACTTTTGACCAAAAAGTAAACTTTGGTCAAACTGGTCAATCTTTAACCCAATGAAAAATCCATTAACCCAATATGTCAACTTTTGAACAAAAAGTCAACTTTGGTCAAAATGGTTAATCCTTAACCCATTGACCAACCAATTGACCCAATAGGTCAACATTTGACCAAAAAGTCAACTTTGGTCAAAATGGTCCATCCTTGAACCAATGATATACCCATTTACCCAAAATGTCAACTTTTGACCAAAAAGTCAATTTTGGTCAAAATTGTCAATTTTTAACCTAATGACCACCCATTGACCTAATATGTCAACTTTTGACCAAAAAATCAATTTTTGTCAAAATGTTTAATTATTGACCCAATGATCTAATAGGTCAACTTATCACCAAAAAGTTATTTTTGGTTAAAATTGTCAATTTTCGATCTAATGACCAGCTATTGAGCCAATAAGTCAATCTCTGACCAAAAAGTAAACTTCAGTCAAAATGGTTAATCCTTGACCCAATGACCAACCATTTAGCCAATAGGTTAACTTTTGACCAAAAAGTTGACATTGGTCAAACTGATCAATCATTGACCCAATGACCAACCCATTGACACAATATGCCAACTTTTGACCAGAAAGTTAATTTCGATAAAAAAGTCAATTTTCGATATATTGAACAATTATTGACCTAATAAGTCAATCTCTGACCAAATTGTCAACTTTGGTCAAAATGGTCAATCCTTGACCCAATGCTTAACCCATTGACCCAGTAGGTCAACTTTTGACCATAAAGTCAACTTTGGTCTAAATGGTAAATCCTTGACCCAATGACCAACCCACTGACCAAATAGATCGACTTTTGACAAAAAACTCAATTTTGGTCAAAATAGTCAATTTTTAACCTAATGACTAATTATTGACCTAATAGGTCAACTTTTGACCAAAAAGTCAACTTTAGTCAAAATCTTTAATCCTTGGCCCAATGACCAACCCATCGACCCATTTGGTCAACTTTTGACCAAAAAGTTAATGTTGGTCAAAATAGTTAATTTTTGACCTAATGACCACCCCATTGACCCAATAAGTCAACTTTGGTTAAAATGGTCAAATTCTACCCAATGACCAATCCATTGGCCCAATAAGTCAACTTTTTATCGAAAAGTCAACTTTGGTCAAAATGATCAATTTTTTATATAATGACCATAATATTGATCCGATAGGTCAACTTTTGACCAAAAAGCAAATTTTGCTCAAAATAGTTAATTTTTGACCTAATGACCAATTATTTACCCAATAAGTCAATCTCTGACAAAAGAGTCAACTTTGGTCAAAAGGGTCAATCTTTGACCTAATGACCACCCTTTTAACCCAATAGGTCAACTTTCGACAAAAAATACAACTTCGTTCAAAATGATTAATCCTTGACCCATTGAACCAATATGTCAACTTTAGACCAAAAAGTCAACTTTTATCAAAATGGAGAATTTCTGACCCAATGACCACCCCATTGACTCAATGGGTCAACTTTTCACAAACAATTCAATTTTAGTCAAAATAGTAATATTCTGACCAATTTACTAATAATTGATTCGATAAGTTAATCTCTGACCAAAAAGACAACTTTGGTCAAAATGGTCAATCGTTGACCCAATGACCAACCCGATGACCAACATTTGACAAAAATCCCAGATTTAATCAAAATAGTCAATTTTTGAGCTAATGACCAATTATTGACCCAATAAGTCAATCTCTGACCAAATAGTAAACTTTGGTCAAAATGGTCAATCCTCGACCCAATGACCAACCAATTTACCAAATAAGTCAACATTTGACCAAAAGTCAACTATGGTCAAAAAGGTCAATCCTTGACCCAATGACCCAAAAGATCAACTTTTGACCGAAAAGTCAATTTTGGTCAAAATAGTCAATTTTTGACTAAATGACTGCCACATTAACCGAAAAGGTTAACTTTTGACCAAAAAGTCAACTTTGGTCAAAATGGTCAATTTCTAACCCAATGACCAACCCATTGATCCAATCGGTCAACTTTTGATGAAAAAGACAACTTTGGTCAAAATGGTCAATTCTTGACCCAATGACAAACACATTGACCCAATAGGTCAACTTTTGAACAGAAAGTCAACTTTGGTCAAAATGGTCAATCCTTAATTCAATGACCAGCCAATTAACCCATTAGTTCAAGTTTTGACCAAAAGGTCAACTTTGGTCAACATGGTCAATCCTTGAACCAATGACATACCCATTGACCCAATATGTCAACTTTTGACCAAAAAGTCAATTTTGGTTAAAATAGTTAATTTTTAACCTAATGACCACCCATTGACCTAATATGTCAACATTTGACCAAAAATTCAACTATGGTCAAAATGGTCAATCCTTGACCCAATGACCCAATAGGTCAACTTTTGGCCAAGAAGTCAATTTTAGTCAAAATAATCAATTTTTGACCTAATATCCGCCCCATTGACTGAAATGGTCAACGTTTGACCAAAAAGTCAACTTTTGTCAAAAAGTTCAATTTCTGACCAAATGATTAACCCATTATCCAATCGGCCAACTTTTGACCAAAAATTAAACTTTGGTCAAACTGGTCAATCTTTAACCCAATGAAAAATCCATTAACCCAATATGTCAACATTTGAACAAAAAGTCAACTTTGGTCAAAATAGTTAATCCTTGACCCATTGGCTAACTAATTAACCCAATAGGTCAATTTAGGACCAAAAAGTCAACTTTTGTCAAAATGGTCAATCCTTGAACCAATGATATACCCATTGACCCAAAATGTCAACTTTTGACCAAAAAGTCAACTTTGGTCAAAATTGTCAATTTTTAACCTAATGACTTCCCATTGACCTAATATGTCAACTTTTGACCAAAAAGTCAACTTTGGTCAAAATGGTTAATCATTGACCCAATGATCCAATGGGTCAACTTTTCACCAAAAAGTTATTTTTGGTCAAAATAGTCAATTTTTGATCTAATGACCAGTTATTGAGCCAATAAGTCAATCTCTGACCAAAAAGTAAACTTCAGTCAAAATGGTTAATCCTTGACCCAATGACCAACCATTTACCCAATAGGTCAACTTTTGACAAAAAAGTTAACATTGGTCAAAATGATCAATCCTTGACCCAATGACCAACCCATTGACCAAATATGCCAACTTTTGACTAGAAAGTGAATTTCGGTAAAAAAAGTCAATTTTCGATATATTGAACAATTATTGACCTAATAAGTCAATCTCTGACGAAAATGTCAACTTTGGTCAAAATGGTCAATCCTTGACTCGATGCTTAACCCATCGACCCAGTAGGTCAACTTTTGACCATAAAGTCAACTTTGGTCTAAATGGTAAATCCTTGACCCAATGACCAACCCACTGACCAAATAGATCGACTTTTGACCAAAAAGTCAATTTTGGTCAAATAGTCAATTTTTAACCTAACGACTAATTATTGACCCAATAGGACAACTTTTAACCAAAAAGTCAACTTTAGTTAAAATCTTCAATCCTTGACCCAATGACCAACCCATCGACCCAATTGGTCAACTTTTGACCAAAAAGTTAATTTTGGTCAAAATAGTTAATTTTTAACCAAATGACCACCCCATTGACCCAATAAGTCAACTTTGGTTAAAATGGTCAACTTCTGACCCAATGACCAATCCATTGGCCCAATAGGTCAACTTTTTATCGAAAAGTGACTTTGGTCAAAATGATCAATTTTTGATACAATGACCAACCTATTGCTCCGTAGGTCAACTTTTGACCAAAAAGTTAATTTTGCTCAAAATAGTCAATTTTTGAAAGAATGACCAATTATTTACCCAATAAGTCAATCTCTGACGAAAGAGTCAACTTTGGTCAAAATGGTCAATCTTTGACCTAATGACCACCATATTGACCCAATAGGTCAACTTTTGAGAAAAAATACAACTTTGGTAAAAATGGTTAATCCTTGACCCATTGACCCAATATGTCAACCTTAGACCAAAAAGTCAACTTTTATCAAAATGGAGAATTTCTGACCCAACGACCACCCCATTGACTCAATGGGTCAACTTTTCAAAAAAAATTCAATTTTAGTCAAAATAGTCATATTCTGACCTAATTTCTAATAATTGATTCGATAAGTTAATCTCAGACCAAAAAGACAACTTTGGTCAAAATGGTCAATAGTTGACCCAATGACCAACCCGATGACCAACTTTTGACAAAAATCCAAGATTTGATCAAAAAAGTCAATTTTTGAGCTAATGACCAATTATTGACCCAATAAGTCAATCTCTGACCAAATAGTTAACTTTGGTCAAAATGGTCAATCCTCGACCCAATGACCAACCGATTTACCAAATAAGTCAACATTTTACCAAAAAGTCAACTATGGTCAAAATGGTCAATGCTTGACCCAATGACCCAAAAGATCAACTTGTGACCGAAAAGTCAATTTTGGTCAAAATAGTCAATTTTTGACCAAATGACCGCCCCATTAACCAAAAAGGTTAACTTTTGACCAAAAAGTCAACTTTGGTCAAAATGGTCAATTTATAACCCAATGACCAACCCATTGATCCAATCGTCAACTTTTGATCAAATAGTCAACTTTGGTCAAAATGGTCAATCCTTGATCCAATGACAAACTCATTGACCGAATTGGTCATCTTTTGAACAAAAAGTCAACTTTGTTCAAAATAGTCAATCCTTGATCCTTGACCAACCAATTAGCCCAATAGTTCAACTTTTGACCAAAAAGTCAACTTTGGTAAACACGGTCAATCCTTGAACCAATGACATACCCGTTGACCTAATATGTCAACTTTTGACCAAAAAGTCAATTTTGGTTAAAATAGTTAATTTTTAACATAATGACCACCCATTGACCTAATATGTCAACATTTGCCCAAAAATTCAACTATGGTCAAAATAGTCAATCCTTGACCCAATGACCCAATAGGTCAACTTTTGGCCAAGAAGTCAATTTTATTCAAAATAATCAATTTTTGACCTAATGTCCGCCCCATTGACTGAAATGGTCAACTTTTGACCAAAAAGTCAACTTTTGTCAAAAAGGTCAATTTCTGACCAAATGACCAACTCATTGATCCAATCGGTCAACTTTTGACTAAAAAGTAAACTTTGGTCAAACTTGTCAATCTTTAACCCAATGAAAAATCCATTAACCCAATATGTCAACTTTTGAACAAAAAGTCAACTTTGGTCAAAATGGTTAATCCTTGACCCATTGACTAACCAATTGACCCAATAAGTCAACTTTTGACAAAAAAGTCAACTTTAGTCAAAATGGTCAATCCTTGAACCAATGATATACTCATTGACCCAAAATGTCAACTTTTGACTAAAAAGTCAATTTTTGGTGAAAATTGTCAATTTTTAACCTAATGACCACCCATTGACCTAATATGTCAACTTTTGACCAAAAAGCCAACTTTGGTCAAAATGGTTAATCATTGACCCAATGATCTAATAGGTCAACTTTTCACCAAAAAGTTATTTTTGGTCAAAATAGTTAATTTTCGATCTAATGACCAGTTGTTGAGCCAATAAGTCAATCTCTAACAAAAAAGTAAACTTTAGTCAAAATTGTTAATCCTTGACTCAATGACCAACCATTTACCCAATAGGTCAACTTTTCACCAAAAAGTTCACATTAGTCAAAATGATCAATCCTTGACCCAATGACCAACCCATTGACCCAATATGCCAACTTTTGACCAGAAAGTTAATTTTGGTTAAAAAAAGTCAATTTTCGATATATTGAACAATTATTGACCTAATAAATCAATCTCTGACCAAAATGTCAACTTTGGTCGAAATGGCCAATCGTCGACCTAATGTTTAACCCATTGACCCAAAGAAGTCAACTTTTGACCATAAAGTCAACTTTGGTCTAAATGGTAAATCCTTGACCCAATGACCAACCCACTGACCAAATAGATCGACTTTTGACCAAAAAGTCAATTTTGGTCAAAATAGTCAATTTTTAACCTAATGACTAATTATTGACCCAATAGGTCAACTTTTGACCAAAAAGTCAACTTTAGTCAAAATCTTCAATCCTTGACCCAATGACCAACCCATCGACCGAATTGGTCAACTTTTGACGAAAAAGTTAATTTTGGTCAAAATAGCTAATTTTTGACCTAATGACCACTTCATTGACCCAATAAGTCAACTTTGGTTAAAATGGTCAACTTCTGACCCAATGACCAATCCATTGACCCAATAGGTCAACTTTTTATCGAAAAGTCAACTTTGGTCAAAATGATCAATTTTTGATACAATGACCAACCTATTGATCCGATAGGTCAACTTTTGACCAAAAAGTCAATTTTGCTCAAAATAGTCAATTTTTGACCTAATGACCAATTATTTACCCAATAAGTCAATCTCTGACAAAAGAGTCAACTTTGGTCAAAATGGTCAATCTTTGACCTAATGACCACCCTATTAACCCAATAGGTCAACTTTCGACAAAAAATACAACTTTGTTCAAAACGATTAATCCTTGACCCATTGACCCAATATGTTAACTTTAGACCAAAAAGTCAACTTTTATAAAAATGGAGAATTTCTGACCCAATGACCACCCCATTGACTCAATGGGTCAACTTTTGACAAAAAATTCAATTTTAGTCAAAATAGTCATATTCTGACCTATTTACTAATAATTGATTCGATAAGTTAATCTCTGACCAAAAAGACAACTTTGGTCAAAATGGTCAATCGTTGACCCAATGACCAACCCGATGACCAACTTTTGACAAAAATCCCTGATTTGATCAAAATAGTCAATTTTTGAGCTAATGACCAATTATTGACCCAATAAGTCAATCTCTGACCAAAAAGTAAGCTTTGGTCATAATGGTCAATCCTTGACCCAATGCTTAACCCATTCTTCAAACAGGTCAACTTTTGACCACTAAGTTAACTTTGGTCAAAATGGTCAATCCTTGACCCAATGAACCAATAGGTTAACTTATGACCAAAAAATCAACTATGGTCAAAATCTTCAATCCTTGACCCTACGACCAACCCATCGACCCAATTGGTCAACTTTTAACTAAAAAGTCACTTTTGGTCAAGATAGTTAATTTTTGACCTAATGACCATCCCATTGACCAAATAAGTCAACTTTGGTAAAAATGATCAACTTCTGACCCAATGATCAATCCATTGACCCAAAAGGTCAACTTTTTATCAAAAAGTCAACTTTGGTCAAAATGATTAAGTTTTGATACAATGACTAACCTATTGATCCGATATGTCAACTTTTGACCAAAAGTTAATTTTGCTCAAAATAGTCAATTTTTGACCTAATGACCAATTATTGACCCAAAAAGTCAATCTCTGACCAAAGAGTAAACTTTGGTCAAAATGGTCAATCTTTGACCCAGTGAACATCTTATTGACCCTATAGGTCAACTTTTGACAAAAGTTACAACTTTGGTCAAAATGGTCAATCCTTGACCCAATAACCTTATAGGTCAACTTTTGACCAAAAAGTAAATTTTTATCAAAATGGAGAATTTCTGACCCAATGACTACCCCATTGACTCAATGGTTCAACTTTTGACAAAAAATTCAATTTTAGTCAAAATAATCAAATTATGACCTAATTACTAATTATTGACCTAATAAGTCACTCTCTGACCAAAAAGACAACTTTGGTCAAAATGGCCAATCGTTGACCCAATGACCAACTTCTAACCAAAAACCCAGGTTTGGTCAAAAAAGTCAATTTTTGAGTTAATGACCAATTATCGACCCAATAAGTCAATCTCTGACCAAAAAATAAACTTCGTTCAAATTGGTCAATCCTTGACCCGATGCTTAACCCATTGTCCAAACAAGTCAACTTTTAACAATAAAGTCAACTTTTGTCAAATGGTCAATCTTTGACCAACCCATTGAGCCAATATGCCAACTTTTGACCAAAAAGTTATATTTGGCCAAAATAGTCAATTTTTTACCTAATGACGACCCCATTGACCCAATGGGTCAACTATTGACCAAAATGTTAATTTTGGTCAAAATGGTCAATCCTTGACACAATGACATTCCCATTAACCCAATTGGTCAACTTTTGAAAAAGAAAGTAAACTTTGGTCAATATAGTCAATTTTTAACCTAACAAGCACCTCATTGACCCAATAGGTCAACTTTTGTCCAAAAAGGCCACTTTGGTTAAAAAGGTTAATTATTTTACCCAATAGGTCAACTTTTGACCAAAAAGTCAACTTTGGTCAAAATGATCAATCCTTCACCTAATGACCCAATAGGTCAACTTTTGACCAAAAAGTCAACTTTAATTAAATTGGTAAATTTCTAACCGAATGACCACTCCATTGATCCAATGGGTCAACTTTTGACCAAAATTTCAATTTTAGTCAAAATAGCCAAATTTTGACCTAATGACCAATTAATGACTCAATAAGTCAATCTCTGACCAAAAAGTCAACTTTGGTCAAAATAGTCAATCCTTAACCCAATGACCAACCCATTGACCCAATAGGTCAACTTCTAACCAAAAAGCCAGTTTTGTTCAAAATAGTAAAATATTGGCCTAATGACCAATTATTGAACTAGTAAGTCAATCTCTGAACAAAAAGTTATATTTAGTCAAAATGGTCAATCCTTCACCCAATGCTTACCCCATTGACCCAATAGGTCAACTTTTAAAAATAAAGTCAACTTTGGTCAAAATGGTAAATCCTTTATCCAATGACCAACTCACTGACCCAAAAGATCGACTTTTGACAAAAAAGTCAATTTTGGTCAAAATAGTTAATTTTTGACCAAATAACCACCCCATTGACCCAATAAGACAACCTTAGTTAAAATCGTTAATTTCTGATCCATTGACCACCCCATTGACCCGATGGGTCAACTTTCGACCAAAAATTCAATTTTAGTTAAAATAGTCAATTTTTGATCTAATTACCAATTATTGACCCGAAAAATTAATCTTTGACCAAGAAGTCAACTTTGGTCAAGATGGTCAATCCTTGACCCAAAGCTTAACCCATTGGCCTAACTGGTTAACTTTTGACCATAAAGTTAACTTTGGTCAAAATGGCCAATCCTTGACCCAATGACCAACCCATCGACCCAATAGGTTAACTTTTGACTAAAAAGTCAATTTTGGTCAAAATAATCAATTTTTAACCTAATGACCACCCCATTGATCCAATAGGTCAACTTTGGTTAAAATGCCCAATAACCAACCCAATAACCAATGCATTGACCCAATATGTCAACTTTGAGCAAAAAGTTAACTTTGGTGAAAATGGTTAATCCTTGACTCGATAAGTCAACCTTTGACCAAAAAGTCAACTTCTGTCAAAATAGTCAATTTCTGACCGAACGACCACCCCATTGACCCAATAGGTCAACTTTTGACAAAAATTCAATTTTAGTCAAAATAGTCAATTTTTGACCTAATGACCAATTATTGACCCAATATATCATTCTCTGACCAAAAAGTTAACTTTGGTCAAACTTGTTAATCCATGACCCAATGACAACTCATTGACCTATAAGGTCAACTTTTTACCAAAAAGCCAGTTTTGGTGAAAATAGTCAATTTTTGACCTAATGACCAATTGTTGACCCAATAAGTTAATCTTTAACCAAAAAGTCAAATTTGGTCAAAATGGTCAATCCTTGACCCAGTTCTTAACCGGTTGACCCAATTGGTCAACTCTCAACCATAAAGTCAACTTTAGCCAAAATGGTCAATCCTTGACCCAATGACCAACCCATTGCCCAATAGGTTGACTTTTGACCAAAGAGTCAATTTTGGTCAAAATAGTCAATTTTTAACCTAATGACCACCCTATTGACCCAATAGGTCAACATTGGTCTAAATGGTCATTTTCTGACCTAACGACCAACCCATTGAACCAATAGGGTAGTCATTGGGTCAAGGATTGACCATTTTGACCAAAGTTGACTTTTTCGTCACAAGTTGACCTATTGGGTCAATAGGTTAGTCATTAGGTCAGAAATTGACCATTTGACCAAAGTTGACTTTTTGGTCAAAAGTTGACTATTGTCTCAATGGGGTGGTCATTAGGTTAAAAATTGACTATTTTGATCAAAATTGACTTTTTGGTCAAAAGTTGACCTATTCTGTTAAGAATTGACCATTTTGACAAAAGTTGACTTTTTGGTTAAAAGTTGACCTATTGGGTCAACGGGTTTGTCATTGGGTCAAGGATTAACCATTTTAACAAAACTCGACTCTTTGGTCAGAGATTGACTTATTGGGTCAATAATTGGTCATTAGCTCAAAATTAGCTATTTTGACCCAAATTGAATTTTCGGTCAAAAGTTGACCCATTGCGTTAATGGGGTGGTCATTAGATCAAAACTTGATTATTTTGACCAAAATTGACTTTTTGATCAAAAGTTTACCTATTGGGTTAATGGGTTGGTCATTGGGTCAATGATTGACCATCTTGACTAAAATTAACTTTTTAGTCAAAAGTTGACCTTGACCTATTGGGTCAATTGGTTGGTCATTGGGTCAAGGATTGACCATTTTGACTAAAGTTGGCTTTTTGGTCAAAGATTAACTTATTGGGTCAGTAATTGGTCATTAGGTTAAAAATTGACTATTTTGACCAAAATTGACTTTTTAGACAAAACTTGACCTATTGGGTCAATGGGTTGGTCAATGAGTCAAGGATTGATCATCTTGACTAAAGTTGACTTTTTAATCAAAAGCTGACCTATTGGTTCAATGGGTTTGTTGTTGGGTCAGAAGTTTGACCAGAAAGTCAACTTTGGTCACAATGGTCTACCCTTGACCTAATGACCAACCCATTGACCAAATATGTCAGCTCTTGACCCAAAAGTCAACTTTGGCTAAAATGGTCAATTTCTGACCAACGACCAACCCTTTGACTCAATAAGTTAACTTTTGATAAAAATGTCAACATTGGTCAAAATGGTCAATCCTTGACCCAATGACCAACAAATTGACCTAAAAGGTCAACTTTTGACATAAAAGTCAATTTTGGTCAAAATAGTCAATTTTGGTCAAAATAGTCAATTTTTGACCTAATGACCAATTATTGAACCAATAAGTGAATCTCTGACCAAAAAGTCAACTTTTGTGAAAATGGTCAATCCTTGAGCCGATGACCAACCCATTGACCCAATGAGTCGATCTTTGACCAAAAAGTTAACTTTGGTCAAAATGGTTAATTCATGACCCAATGACAAACCCATTGACCTAATTGGTTAACTTTTGACCAAAAAGTCAATTTTGGTCAAAATAGTCCATTTTTGACCTAATGACCACCCCATTAACCTAATAGGTCAACTTTGGTTAAAATGGTTAATTTCTGTCCTAAAGTCGAACCCATTAAACCAATAGGTCAGCTTTTGACCAGAAAGTCAACTTTGTTCAAAATGATCAATCCTTGACTCAATGTCCAACCCATTGACCCGATAAGTCAACTTTTGTTTCAATAGTCAATTTTGGTCAAAATAGTAATTTTTCACCTAATGACCAATTATTGACACAATAAGTCGATCTCTGAACAAAAAGTCAACTTTGGTCAAAATAGTCAATCCTTGACCCAAAGACCAACCCATTGACCCAATAAGTCAACTTTTGACCAAAAAGTTAACTTTGGTCAAAATTGTCAATCCTTGACCCAATGACCAACCCATTAACTCAATAGGTCAACATTTCACCAAAAAGTCAAATTTGGTCAATATAGCCAATTTTTGACCTAATGTCCACCCCAATGACCCAATGGGTCAACGTTTGACCGAAAATTCAATTTAGGTCAAAAGAGTTAATTTTGAGCTAATGACCAATTATTGACCCAATAAGTCAATCTCTGACAAAAAAGTCCACTTTTGTAAAATTGGTCAATCCTTGACTCAATGACAAACCCATTGACTAGTTCAACTTTTAACCAAAAAGTCAACTTTGGTCTAAATGATCAATCCTTGTCCCAATGACTCAATAGGGCATGTTTCGACCAAAAAGTTAATTTTGGTCAATATACTCAATTTTTGACCTAATGACTACCCGTTAACCCAATAGGTCAACTTTTGACCAATTAGTCAACTTTAGTCAAAATGGTCAATCCTTGACCCAATTACTAACTCATTGACCCAAAAGGTCAAATTTTGACCAAAATGTTAATTTTGGTCAAAATAGTTAATTTTCGACCTAATGACAATTTATTCACCCAATAAGTCAATCTCTAACCAAAAAGTCAGCTTTGACAAAAATAGTTAATCCTTGACCCAATGACCAACCCATTGACCAAATAGGTTAACTTTTGAACAAAAAGTCAACTTTGGACAAAACGGTCAATTCTTGACCCAATGACCAACCCATTGGCCCAATAGGTCAACTTTTGACCAAAAAGTTAATTTTGGTCAAAATAGTCAATTTTTTACCTAATGACCACCCCATTAACACAATAGGTCAACTTTTGTCCAGGAAGTCAACTTTTGTCAAAATGGGCAATTTATGACCCAATGACCACCCCATCGACCCGATTGGTCAACTTTTGAACCAATAATTAATTTTAATGAAAATAGTCAATTATTGACCTAATGGCCAATTATTGACCCAATAACTCAATCACTGACCAAAAAGTCAACTTTAGTTAAAATGGTCAATCCTTGACGCAATGACCAACACATTGACCCAATATGTCCACTTTTGACCAAAAAGTTAACTTTGATCAAAATGGTCAATCCTTGACCTAATGAACCAATAGGTCAACATTTGACTAAAAAGTCAATTTTGGTCAAAATAATCAATTTTTAACCTAATGACCACCCCATTGACCCAATAATCAATTATTTTGACCAAAGTCAACTTTGGTCAAAATGGTCAATCATTGACCTAATGACTAACTCATTGACCCAATAGGTCAACTTTTGACGAAAAAATCAACTTTGGTAAAAAAGGTCAATTCTTGACCAATGACCAACCCATTAACCAAATAGGTCAACTTCTGACCAAAAAGTCAACTTTGGTCAAAATGGTCAATTTCTAACCCAATGACTAGGGGTGTAAATGAACCAAATACGAACGAATAGAACTGTTGTTCGTGTTCGGTTCATTTGAAATTTGATCTGTTCGTGTCAAAATTGTTCGTAAAATTAATGTTCGTGTTTGGTTTGATTTGTTTCAAAATTAGTTCGAAATGTTTGAAATGTTCGTATCTTTCGAGTTGTTCGAAAAGTTTGAAATGTTCAAATCATTGGAATCGTTTGCCTTCTTCGAATTGTTTGAAATTATTTATAGTATTTATGAATTCTCTACAATTTCATCTTAAAAAAGTAAATATTTCTAGTAGATTGATTGGTACATTAATGTAATGGAAAAAATATGCATTTATCTTAAGATAATCATATGAATTAACACGGAGAAAAATGAAGATAAAATGTCATCATAATGATAGTTATTAAATCATTAACTAAATCCCACAACCATTTTAGATAATACAATCAAGATTGGTTCCTATATTTCAACTCCAGTGTTGATTTCCCAAAAGGTACTATAAGAATATAACCAAGATATCAATAAATAATTTAACATAAAGGAAAGTCCTAATTTGAATAATAAACTAAGTCCAATTTCTCAACCTCTATATATCACTTTCTTTACAACTACCTATATGCTTCCCTCATGAGATCTGAATCCACTGACACATTGGGATTGAATAATTTTAACATGCTTCTCTCATGAAGTTTCTTCAACCCTGGAGAAAATAGATGAAACCAATTAGAATCTTAACAATTAGTCATTTATCTTTGGGGTTCACATTTTCGTTTGGCCAATTTTAATTCGACACCGGACGCAAATAACCTCTCTTGTACATGAAAGATAAAACAACATTAGGTGTATTAATATAAAAATAAACGTATAAAAATAAAAAAGAAGCTCTATAAACGAACCGCAGTCAATTCCTATGTAGTCAGATATCTAGCACTAAAATTTTAGATTTTAAGAACATACCATCATACCTAGGCTTGAAAAGGTGTATTTCACTTTTTAATAGTTAAAATGGTGATATTTTTTATGAGAAATAAGATACTTGAGTGGTTTAGATGTAAAAATAAAATTTTTTACCTCATTATCAACCTCGCGTGTCCCCTGCACTGTTGGGGTTTGCGAACCCCAAAGCTGCATATTTGAATCAAAAGTCAATCTAATGAACAAACATTTAAATTTATCAGAGAAAAAGAAAAAACATACTGTCCAATAAACGCACATCTCCATGAATGCAAATGCCCCAAATGAAAAATACTACACAAGTTTCATGGAGCTAAATATCACTGGGTTAATAAATGCCCATCTATATGTAGCAATTATGTGTTCTCTAAGAAAGGTAAATTGAAGCAAATAAAGATGAGAAAATATGACAGGTACTGTCGAAATAACTTCTTGTTCCAACAATAAACATTCTCCAACTATGGGGGAAAGCAAGCTTTTAAAGAATATAGAAGTCATACTCTTAGTAACTGGGTAACTCCTTTTCAAGGTTCGACGAGGACGCTTGTAAAAGAAGTTAAAAATCCTTCTCAAAGGTAGATGTCGCTGCAAAAGAAGCACCAACAACGCTGCCCATGACATGAATATAAATTTCATATAGAATGAATAAATAATTGTGTATAAAATTGAAACATACAGTTCAGTGAGTTCTGTAAGATCTCCAATTACTGTAGGAAATTCTCCTTAGAGATTCATTGATGAAAGATTTCTGAGTACATTATGCAAAAATTGTGCCCTTTAGCATTTAGCTATGTACAAAATAACAAAAATGAAAAGTATTGAAATTAGTTGCTACCTTTTGTGTGTAAATGCCACAAAAAAAATGTATCATTAGTTCTTTTGGTTCTATTTCAGCAACTGAACCAAAATAGGTTAATTAGGTGACAGTTTTGTAAAAGTCACCATTCATTTTAATGGCATGTTCCTAATGAATTGGAAATTACATCAATTATTTGGTCACATGCCCCTTCTCAAAAGTTAAGATTTCTTTATAGCTCCTATTTTTTATTTTATAAATATATTTTTCACTAAAAATATGTAATTCGTGCCTCCCATAAACTTTTAGAAAAAAAAAAGACTTGATTCACCTCTAGATTAAAAGCTAATTTTTGTGTCCTTGATTGGAAAGGAATAAGCCTCGTTTTCCTCCCATAATTCACTTGTATAAAATCAACAAATTCACATATTTGCAATTAATAAATAAATAATAAATATATGAACCTAAAAAATGATACATATGCCCTTCTTGCAAGGCTGCACCACCATAGATCTGCCCTTCCTGCATGGCTGCACCAAATCGAAGCAATTAGCCAAAGCCTGCTTGTTCACAAAATTTAAAGAAAATGATAAATATGACATATATGGCAAATGAGGTAACTTTGTTTTCATTTTAAAATAAAGCATCCATTAGCTGAAATCTACTTCCAAGATACACAAACAAAAATAAAGTTGAATAAAATTTCATTGCTTATGATACAGGGATGAATAGCCCTCTCGCCAATTTTGGGAGTTGCTGCATCAGAAACCATGGATGTGAGAGAGGGAAAGAACCCTCTCACCAATTTTGGGAGTTGCTGCACCTCTCCCAAGTCTTGATTTGTTATAAGATGATGAAAACCACATTCCATTATTTATACTTGATTGTAAAGCAACAAGTGTTACAGTTTTTTAATAAAAAGAATGAAAAAAATGTACAATCAAATATCTCCCTATCAAAAAAAAAGTAATTGATCTGATTAAGTAAAACACTTATATGGAAAATAGGCTAAGTGAAAAATAGGAAAATGTATTTAACACAAGAATGGAACTCCTATATGGAACATAATTTTAAGTAACAAAGGACATTTCACACCATTTCAAAGTAATTGATCTGATTGCCAGATTTCATAAACAAGAATTTCAAATGAATACATGCACATAATAAAGCATCAGTAATTTTTGCTACCTAAAGAGAGTTGGGAATAACATGCTTCCTAGCATGTTAATCTTCGCCACACAAAAGTCAGGTGCAAAAGAAGGGATGGGAGAGAGGGAAACAACCCTCTCACCAATTTTGGAAGTTGATTCACCTTTTCCTGCATGATAAACCTACATTATGTGGATCTAGTAATAGCCAATTTTTGTGCACCAGCCCATGGGCAACTGAATCCCGAAATGGGAGAGAGGGAAACATCCCACTCACCAATTTTGGGAGTTACTGCATCTCTCCCAAACCTCTAAAGATCAAAGGATACAAAAATATCAAACAAAATATC
Source organism: Papilionanthe hookeriana x Papilionanthe teres (assembly GCA_022702705.1). NCBI lineage: Eukaryota > Viridiplantae > Streptophyta > Magnoliopsida > Asparagales > Orchidaceae > Papilionanthe > Papilionanthe hookeriana x Papilionanthe teres. Next base: position 103,155,712 of record CM040421.1, on the reverse strand, counting down.
TAAGCTTCAAGTCCGCATGTTAAATATAGCGTCCTCAAGTTATTGAGCCAGAAAGAATTACATTCAACCATAAATTTGTTTTCTTAATGAACCCTTATTTATAATCACAAACCTTCCAACAATTTACAAATGTCAGGAGAAAAGTTCTCCTTCCTTTTGATTCGATATGCCATATCTACGGAGACCTAAAAAATTTAGAACCAAAGAAGCTACTAACGGTAAGGCAAGTCCTATAACAGATCATAATCAAGCAAAGGAGTGAAACCGGACAGAAAAAGTCCAGCAGTGGAGTTTTTATAAGCCAAATTTATCAAATTTAAGTATCTTTGTGGAATTCTCTGAGGAACAAAAAGTACTTAAGATTATACAGAACAATGACTTAGTACTTAAGATCATTTAAGAATAAAAAAACATGACATCTGTAATCTTTGCTGGAACTAGGCAGCTCCATGATACAACAAAATGGTAAAAATGTTAATTGCTCCAATGATACAGAAGAATGACTTGGCTAAAGATCATATGTTTGGAATTTTAATATTAAGCTTTTTGTCATCAATGATCTCTTGCTGAAAAGAAATAATGAAATTAAATATTAATATCTAGTATTGCGAATAAATAAAATACATTAGAAAGTAGAAAATGATATACTTAATAAAAGGATTACCGTTAATGTCTTTGCATTTTGTTGAGTAGATCGAATCCAACTGGATGCACAAATCAATGCATTAACAGTTTTGGTAGATAAACTACTTCTGTAATCATCCAAGACCCTACCACCTGCACTAAACGCTAATCCTGAGGCAACCGTGGTTATAGATATTGATAGAATATCTCGAGCCATAATTGAAAGATGGGGATACTTCAATGTATTCATCTTCCACCAATCGAGCACATCAAAATTTTCAGTAGAGCACAAAAATAATCCCTCCTTAAGGTATACTTGTAAATCAAGTTTCGATGGATCCACAGAACCAGAAGCTACAAAATCTTGAAATCCAAACAATGCGTCAAAAGGACTTGAGAAACTCATAGGATCAACAACAGATGAAGATCCCTCATTGGAAACATTGCAATCAACAACATAATCTGCATATATTTCCCAGAAGACATCTTCAACTATTTTGAGATTTTGCTTAACCTCGTCATGTGAGTATATCTTGAGGAATGTGTACCTAATAAATTTTAGTTTTAATCCAGGATCTAAAATTGCTGCAATAGACATAAGGAGATTACATTCCCCCCAATATTTGTTGAATTTTATTTGCATACTCATAGCCATATTCCTTATGTAATCATCTTCTGACAATGACTCCTCAATCATTATTTTTTTAACATGCAAAATTGCAGGTAAAAATATATTAGAAGTAGGATATAGAGTGTCATATATCATCTTTGTAACATTATTGAAATCTGAAAGGAATTTCCTGATTTTCTCATATTTCACCAATTCTGAATCAACAGGCAACCATTTGTAATTGACATCTCTAATTGAGTAGTGATAAAAAATATTTCAATAAATAAATGCAGACTCCAACATGTTGAAGGTTGAGTTACATCTAGTGGAAACATCAACAGACAGTGATCTTGTAGTTGCAACTCCTATTTGTTTTGCCTCTTCTACAAATTTATGTAATCTTGTAGGGATTTTTTTAGATACTTGACTGACCCTCTGATATTATGGATGATTTCATGAACCTTTTTTAGCTCAACTTGGACCATTATAGTGATGATATGTGCGCAGCATCTAACTTGATAGAAAAAACACGAAAATGCAACTTTACACGGGATTGAAAATTTGCTTTTAATAAACTAGCTGCCACGTCATTATTACTCGCATTATCTAAAGTGATTGTAGATATTTTATCCTGAAGCATCCACTCTAACAAACACTCAGAAATAACATCAAAAATGTAAGTGCCTGTATGTGGAGGCTCTAACTCAATAAAGTTGATAATAACCTTCTTTACCTTCAATGTTGCATCGATATAATGGGCATTCAAGCACATATATCTGATGGTCTGATTGAAGGTCCAACAATTTGCAGTTAATGACACCCTGTGAACATCTTTAAGGCAAGATTTAAGCTTTACTTTCTCGCACGCGTAAACTTGCATGCAATCATTTTTTATTGTGTTTCATGAAACACTTTGAAAGTTAGGATTCAACATTTTTAACAATATATTGAAACAAGTACGTTCAACCATCATGAACAGATACTCATCTGTAATTATCATATTCACAATCACCTCTCTAATGATTTGTTGATTGTAATTTTTAGAATCATAGAAAATAGGAATTTTTGATTCACCCTGAACTTCCCAATGCAAGAAGTTTAATAACTTTTGTCTCTTGTCTGACAAGTCAGCTTGTTGTTAACTCTTTGCTTTTATCTTAGCACAATCCTTAATATGCCTAAGAAGTTGTGACGTTGTACCTGACATTGGTTTAATAATGTTCACCCCACAACAAATGCATTGAACATATGATACTTCATCCCCCTTAAGATTTGATTTAGTATCTATAAAATACTCCCACACGGCTGATTTTCTCTTCCTGTCTTTCGTAGGTTGCATTTTAGTTCTAGTGCTTCCAATAGTAAGTTTAATAGGTTGAGAACTATCAATTCCTTTTTATGTTGCAAGTGGCAATTGTTAGTCATTTGATACAAATTGAGAATGTTCAACATTAGACATTATAAATATCCATACAAAAAAGTGTAATAGAAAATTAAAAGAAAATAATGTGTAAGATACTTTTGCATGAGAAGTTGATATTGTCATATTGAAAAGTGCTTCAAAAAATCTGATTTCTTATTCCTTAAGAATGAACTCTTGGGCCCATACATTGTATTTAAAACATTGGACCAAGGCATGTATTTCCAACATTTATCTCTATGAGTGAAAGTTGCTGCATCCCCATCAATAACCTATGATATTAAATAAAAATTTGATATCAGATATGTAAATACATAGGAATCTAGTGGTATCCATGAAATTCCTACTTTAATTTTTTGATGAAACAGCAGGATACAAACTCCCGTCATTGTAATTATATATTCCAAGCTTCAAAATTGCAGCCTTTCATGCATTGAAACTGTTAATTCAGCTAAACAGTACATTAAGCATATCGACTAGAAATATAAGCAAATAAATCCCTACTTTAATTTGCATATCTAACCCCTAAATTTGTATATCTGAAACATATCTCATGGTTGAGGACATGCAAATCTAACTTCTTGCTAATGTATCACTCTTCTTGCCAAAATCTCTTTGCATTGCTCAGATAAGGAAAACTAATATATATTACATCTTCTTCCTACTTCTAAAACTACAGTACACTTATATATTGATTAGAGAATATTCGACGAAGTGGTCCCTACAAATCCCAGCTTATCAGAATTAGTTAAATAGTGGAGAAAATACTCTCTACATAGTGGTGCATGTTAGGACTGCATATGGTTGTTAGATGAGAATGAATCACAAGTAATAATACATTTTGAAGTGAAATTTTTGGAAGAAATTCCTTCACTATAAGTTCTTGAAAGCATGTTGTTTAGTTTGTACTGAATTTTGGAGGTGGAACAAAAAATGCCAAATTTGTTTCAGTTGTTATTAGCCAATAACATGCTGTATGCACAACTCTTAACTGTCAACCTAGCTGAAAGAGTATAGGCTTAAGAGCCTTTTGGTGATTGTTAAGAGCTTAAAACAAAGTCTGTATTGTTTGTAACTTAATGCTCGACTACACAATAAATCTAATCACCATGGATGGAACTGCACAACTACATTTAGAAAAGTATTGAGATAGAGTAAATATCAAATGAATAGTGCGTAAACCCATAATTTTATTTTCAAATCAAACCAAAAGGATTATACTAACATTTACAATTCAGCAAGGTGCTTATTTGATAGATTAGAGTTTGAAAATATATTTTGAAAACTAATGCAGCATTTTAAATTCATAATTTGGTTGAATGTTGTTAGAATACCCTTCTCAGAACTCTCTCCGAAATAATGGTGTCATTTTCACATTCAAATTGTGAATAGTACCATTGTTTCCCACCATGACTTATATATCTACAAGCAGCCAATGAGCTAAATAAGCCTAATGCTTGGAGAAGGTAGCATGCCAGCCCAAGTATTTAGAAGATTTGTAAACTATACACAGCTGCTCTGTTTTTTAGTTGGCAAATTTTTCTCGTGCCTTTTCTTCTCTGAGCAAGCTCAACTGAAGAAGGTTGCAAGGTTTCTTCAAAATCCTGAATGGCACTGGGGTCCTAAGGTAAGAGCAGGTAGACGGATCTAAAGCAAGCATGTCTCTCTATTGGGTCCAGAGGCTATAAATATATTGGTTAGTCATGACAAGGAAAATGGGATAATAAAGGTGTTGCATAATCATGAAGATCAAGAAGATGAAGGTGTTGAGTCAAAGCGACAGAAGACAAGGCATAAAAAAGCAGATCTACAGTCAATAAGAAGATAAACTTATCTGAATTTCACTCCCAAATACTTGAAAACCTTGGTTTCACTCAAAAAATTAAATAAACCTAAAATTTTTTTGAAAATTTAAACTAAGAGGCATACCTGAAGATAAATATGAAATATTAACGAAAATATGCTCAAAGGAGACAGACTCGGTAACCTCACAAGCAACTAAGCAAGGATATCGAGCAAACAAGCACCGAATCCAGAATAACGAGACTTTGACACAAACTCCGGCTCGCCGAGCACAAATATACTTTCTTAAAGATAAATAGAAGTAGAGATTAGAGAACGAAGACAAACAGTCAAGCCTAAGCTCTCAACGAGAGAAACCTTTTCGTGATTTTGAGACAAGAAGAAGGAGAGTTCTCGCCGAGAGGAGCTTTCACATTTTTGAGATAAGGAGGGTTCTTGCAGTCAAGCTTTTCGCAATTTTGAGAGAGGAAGGAGCATTCAAAATCCGAATTTTGAGAGGAGGAGCGGCGTGGGACTGCGAGAGGGCAAAAGGCGAAGTGGCGAACTAATCCACCTGATATTTATACTTATAATTATGATATGAAAATTAGCAACGGAGCCAAAAACTTTGTCCGTTCGAGTTTTATATTTATGATTTTGATATGAAAATTATGATTTATAATGTGGATACTACGCAAATATATGTATCGTTTATCAAGTAATATAGGACATTCTGATTAGGCCTCGAGATATCGAACCCACAGGGAAAGTGAAAAATCTTTAAAGAAATAAGAAAATTATTTTTTTACTTTTTAAATTTGTTTTTGAAAGTATGTTTTGATTTTGAAAAGTTTGATAGTTGATTTCACTCTTTAAATTTCCTTATGAAAGTCAAACAAGAAATTAAAAATTATAATAACTGTAAATACGATATGAAAAGCATTATTAACTAGAATATCTTTTTTTTTCTTTTATAAAGTAGTAATAATTATGAAAGTATTGTTGTGGAAGTATTTAAATTTGTTGTGATAAATAGAAGCAAATGTATTCTTTACCCTTACTTGGTTCTATAAAGAACATTGGTTAATTTGAAATTTTATCATTTTGAACATGGTTAGGCAGGGAAGATACCAGCTCTCACTCTAGAGTTCCCTCATTTCCCTCCACCTGGGGGCTAACTTCTCAAAACAAAATTCAAAACATCAAACCAAATTAGGGGCTTTTAGCCTGTCACACTAAAAATCCTCTAATTTTACTCCCCTTTTTAAAACATCTTCTAATATATTGCATTCAATTATATGAACTATAATTTTTCACCCATATAATTTCATGTGATTCTTTCTAACTTTTATGAGACAATACCGCATTGGATCTTACATAATCTCACCACAAATTTTACTTCTTAACAGGAAAATTTAAGAAATAAACAAAGTTTATAGAATCAATTTTCACAACTTCTTCCAACTTTAAACACATATACATTCCACAACAATTTTGATGAATTACTTACTTCTTCATTTAAGAAAGAAAAAGATAAAGTAAACTACTCATAATGCATTGAGAAAATGCAAAAACACATTAATTTGAAATTTAAAATCATAAGAAAAACAACCAACACAATAAGTATTAATTTAAAACTAAATGTAAGAACAAAAGTAAACACTTATCTAAAAATCCTCTCCACAAGACTCAGGAAATTCCTCTGAAACTTTGAATCTTCTCAAAACTACTCCTCAGAGCAGGTCACCCAACTCCGATGACTCAAAAATAAACTTCAGACTTCAATAAAAACTAAACTAAACGAAAGAAAAGAAGTGGGAAGAAGAAGGCTTCATTCCTACCCTTTTTTCTTTTCTACTCTGTACTCCTACTCCTAATGAAAACCTGTAAAAACTCTCTTAATAATACAAAGGAATAGCCATTCAAAATGAAAAGGAAGAGCCCCTAATCTTTCCTAAAACTCTCTTTAAATATTAAACCAAAAGGTACCTTGGTGTCTTTTCAAAATGTGTCCAGATTTGATGTATCCACCAAAGAATGCACCCCTTCATTCAAATTTCCCGCCCAAAGGAAGTTATGGAAGTTACCACCAAGAGTTGCATTCCATCCCCTTTAAAAATGGTGCCAAATTCAAATTAATCTCGATTTTTAACTGTGGTGGCTAAGCGCCGGCACAGCGGCGGCCGGCGCTTAGCCGCCAGTGTCTAAATTTTCATTTTTCATTTTTTTGCTCCAAATTTGATTCAATTTTGCTACTTTCATCATAATCACTCATTTTCATCTTACCTGCAAGAAAAACACAAAATACCTTCCATTAAAGTGAAATAACATCAATAATAGGTATAAAAATGTACATAAAAAATACTTTATATTTTAGCTGTATCAAAATCCCCCAAACTTAAAATGTTACTTGTGCTCAAGTGACAGTTAATTTCATAGAAAAATTTTAACATGCAAATTTTGTAATGAGTTTCTTAGGAAGATAACAAAATTTTATTCTAGAAATGGAATAGTCCAATTTAGAAAAAATTTCAGTAATTAAGACCAACTTAAAGTTTAGAAAGTTCTTAAGGAAAGAAAAACAAAAATATAGGTCTCTATCTAATTCAGAAATATTTGTAGATTTTTCAAAATATAGGATTCAAACATCTTATTTTTCTCACTTAAAAATCTTTATTTAAAAATAATTTTACTTACTATATTATAACCTTAAGTTTTAGATTTTCTCTGAACTTATATGTTAAACATTAGGTATGGAACCAATTTTTGATTAGATTAGGCCCTTAAATCCTCAAACTTCTCCTCCCTTTTTACATACTATTTTTCACTTTTTCTTTTCCTTTTTCTTCTTTTTCTTTTTCATTTTTTTTCTTTTTCAAAGGTAAGGATTACTGTATATGGATAGGCCTTTAATGATTTTTAATTCCACCCTTCCATTTAAAATGAAGGTCAGATATATATATATATCACTTAAACATCATAATAATAGTATTTGAAAATTATTCCTCAATAAAAGAAATTTAAGCTTTGAAGAATAAAAGTCAAATCTTCTATTTATCCAAAAATAAAAAATTTCTTATTAAAGATAGATAGCTATATTTAACATCTCTTTACTAAGAATATTTTAACTTTAAGTTTTTCATGATTAATATAAATTTTAACTAAATTCTTTTATTCATTTCTATATTCAAAATTTTTATTCTCCTAATATAACTTCATATACATAAATGTTCTCAATCAAAAAATAAGATTTATTTTAAGTATTCTTGAGAACAAATAAAGTTTTAGGTTTTTGAAAAATTTTTGTTTTTTAAAATTCTCCCCCAAACTTTAATTTTAGTTAGGATAAAACATTTAAGCATAAGAAATGATACATGGGTGAGAATTAAAGACTAACATAACATGCTTGCAGAAATTTAAATATCCTAAATATACAAGTATAACAATTTAAACAACAGGAGTAAAATGAAATCAAATTCACTTTTTCAAAACATTTTCTTTTTATAACAAGAAAAGTAAAAATTTCAAAAGACTTCTACAGTAGTGGAGGTTTTCAAAGAAAATATACACCAACTGAAATCACACTGATACTAGATAGCAAATGGTAGTGGTAGAATTTTGTAAAGTTTTTAAGCATGCATTTTCCTAAATAGGAGTTTCTATAGTGTTCTCTAATCTCGTAACAGTTTTAGAATTAAAGTACACCCTAAAATAAAACTCTAGTACAACATACACATTAAAACATTTACTACCACATACACTACACTCAAAGCAACATATAAAACATCAATCCAACAACAATACATCTGAATATGCATAACAGATAAATAGTACAACTACAATTTACATACTATCAGAGTTCACATCACAACATAATCATAAAAGAAAATACTAGACAAAGTACACAATAATAATAGCACAACAACATAACAACTAAAACAAACCACATACATCTACTCTTTATCCTCATCATCATCATCATCCTGCTCGTTCCAATCCCTGGATGGCACATAAGGTATGCAAAATGGATGAGGGGGCATCTCAGCACTCTGATCACCTCTAATCAGTCTATCTAAACAATGCTGATAATTCTCCTCATACTCATCATGATTTACAATATATCTCTCTACATTATCCATCTTACCATCCATATCTTTCATATGCTCTCGAGTAAGACTCACTTTCTTCAAAATTTTTCTTAATAAACCAATCTGTGAATCAATAGAGAATGAAGCACGTGAAGTAGTAGCACGAGAAGTAGATGCAGCAGAAGCAGAAGAAGCCCTATCCAATCCTCCTCTCCAACCAAATTCTGAATGTACAGTGTAAGCTTGAATTTTTACACTGGTGATAGGTCTCAAAGGCTGAAGTACCTCTTCCCAGGTTTCAAATATTACTTCAGACTGTTCACATAATGAATGAATCATAGAAGGAAATTCCATACCTGCAGTAGTGGTAGATCTGACACAATTCACAATATAATCATAAATGATCTCTCCAATATCTATAGGCTTCCCTTGCTGAATGCAATGATTCAAAATAGCGCTTTCCCTCGTCACTTCACTAGTATGACTTGAAGGCAATAGTTTAGAAGAGATAAAATAATTCCATGCCTTAGAAGTGGCATTTAATTTGGAAGTAGGAAAATTCACTCCTCTATCATTTGTTATTTTCCATAATCCTCTTCCATCAGTCAAAAATCCCTTTATCTTATCTCACTCTCCCTCCGTAGGATGAAAATTAGAATAAAAACAAGACATAGCAGGAGACAGTTGATAGAAAGTGTTAATTACCTTAGAGGAAAAGTTCACATATTGCTTCCTAACCATCACCAAATTCTCTTCTGATGCAGGCAAATTCGCATAGAATTCTCTAACAACAGAAACAATAGCAACAGCGGAGAAGCAACAGTAGTTCTCCCAGTTCCTCCTAGCAATCAGAAATATCGTTCCTCAACCCTTGCACTAACAAATTTGTCGGAATCAAACTTCGTCTTTCCTCTTGCACATTTTGAGTTTGGAGCCATCTTTAAAAATTCAGGAAAAATTTACCATAAATTTCAAAATCAAACTAAACTTGCTAAATTATCTTCCAAAAGATGTTTCCACTCAATCCAAGTAATTTCTTAAGTTTTTCCTCAAATTTTCACCATGAATAGTGATTTTAAGGTTTTCTAAAATGTACTCAAAATACATGGTGAAAATAAAAAATTTTTACTTAGGAGTAGTGCTCTTACCTCAAGGAATCTAAATTTACAAATTTTTGTTGAGATCGACTCTTAAATGGTCCAAATCAAGGATGCCCTAGACTCTCTCTCGCATGAAAACGATGGATTGAAGATGAACAGGGGAGTTAAAATGGTGATTCACGTGTTTTTAACTGCTGGGAACCAATTTTCGCGAACTGGTGCCTAAGCACGAACCCTTCAGCGCTTAGCCGCGAAATCTGGCGCTTAAGCGCCGGCACTCTGGAGCTTAAGCGCCGGCACTCTGGCGCTTAGCCGCCAATACCTCGATTTTCACAATTAAGGTATATGCTTTAAACTACTTTGTTAATCACCCTTAATCTCTTCAAAATAATTATCTTTTCCCCATAAATCTTCCAATATTCCAATTCAAATGTTTAATATTCATCGATTCCGAACAAATTTCACACAATCATAAACTTATATTTATTAAAACAAACATAACACTTAACACAATCTTAGAATTTCTATCCACATACATAGGATGAAATTCTCTAGATACAAGAGACTTAATCTCAAATTCATAAGTTTACATCTCTAGGATGTAACTATCACATCATAAGGCGTAATTAAAACTCAAACATAAACACTAAACATACCAAACAAAATACATAAGAACACTAAACATATTAAACAAAACACATAAGAACACAAAGCATATAAGAACAAAGCACACTTCATTCCACTCCCCATTAGGCGGATTATATCCAGGACGACTATTATTCTCATTTGACCCTTCTGGAATATAAATTTCATAGAACGGATGATTATTGTTCATTCTTATATCTTCTTCTTCAATCCATTTGTTCTTTAAAAACATCACCTTATCCGCTTCTTCCACGTATCTTGAATGATCGAATTGCATCTTGAGTTGCCATCCCATGTGCTCCAAATGTAAGTTAGTTTCATTGATCTTTGCTTCCATTGAAGTCACTTGGGCTTCAATTTTTGCAATCATTTCTGCAATCCCTTGAATACTAACATCGAGAAATCCATTAAATAACTCTTTTGCACTGTCACTAATGAACTTACTCTTGTCAGAATCTTGCTTCTTCTTAATCTCATTCTCCCAGGAAGACATGATGTACTCAAAATACTCTTCTTAAGACTCAGGAATGAAAATAGGACTTGGGGCAAGTGTTTCTCTTAAATCAGGTTCTTTTTATAGACTTATGAAGTGCTAAAACTACCCCAAGATGTTTTAAAACTCCAAAAACCTTCCAAAACTTCTTTCCCGCAATCTAGGCTTCTAGAATCTCATTTTTCATGTTTTTTGTAACTCCGGCGCCTAAGCGCCAACTAGGCGGCGCTTAGCCGCATGTGCTCAATTTAACACAGGTCTGTCAAATGTCTGAATTTTCATTATGACTCTTCTAAGTCATCAAATAAGGTTAAATAAACTCTATTTAGTTTAAATACTCCAAATTACTACCACTAAAAACATAAAAACAAAGTAAACAAAGCAAACAAAGCACACAAAACAAACATAAAGCAAAGCACACCGATAATTATGGTTTGCCTCCCATAAAGCGCTTGGTTTAACATCTTCAGCCTGACAAACCAAAAACTCATTCTGAGTGACCCAACATCATATTCTCATCAGACTTAGATTGCTCGACTGAAATATATGGTTTAAGTCTATTTCCATTAACTTTAAATATTTTTCCAGTTTTAGGATCTTAAATATCCACACCTCCATAAGAATAAATTTTCATCACAATAAAAGGACCCATCAACCTGGACTTAAGTTTTCCAGAAAAAATTCTCAATCTGGCATTATACAACAAAACTTTCTGTCTTGGCACAAGATTTATAGTAATAATCTTCCGATCATGCCATAACTTCATCTTTTCCTTATAAATCTTAGCACTTTCATAAGATTCATTCCTTATCTCTTCAAGCTTATTTAATTGCAATAATGTCTTCTCAACAACATCTTTCAAATTATAATTGAACTCTTTAATAGCCCAAAATGCTTTATGCTCAAGTTCAATAAGGAAATGAGAAGCTTTCTAAAAATCAGCCTATATGGGGACATTCCTATAGGGGTTCTGTAGGTAGTCCTATATGCCCACAAAGCATAATCCAGTTTGATTGACCAATCCTTTCTATTTGGATTAACGATCTTTTCTAATATTCTTTTATATTCACGATTGGATAACTCCACCAAACCACTTGTCTGTTGATGATAAGCAGTAGCAATGCGATGATTAATATGATATTTCCTAGCTAACTTTCCAATAATCGCATTTCTAAAATGACTTCCCTCATCAGTTATGATTATTCTTGGTATTCTAAATCTGCAAAATATATTCTTTCTTAAAAACTTTGCAACACTTTGAGCATCACATCAAGGTAAAGCAATAGCTTCAATCCATTTAGAAACAAAGTCTACTGTCATCAAAATATAAACATTTCAGAACGATGGTGTAAATGGTCCCATAAAATCAAATCCCCAAACATCAAATATTTCAACTTCCAACATATAATTGAGGGACATCTCATTTCTCCTAGAATTATTTCCTACACGTTGACATCTATCACAATTTTTAATATAAGCATTCACATCCTTAATAGGCCAATAAAATCCAGATTGTAGGATTTTATATGTAGTTTTATCACTTCCAAAATATCCCCCACAATCAGAATCATGACATTTTTGAATAATTTCATAAGTCTCTTCCAAAGGTACACATATTCGAATTATAAGATTCGTTCCTTGTTTATATAGAATGGGACATCCCAAAAATAAGTCTTAGCATCATACAAAAATTTCATCTTTTCCTGATATGTCAAACCATAGGGTATAATATCACTAACAATAAAATTTACTATGTCTGCATACCACGGAACACACCACTCATTAACAGTGAACAATTTTTCATCAGGAAAGTGTTCATTAATTTCTTAAACATCACAAAGAGATTTTTCAACTTCAAGCCTGGACAAATGATCAACAATTTGATTTTTAGAACCCTTTCTATCTACTATCTCAAAGTCAAATTCTTGCAAAAGAAGAATCCATCTTATCAGTCTCAGCTTTGTATCATTTTTCTTCATTAAGTATTTGATAGCAGAATGATCAGAATGGACAACACATTTAGTTGCAATTAAATATGATCGAAATTTATCAAAGGAAAATACTATATCCAATAACTTTCTCTCAGTATTGGTATAATTAATTTGAGCTTCATAAAGAGTTTTACTAACATAATAAATAACTTTGAAAATCTTATCATATTTCCGACCCAAAATAGCACCAATAGCATAATCACTAGAATCACATATTAATTCAAAAGGTTTTTCCGAATTTGGTGAAATTATTACAGGTGCAATGATTAATTTTTCTTTTAATGTTTCAAAGGCTTTGAGCCAATCATCATGAAAATTAAAAATTCCATCCTTTTCCAGTAAACGGCATAAAGGTTTTGTAATCCTTGAAAAGTCTTTGATGTAACGCATGTAGAATCCAGCATGTCCTAAAAAACTTCTAATTCTCCTTACATTGTTTGGGCAAGGTAAATTAGATATAACTTAATTTTTTGCAGGATCTACCTCCAAACCTTTTTTTGAAATCTGATGTCCCAAAATAATTCATCCTCCTACCATAAATTGACATTTTTCCCAGTTAAGGACCAAATTAGTTTCTTCACAGCGTTTTAGACCCTTAGATAAATGTTCTAAACATGATTCAAATGAAATTCCAAACACTGAAAAGTCATCGATAAAAACTTCAAGCTCTTTTTCAATTAAATCATAAAAAATAGCCATCATACATCTTTGAAATGTAGCAGGGGTATTACATAAACCAAAGTACATTCTTCTAAAAGCAAACATACCATAAGGACTGGTAAACGTAGTTTTCTCTTAATCCTCAGGAGCAATTTGAATTTTGTGGTAACCAGTATATCCATCCAGAAAACAAAAGCATTTATGCCCAGCCAGTCTATCCAACATTTGATCTAGAAATGGGAGTGGAAAGTAATCTTTCCTTGTGGAAAGATTTAATTTTATATAATCAATGCATATTCGCCACCCTGTAACTTGTCTTGTTGGTATTATTTCATTCTTTTCATTAACAGTCACTGTCACTTCTCCTTTCTTAGGAACACAGTGAATAGGACTAACACATGCACTATCTGAAATAGGGTAGATAATTCCAGCATCCAACCATTTTAAAATTTCTTTCTTAAAAACGTCTTCATGATAGGGTTTAATCTCCTTTGGGGATCAGCCTACGGTTTGCAATTATCTTCCATAAGAATTCTGTGCATACAAATTGAAGGACTGATTCCTTTAATATTAGTAATTGTCCATCCAAAGGCTTTCTTGTGCTTCTTCAAAATTTCAAGCAAGCTCTCTTCTTCCTTTTCAGTTAATTGAGAGGAAATTATAACTGGGAGGGTTGAGGATTCACCTAAAAAATATACTTCAAATTATCAAGAAGCATTTTTAACTCAAGTTCAGGAGGTTTTTCAATTAATGGACTATAAGATTCAACTTTTTCAGTCAAATCCAACAATTCAAAACTTTCACAAACATACTTTAAATCTTCCTCTTGAAAATCTTCAGAATCAAGTAACTCCTTTTCTTGCTTATGTTCCAATTCTTCTCTTTCAAATTTTTCTTCATAAGTTGACTTGAAATGACATTAAATTAAATATTTGATAACATACATCCTATAACATTCATCTTCTTTACCTCTAGAAGAATATTTCATCGATTTTGAAATATTAAATGTAACAGTCTGATCATTAACCCTCATCATTAATTCCCTTTTTGCACATCTATCACGGCTCAGCCTATAGCTAGGAAAGGTCTTCTCAAAATTATAGGTATCTATTTATCTTCCTCCATATCTAACACAATGAAATCAACAGGGAAAATAAATTGATCCACTTTAACCAAAACATCTTCTATAACTCCTTTAAGATATGTGATCTAATGATCTGCTAATTGTAGAGTTACAGTAGTTGGAGTTATTTCTCCTAGTCCCAGTCTTTTGAATATTGATAGATTCATATGGTTTATGCTTGTACCCAAATCACATAAAGCTTTTCCATAGAATTTGTCTTCGATTGCACATGGAATTGTGAAACTATCAGGATCTTTAAGCTTTTCGGGAAGCTTTTTCTGAATTATTGCACTCCATTTCTTACTAAGTGCAACAGTCTCGTTCTCTTCAAACTTCCTTTTCTTGTTAAAAATATCCTTCATAAATTTTTCATAGCTTGGCATTTGTTCTAAGGCTTCAGCAAATGGAATATTAATATTAAGCTTCTTAAATATCTCCAAGAATTTTGAAAATAGCTTATCCAACTTTTGTTGATGAAGTCTCTAAGGAAATGGAGGTGGTGGTTTTTCTAAATCAACCTTAGGTGGAGAAACAGGTCTTTCCAAACCTTTTGGAGCTTCCTCTTTTGGTTCTTCAATCTCTTCTTTCTCTACTTCAGTTTCTTTTTGAACTCTATCTTCCAATTCTCTTCCACTTCTCAGTTGAATTGCTTTTACTTGTTCTTTATTATTTTCTCTTGGATTTACCTCAATATTACTTGGAAGCATTCCTTGGGATCTATTACTTAAGGCATTTGCAATTTTTCCTAATTGATTTTCAATATTTTTGATGGTTACTCCTTGAATTTGTAATTGATTTCCCATATGTGACACCACTTCTTCAATAAACAACTTCTTCTCCTTTAATTGTAAAGCATTATTATAACCTGAAGGATAAGTTAATCAATTATTATTATTATTTCCTTGGTTGTTCCATTTCCCCAATAGGTTTACTTGGTGATTCCCCCATTGTTGATTAACACCACCCTGATTATTGGTATTCCAGTTAAAATTTGGATGATTCTCCCAACCTGGGTTATAGCAATTGGAATATGGGTTGTTAAGCTTAATTATAGCATTCACAGTTTCTGGTGAAGAATAAGAATCAACCTATTGTCCTAACGAATTTTCTTCAATCATGGAATGCGGCTGAGAAAAATTTATCCCAAATTAGTCTATCTTCCTTGAAACAACAGCAACTTGATTTGCTAAAATTGTAAAAACATCATTTTCAAAAACACTGGCTACCTTTTTAGGATTTAAACTTTCAGAAGGCCACTGAAAATTATTAGTAGCCATTTCTTCAATTAAAGCATAAGCATCAGAAAATGGTTTAGACATTAACGATCCACCAGCAGTAGCATCGATGATCGATCTAAGAGATCCAACTAATCCATTATAAAATATTTGAATTATTAACAAATCTGGTATCGAATGATTTGGACATTTCCTGAGGAGATCTTTAAATCTTTCCCATGCTTCGTATATTGATTCCCCATCAAACTGGCAAAAAGATGTAATAACATTTCTCAACTTAGCAGTCTCAGATGGTGGAAAATATTTAGCAAAGACTTTTTGTGACAGTTCACCCCCAAGTTCTAATTGATCCAGGTGCTAATGAATGTAACCATATTTTAGCTTTATCCCTTAGTGAGAAAGGAAAAAGTCTAAGTCTAATAGCATCATCCGAAACACCATCATATTTAAAAGTAGTATACAACTTTAGAAAATTAGCAAGATGCAAATTAGGATCTTGAGTTGTTGCTCCCCACAAACTAATTTTTAGACACCATTTTGATAATAGCAGGTTTAAGCTCAAAAGAATTAGCAGCTACTAATAGGGTTTTGAATACTACAACGAAGTCCATCCACTGTAGGGTTAACATAAACTCTTAAAGGTCTTAATTCTTGATGGATGCCAACATTTTGATCTTGATGATTTACCATTTCTTAAATATTTTTATCTTTTTCTGTATTTTTAATTTTTATTTTATTTTTCTGATAGTTCTTTCTAATTTAGAATCGTAAGGCACAAGTCCCTCAGAACCTGAACTACGCACTAACAAAACAAAACAAAGCACAACACACTAACAAAAATAAAGAAAAGTAAAATTTTAACATTTCTTAATTTTCTTTAAAATGTAATTTTAATTAATTTCTTTCCCCAACAGTGCCAAAACTTGATCCACCCGATATTTATACTTACAATTATGATATTAAAATTGGCAACGACGCAAAAAACTTGGTCCGTCCGAGTTTTATATTTATGATTTTGATATGAAAATTATGATTTATAATGTGGATACTACGTAAATACATATCATTTATCAAATAATATAGGACATTTTGATTAAGCCTGGAGATATAGAACCCACATGGAAAGTGAAAAATCTTTAAAGAAATAAGAAAATTATCTTTTTACTTTTAAATTGGCTTTTAAAAGTAAGTTTTGATTTTTAAAAGTTTGATTGTTGATTTCACTCTTTAATTTTTCTTATAAAATTCAAACAAGAAATTAAAATTATAATAACTATAAACACGGTATGAAAAACACTATTAACTAGAATATCTTTTTCTTTCTATTATAAAGTAGTAATGATTATGAAAGTATTGTTGTGGAAGTATTTAAATTTGTTGAGATAATTAGAAGCAAATGTATTCTTTACCCTTACTTTGTTTTATAAAGAACATTAGTTAATTTAAAATTTTATCATTTTGAACATGGTTAGGCAGGGAAGATATCAGCTCTCACTCTAGAGTTCCCTCATGTCCCTCCACCTGGGAGCTAACTTCTCATAACAAAATTCAAAACATCAAACCAAATTAGGGGCTTTTAGCCTGTCACACAAAAAATCTTCCAATTGTACTCCCCTTTTTAAAACATCTTCTAATTTATTGCATTCAATTATATGAACTACAATTTTCACCCATATTATTGCATGTGATTCTTTCTAACTTTTATGAGACAATACCGCATTGGATCTTACATAATCTCACAATAAATTTTACATCTTAACAGGCCAAATTAAGAAGTAAACAAAGTTTATAAAATCAATTTCCACAACTTCTTCCAACTTTAAACACATATACATTCCACAACAATTTATGATGAATTACTTACTTCTTCATTTAAGAAAGAAAAAGATAAAGTAAATTGCTCAGAATGCATTGAGAAAATACAAAAATACATTAATTTGAATTTAAAAACCATAAGAAAAATAACCAACACAACAAGTATTAATTAAAAACTAAATGTAAGAACAAAAGTAAACACTTATCTTTAAAATCCTCTCCACAAGACTCAAGAAGTTCCTCTGAAACTTTGACTCTTTGCTAAACTACTCCTCAGAGCAGGTCTCCTAACTCCAATGACTCAGAAATTGACTTCAGACTTCAATAAAAACGAAACTAAAGGAAAGAAAAGAAGTTGGAAGAAAAAGGCTTCAATCCTACCCTTTTCTCTTTTCTACTCTCTACTCCTACTCCTAATGAAAACTAAAATTAAAACTCTATAAAAACTCTCTTAAAATACAAAAGAAGAGCCCATCAAATTGCAAAGGATGAGCCCCTAATCTTTCCTAAGACTCTCTTTAAATATTAAACCAAAAGGTGCCTTTGTGTCTCTTCAAAATGTGTTCAGATTCGATGTATCCACCGAAGGATGCACCCCTTCATTCAAACTTGCCGCCAAAAGGAAGTTGTGGAAGTTATCACCAAGTGTTGCATCCCATCCCCTTCGAAAATGGCACCAAATTAAAATTAATCTCGATTTTTAACTGTGGCAGCTAAGCGCCGGCCTAGTGGCGCTAAGCCGCCAATGCCCAAATTTTCATTTTTCATTTTTTTTGCTCCAAATTTGATCCAATTTTGCTCCAAATTTGATCCAATTTTGCTCCTTTCATCATAATCACTCGTTTTCATCATACTTGCAAGAAAAACACAAAATACCTTCCATTAAAGTGCAATATCATCAAAAATAGGTATAAAAATGTAAATAAAAAATACTATATATTTTAGGTGTATCACGAACAGTTAATTGTGAATCGGGGATTAGGGCTTCCTAAGGTTTAACATTTTTATATATCAATATATATAAATAATATGTATAATATATTATATTAATTATATACCTTATATTATATAACTATATATTACTATTAGAGTATTATTATAAAAATATAGTATATAAATATATTATTATTATTAATTTCTCGAATGTTATAATTTACAGAGTTTAATTTTTAAAATATGCCAAATTATTTAAGTATACAATTATTTTTAAAATATTATTATATATATATATATATATATATATATATATATATATTAAATTATTTTATATTTCAAACAATAACAAACCGAACAGGAACGAACGCATCACTGTTTGTGTTTTGTTCATTTAACAAACCGAATGAAAAATATTGTTCGTGCTCGTCTCATTTGCTTATCGAATGAATCGAGCACTAAATTTATGGTGAACCGAATACGAATTGTTAACGAACAACGAGCTTTTTTGATAGCCCTACCAATGACCACCTCGTTAAGCGAATGGGTCAACTTTTGAAGAAAAATTCAATCTTAGTCAAAATAGTCAATTTTTAACCTAATGACCAATTATAGGCCTAATAAGTCAATCTATGAACAAAATTCAACTTTGGTCAAAATGGTCAATCATTGACCCAATAACCAACCCATTAACCCAATAGGTCAACTTTTAACCAAAAAGTCAACTTTGGTCAAAGTGGTCAAACATTGATCCATTGACCAACCCATGACCCAATAGGTCAGCTTTTGACCAAAAAGTCAATTTTGGTCAAAATAGTCAATTTTTGACCTCATGAACAACCATTGACCCAATAGGTCAGTCTTTAACCAAAAAGTCAATTTTGGTCAAATTATCAGTTTCTGACCCAATTACCAACCCATTGTCCCAATATGTCAACTTTTGACCAAAAAGATAACTTTGCTCAAATGGTCAATTTCTGACACAAGAACCACCCTATTGACCTAATGGGTCAACTTTTGACCAAAAATTCAATTTTGATCAAAATAATCAATTTTTGACCTAATGACCAATTATTGACCAATAAGTCAATCTCTGACCAAAAAGTGAACTTTAGTCAAAATGGTCAATCATTAACCCAAAGACCAACTGTTTCACCAAATAGGTGAACTTTAACTAAAAAGTCTACTTTGGTCAAAATGGTCAATCCATGACCCAATGACCCAATAGGTCGACTTTTGACCAAAAAGTCAATTTCGGTAAAAAACTTAATTTTTGACCTAATGACCACCCCATTGACCCAAAAGATTAACTTTTGACAAAAAGTCAACTTTGGTCAAAATAGTCAATTTATGACCCAATGACGAACCCATTGATCAAATAGGTCAACCTTTAACCAAAAAGTCAACTTTGGTCAAAATGGTCAACCCTTGATACAATGACCAACTAATTGACCAAATATGTCAACTTTTGACCAAAAAGTAAACTTTTGGTTAAAATGGTCAATCCTTGACCCAATGACCAACCAATTGACCCAATAGGTCAACTTTTGACCAAAAAGTCAACTTTAGTCAAAATGGTCAATCCTTGAACCAATGACATACCCATTGACCCAAAAGGTCAACTTTGACCAAAAAGTCAATTTTGGTCAAAATAGTAATTTTTAACCTAATGACCACTCATTGACCCAATAGGTCAACTTTTGAACATAGTCAACTTCGGTTAAAATGGTTGATTTCTGACCCGATGACCAACCCATGACCCATTGGTCAACTTTTGACCAAAAAGTCAACTTTGGTCAAAATGATCAATCCTTAACCCAATGAACAACCCATTAACCCAATAAGTCAAATTTTGAGCAAAAAGTCAATTTTGGTCAAAATAGTCAATTTTTTACCTAATGACAATTTATTGACCGATAAGTCAATCTCTTACCAAAAAGACAGCTTTGGTCAAAATGTTCAATCTTTGACTCAATGATAAACCCATTGACCCAATAGGTCAACTTTTGACCAAACAGTACACTTTGGTCAAAATGCTCAATTTCTGACCCAATGACCAACCAGTTGACCAAATATGTCAACTTTTGACCAAAAAGTCAACTTTAGTCAAATAGGTCAATCCTTGACCTGATGACCAACCCATTGACCCAATAGGTCAAGATTTGACCAAAAAGTCAATTTTAGTAAAAAAAGTCAATTTTTGGTCTAATGACCAATTATTCACACAATAAGTTTATCTCTTACCAAAAACTCAACTTTGGTCAAAATGGTCAATCCTTGACCCAATGACCAACTCATTGACCCAATAACTCAACTTTTGACCAAAAAGTCAACTTTGGTCAAAATGGTCAATCCTTGACCTAATGACCTACTCATTGACCCAATAGGTCAACTTTTGGCCAAAAAGTCAAGTTTGGTCGAAATAGTCAATTTCTAACCCAATGACCAACCCATTGACTTAATAGGTCAACTTTTGACCAAAAAGTCAACTTTGGTCAAAATGGTCAATTTCTGACTAAATGGGTTAACTGGATACTTTTGATGTCACGGCACGACCTAGAGCTTGAAATTATGGTCAGATGGTAAAATATTTTATTGTTTGTATTTACATTTTATATAATTATCATTTATTCACTCAAAATAAATGAAAGAACCACTACTGAAAACAAATAGTTAATACAGTTAATTTTACCTTATTTGTGGTTGTCCGCACCTTCTAATGATATTCCGTTCTCTATTACTCCCCTTTACACAAAATCTTTTACCTTAGAAGTTAATGTAAAATATAATGAGCTAACCAAAGTCAGTGAATATATATATTCCTAAACTGCAATAACACAATGAAAACGAAAATAATATGCATGTCTATTAAACTTTAAATAATTTAGTATAAGAGCAATTAATAATTTATATTTATGAGTATGACCGATAAATATATTTCAAAATCTTTATTATGTCGTAAAAATATCATTTTCATATATATATATAAATATATATATATATATATATTATTTTATATAGAATCATCATAGGAGCATCATATAAAACTCTACCATTAAAATACTTCAATATCAAATTTCAATTATGTGTGCTGGTACCTTAATTTTCCCCTACTAGTATCATAAAAAATTTAACTTCATTATAGCCAAGCATTTGCATTCAAACATATTGCGACAATTACTATTGACCTAATGGGTCAACTTTTGACGAAAAATTCAAATTTCCATAAAATAATCAATTTTTGACAAAATAACTAATTATTAACCCAATAAGTCAATCTTTGACTAAAAAGTCAACTTTGGTCAAAATGGTCAATCATTGACCCAATAGGTCAACTTATGACCAAAAAGTCAACTTTAGTCAAAATAGTCAATCCTTGACCCAATGACCAGCTAATTGACCCAATATGTCAACTTTTGACCAAAAAGTTACTTTTGGTCAAAATAGTCAATTTTTGACCTAATGACCACCCAATTGACCAAATAGGTCAACTTTTGACCTAAAAGTCAACTTTGGACAAAATGTACAATTTCTGACCTAATGAACAACCCATTGACTTAATAAGTCAACTTTTGACCAAAAAGTCAACTTTGTCAAAATGGTCAATCCTTAACCCAATGAGCAACCCATTAACCCAATAGGTCAACTTTTAACCAAAAAGTAAATTTTGGTCAAAATAGTCAATTTTTGACCTAATGACCAATTATTAACCCAATAAGTTAATCTCTGACTAAAAATTCAACTTTAGTCAAAATGATTAATCATTGACCCAATGACCAACCCATTGACCCAATAGGTCAACTTTTGACCAAAAAGTCAACTTTAGTCAAAGTGGTTAATCCTTGAACCAATGACAAACCCATTAACCAAATAGGTCAACTTTTGACTAAAAAGTCAACTTTGGTTAAAATGGTCAATTTCTGACCCAATGACTAACCCATTGACCCAATATGTCAACTTTTGACCAAAAAGCAAATTTGGTCAAAATGGTCAACCACTGACCCAATGACCAAGGCATTGACATAATATGTCAACTTTTGACCAAAAAAGTCAATTTTGGTCCAAATAAACAATTTTTGACCTAATGCCGCACAATTGACACAATAGGACAACTTTGGATCAAAGAGTCAACTTTGGTCAAAATGGTCAATTTCTGACCCAATGACAAACCCATTGACCAAATATGTCAACTTTTGACAAAAAAGTTAACTTTGGTCAAAATGTTCAATCCTTAACCTAATGACCAACTCATTGACCCAATAGTCAAACCAAAAGATAATTTTGGTCAAAATAGTTAATTTTTGTCCTAATGACCACCCCGTTAACCGAATAGGTCAACTTTTGACCAAAAAGTCAACTTTGGCTAAAATGGTCAATTTATGACCCAATGACCAACCCAATGACCCAATAGGTGAACTTTTGACCAAAAAGTCAATGTTGGTCAAAATGGACAATCCTTGACCCAATGACTAACCCATTCACCCAAAAGGTCAACTTTTGACCAAAATATTAATTTTGGACATAATAGTCAATTTTAGACCTAATGACCACCCCATTACCCAATAGATCAACTTTGGTTAAAATGATTAAATTTTGACCTAATGACTAACCCATTGAACGAATAGGGCAACTTTTGACCGAATAGGCCAACTTTTGACCAAAAAGTCAACTTTGGTGAAAATGATCAATCCTTCACCCAATCACCACCCCATTGACTAAATAGGTCAACTTTTGACTAAATAGCTAATTTTTTGTTAAAATAGTCAATTTTTAACCTAATGACCTATTATTGACCTAATAAGTCAATCTCGGACAAAAAAGTCAACTTTAATCAAATTGGTCAATCCTTAACTGAATGACCAACCCATTGACCCAATAGGTCAACTTTTGGCCAAAACGTGAACTTTGGTCAAAATGATCAATCTTTGACCCAATGACCAACCCATTGACCTAATAGGTCAACTTTTGACCAAATAGTCATTTTTTTATAAAAATAGTCAATTTTTAACCTAATTACCAATTATTGACTCAATAAGTCAATCTCTGACCTAAAAGTCAACTTTGGTGAAAATGGTTAATCCTTGACACAATGAACAACCCATTGAGCGAATAGGTCAACTTTTAACCTAAAAGTCAACTTTCGTTAGAATGGTCAATCATTGACCCAACGACCAACTCATTAACCCAGGTCAACTTTTGACCAAAAAGACAACTTTGGTCAAAATGGTCAATCCTTGACCCAATAACCATCCCATTGTCCAAATAAATCAACTTTTGACCAAAAAGTCAATCTTAGTCAAAATAGTCAATTGTTGATCTAATGACCACCCCATTGACCAAATAGGTCAATTTTTGACCAAAAATCAACTTTGGTCAAAATGGTTAATTTCTCACCTAATGATTAAAAAGTCAAGTTTGGTCAAAATGGTCGATCCTTGACCCAATATGTCAACTTTTGACTAAAAAGTTAACTTTGGTCAAAGTGGTTAATCTTGACCCAAAGACCAACCCTCTGACCAAAAAGGACAACTTTGACCAAAAAAGTCAATTTTGGTAAAAAAAAGTTAATTTTTTACCTAATGACCACCCAATTGATCCAATAGGTCAACTTTTAACAAAAAAAATCAATTTTGGTCAAAATGGTCAATTTCTGATCCAATGACCAACTCATTGACCCAATAGGTCAACTTTTGAAAAAAGTCAACTTTCGTCAAAGTGGTCAATTTCTGACATAATGACCAGCCAACTGACCTAATGGGTCAACTTTTGACCAAAAATTTAATTTTGGTCAAAATAATCAATTTTTGATCGAATGACCAATTATTGACCCAATAAGTCAATCTCTAACAAAAAATTTAACTTTGGTTGAAATGGTCAATTTTTGACCCAATGACCAATCCATTGACCGAATAGGTTGACTATTGACCAAAAAGTCAACTCTGGTCAAAATGGTCAATTATTGACCCAATGACCAACACATTGATCCAATAGGTCAACTTTTGACCAAAAAGTTAATTTTGATCAAAATTGTCAAGTTTTGAGCTAATGACCACCCCATTAACCCTATAGGTCAACTTTAGACGAAAACTTTAAGTTTGGTTAAAATGGTCAATTTCTGACCCAATGACCAACCGATTATTCCAATAAGTTAACTTTTAACCAAAAAGTTAACTATGGTTAAATGGGCAATCCTTGACCAAATGACAAATTCATATACTAAATAGGTCAACAATTGACCAAAATATTCAATTTTTGACATAATGATCAATTATTGACCTAATAAGTCAATCTCTGACCAAAAAGTCAACTTTGGTAAAAGTGGTCAATCCCTAAACTAATGACCAACCCATTGACACTAAAGGTAAACTTTTGACCAAAAAGTGAACTTTAGTCAAAATAGTCATTCATTGACACAATGACCAACCCATTAACCAAATAGGTCAACTTTTGACCAAAAAGTCAATTTTGGTCAATATAGTTAATTTTTGACCTAATGACCGCCTCATTAACCCAATATGTCAACTTTTGACCTAAAAATTTAATTTTAATCAAAAGGGCAATTTTTTACCCAATGACCACCCCGTTGACCCAATGGGTCAAATTTTCATCAAAAATTTAATTTTGGTCAAAATAGTCAATTTTTGACCTAATAACCAATTATTGACCCAATAAGTCAATCTCTGACCAAAAAGTTAACTTTGGTGAAAATAGATGATGCTTGACACAATGACCAACCCATTGACCCAATAGGTCAACTTTTAACCAAAAAGTCAATTTTGGTCAATATAGTCAATTTTTGACCTAATGACTACCAAATTAACCAAATGAGTCAAATTTTGACTGAAAATTCAATTTTGGTCTAATTAGTCAATTTTGACCTAATGTTCATTTATTGATCTAATAAGTTAATCTCTGACTAAAAGTCAACTTTGGTCAAAATAGGCAATCCTTGACCCATTGCTTAACTCATTGACCCAATAGGTCAATTTTTAACCATAAAGTCAACTTTGGTCAAAAAGGTCAATCATTGACCAATTGACCAACCCCTTGACCCAATAGGTCAACTTTTGACCAAAAAGCCTATTTTGGTCAAAGTAGTCAACTTTTTGACCTAATGACCACTCCATTGACCCAATATGTTAACTTTGGTCAGAATGGTCAATTTTTTACCTAATGACCAACCCTTTGACCCAATAAGTCAACTTTTAACCAAAATGTTAATTTTGGTCAAAATACTCAATTTTTGGCCTAATGAACATTTACTGACCCAATAAGTCAATCTCTGACCAAAATTTCAACTTTGGTCAAAGTGGTCAATCGTTTAATGACCAACCCATGAACCCAATAGGTCAACCTTTGACCACAAAGTCAACTTTCGTCAAAATTGTCAATCCTTGACCAATGATCATCTCATTGACCCAATATGTCAACTTTTGACCAAAAATGAATTTTGGTTAAAATAATAAATTTCTGACCTAACAACCGCCCCATTGATCCAATAGGTCAACTTTGGTTAAAATGGTCAATTTTTGTCCCAATGACCAACCCATTGACCCAATAATTCAGTTTTTAACCAAAAAGTCGACTTTAGTCAAAATGATTAATTTCTGACCCAATGGCCAACCTACTGATCCGATAAGTCAACTTTTGATCAAAAAGTCAAATTTGGTAAAAAAACATTTTCACTTTAAGACCAATTATTGATCCAATAAGTCAATCTCTGACCAAAAAGTCAACTTTGCTTAAAATGGTCCTTGACCTAATGACCAACCCATTCACCTAATAGGTTAACTTTTAACAAAAAGTCAACCTTTGTCAAAAATAGCGAATCCTAATGACCCAATAACCAACTAATTGACCCAACAGGTCAACTTTTGACCAAAGCATCAACTTTGGTCAAAATGGTCAAATACTTAACCAAATGAACAACCAATTAACCCAATAGGTCAACTTTTAACCAAAAAGTCAATTTTGGTCAAATAGTCAATTTTTGACCTAATGACCATCCCATTGACCCAATAGGTCAACTTTTGACCAAAAAGTCAATTTTAGTCAACATAGTCAATTTTTGACCTAATGACCAATTATTTACCCAGTAAGTGAATCTTTGACCAAAAAGTCAACTTTAATCAAAATGGTCAATCATTGACACAATGACCAAACCATTAACCCAATTGGTCAACTTTTGACCAAAAAGTTAACTTTAGTCAAATTGTTCAATCCTTGACCAAATAACCAACTCATTGAACCAATAGGTCAACTTTTGACCAAAGAGTTAACTTTGGTTAAAATGGTCAATCCTTGACCTAATGACCAACCAATTGACCCAATAAGTCAACTTTTAACCAAAAAGTCAATTTTGGTCAAAATAGTTAAATTTTGACCTAATGACCAATATTATCCCAATAAGTCAATCTCTGACCAAAAAGTTAACTTTGGTCAAAATGGTCAATCATTGACCCAATGACCAAACTATTGACCCAATATGTCAACTTTTGACCAATAAATCAACTTTGGTAAAAATGGTGAAACCTTGACCCAATGACCGGACCATCGACCTAATAGGTTAGCTTTTGATTAAAAAAGTCAATTTTCGTCAAAATAGTCAATTTTTGATCTAATGACCTGACCCAATAGGTCAACTTTGACCAAAAAGTCAACTTTTGTCAAAATAGTCAATTTTTGACCCAATGACCAACTCATAGACCTAATAGGTTAATTTTTGCCCTAAAAGTTAACTTTGGTCAAAATTGTCAATTTATGACACAATAACCACCCCATTGACCTAATGGGTCAACTTTTGACCAAAAATTATATTTTGGTCAAAAATATGAATTTTTGATCTAGTGACCAATTATTGACCCAATAAGTCAATTTCTCACCAAAAAGCCAACTTTAGTCAAAATGTTGAATCCTTAACCCAAGGACTAACCGATCTACAAAATAGGTTAACTTTGGACCAAAAAGTCACTTAGGTGAAAATGGTCAATCTTTGATCCAATGATCTAATAGGTCAACTTTTGACCAAAAAATCAATTCTGGCTAAAAAAGACAATTTCTGACCTAATGACCAACCCATTGATCCAATAGGTCAACCTTTGACCAAAAAGTCAACTTTGGTCAAAATGGTCAATCCTTGACCCAATGGCCAACCCATTGAACCAAAAGGTCAACTTTTGACCAAAAAGTCAACTTTGGTCAAAATTGTCAATCCTTGACCTAATGAACAACTATTTGACCCAATATGTCAACTTTTAACCAAAAAGTCAACTTTAGTCAAAATGGTCAATCCTTGAACCAATGACCAACAGATTGACCCAATAGGTCAACTTTTGACCACAAAGTCTATTTTGATTAAAATAGTCAAATTTTCACCTAATGACAATTTATTGACCAAGTAAGTCAATCACTTACCAAAAAGTCAACTTTAGTCAAAATGGTCAATATTTGACCCAATGACAAACTCATTAACCCAATAGGTCAACTTTTGACTAAAAAGTCAACTTTGGTCAAAATGGTCAATTACTGACCCAATTATCAACCAATTGACCCAAGATGTCAACTTTTGACCAAAAAGTCAGCTTTAGTCAAATAGGTCAATCCTTGACTCAATGACCAGCTTATTGCCCTAATAGTTCAATAATTAACCAAAAAGTTAATTTTGGTCAAAATAATCAATTTTTGACCTAATGACCAATTATTGACCCAATAAGTCAATCTCATACCAAAAACTCAACTTTGGTTAAAATGATCAATCCTTGACCAAATGACCAACTCATTGACCCAATAAGTCAACTTTGGTCAAAATGGTCAATCCTTGAACAAATGACCAACTCATTAACCGAATAGGTCAACATTTGACCAAAAAATCATGTTTGGTCAAAATGGTCAATTTCTGACCCAATGACCAACCCAAAGACCAAATAGGTCAGCTTTTGATCAAAAAGTCAACTTTGGTC
This sequence comes from Papilionanthe hookeriana x Papilionanthe teres, assembly GCA_022702705.1. NCBI lineage: Eukaryota > Viridiplantae > Streptophyta > Magnoliopsida > Asparagales > Orchidaceae > Papilionanthe > Papilionanthe hookeriana x Papilionanthe teres. Next base: position 103,127,234 of record CM040421.1, on the reverse strand, counting down.
AAAATGGTCAATTTCTAACACTGACACCTTATTGACCTAATGGGTCAACTTTTGACCAAAAATTCAATTTTGATCAAAATAATCAATTTTTGAACGAATGACTAATTATTTGCCCAATAAGTCAATCTAAGACCAAAAAGTCAACTTTGGTCAAAATGGTCAATTATTGACCCAATAGGTCAACTTTTGAATAAAAAGTCAACTTTAGTCAAAATGGTCAATCCTTGACTCAATGACCAACCAATTGATCCAATATGTCAATATTAAACCAAAAAATCCCTTTTGGTCAAAATAGTCAATTTTTTTTACCTAATGACCACCTAATTGACCAAAAAAGTCAACTTTTGACCAAAAAGTCAACTTTGGTCAAAATGGTCAATTTTTGACCTAATGATCAACACATTGATCCAATAGGCCAACTTTTAACCAAAAAGTTAATATTGGTCAAAATAGTCGATTTTTAACTTAATGACCATATTTATTAACCCAATAAGTCAATCTCAGACAAAAAATTTAACTTTAGTCAAAATGTTCAATCTTTGACCAATGACCGACCCATTGACCACTAGGTCAACTTTTGATCAAGAAGTCAACTTTAGTCAAAGTGGTCAATCTTTGAACCATTGACATACCCATTGACCCAATATGTCAACTTTTGACCAAAAAGCCAATTTTAGTTAAAAAAAAGTAATTTTTATCCTAATGATCACCCATTAACCCAATAAGTAAATTATTTACCAAAATGTTAACTTTGGTTAAAATGGTAAATTTCTGACCCAATGACCAACCCATTGATCCAATATGTCAACTTTTGAACAAAAAGTCAACTTTGGTCAAAATGGTCAATCCCTGACCCAATCACCAACCAATTGAACCAATAGGTCAACTTTTGACCAAAAAAGTAAATTACGGTCAAAATAGACAATTTTTGACCGAATGACCACCCAATTGACCCAATCGGTCAGCTTTGGACCAAAAAGTCAATTTTGGTCAAAATAGTCAATTTCTGAACCATGACCAACCCATTGACCCAATAGCTCAACTTTTGACCAAAAAGTCAACTTTAGTTAAAATGATCAATCCTTATCCCAACGACCAACTCATTGACCCAATAGGTCAACTTTTGACAAAAAAGACAATTTTGGTCAAAATAGTCAATTTTTGACCTAATGACCACCCCACTGTCCTAATAGGTCAACTGTTGACCAAAAAGTCAACTTTGGTTAAAATTGTTAATTTCTGACCCAATGACCAGCCCATTGACCCAATATGTCAAGTTTTGACCTAAAAGTCAACATTGGTCAAAATAGTCAATCCTTGACCCAATGATCAACCCATTGACCCAATAGGTCAACTTTTGACCAAAAAGTCAACTTTGGTTAAAATGGTTAATTTCTGACCCAATGACCAACCCATTGACACATTAGGTCAAACTTTTGACCAAAAAGTCAACTTTCGTCAAAATGATCAATTGTTAACCCAATGAACAACCCATTGATCTAATAGGTCAACTTTTGAACAAAAAGTCAACTTTGGTCAAAATGGTCTCTCCTTGACCCAATGGCCAACCCATTGACCCAATAAGTCAACATTTTACCAAAATTCCAATAGGTAAACTTTTGACCAAAAAGCCAATAGGTCAACATTTGACAAAGAAGTCAACTTTGGTAAAAAAAAAGTAAATATCTCAACTTTTGACTAAAAAGTAAATTTTGGTCAAAGTAGTCAATTTCTAATCTAATGACAAACTATTGACTTAATAAGTAAATCTCTTACAAAAAAGTTAACTTTAGTCAATATGGTCAATCCTTGTCCCAATGACTAACCCATTGACCCAATAGGTCAACTTTTAACTAAAAAAGTCAACTTTGGTCAAAATGATCAATCCTCGACCCAATGACAAACCAATTGACACAATAGGTCAAATTTTGACCAAAATGTCAATTTTGGTAAAAATAGTCAATTTTTGACCTAATGTCAAATTATTGACCCAATAAGTCAACATCTAACTAAAAAGTCAACTTTGGTCAAAATGGTCAATTCTTGACTCAATGACCAACCCATTGACTCAATAGGTCAACTTTTAAGGAAAAAGTCAATTTTAGTCAATTTTTAACCTAATGGCCATTCCTTTGACCAAATAGGTCAACTTTTGACCAAAAAGTAAACTTTGGTCAAAATGGTCAATTTCTGACCCAATGACAACCCCGTTGACCCAATGTGTCAACTTTTGAACAAAAATTCAATTTTGATAAAAAAAGTTAATTTTTGACCTAATAATTAATTATTGAATCACTGAGTCAATCTCTGACCAAAAAGTCAACTTTTGTTAAAATGGTCAATCATTGACCCAATGACTAACCCATCGACCCAATTGGTCAACTTTTAAATAAAGGGTCAATTTTGGTCAAAAAAGTCAATTTTTGACCTAATGACCACCCCATTAACCCAATATGTCAACTTTTGTTAAAATGGTCAATTTCTGACCGAATGACCAACCCATTGACCCAATAGGTCAGGTTTTTACCAAAAAGTCAACTTTAGTCAAAATGATCAATTTTTAACTCAATAACCAACCTATTGATTTGATAGGTCAACTTTTAACCAGAAAGTCAATTTTGGTCAAAATAATTAATTTTTGACCTAATGAACAATTATTGACCCAATAATTCAATATGTTACCAAAAAGTCAACTTGGGTCAAAATGGTCAATCTTGATCCAATGACCAGCCCATTGACCTTATAGGTTATCTTTTGACCAAAAAGTCAATTTCGATCAAAATTGTCAAATTTTGACCTAATGACCACCCCGTTGAACCAATATGTAAACTTTTGACCCAAAAGTAAACTTTGGTCAAAATGGTCAATTTCTGTCCCAATGACCACCCCATTGACCCAGTGGGTCAACATTTGACCAAATATTCAATTTTGGTCAAAATAATTAATTTTTGACCTAATTACCAATTATTGACTTAATAACTCAACCTCCGACCAAATGTCAACTTTGGTCAAAATGATCAATACTTGACCCAATGACCACCCCATTGACCCAATTGGTCAACTTTTGACCAAAAAGTCAATTTTGGTCAAAATGGTCAATTTTTGACCCATGACTAACTCTTTGACCCAATAGGTCAACTTTTGACCAAAAAATCAATTTTGTTCAAAATAGTCACTTTTTGACCTAATGACCAATTATTGACCTAATAAGACAATCTCTGACCAAAAAGTCAACTTTACTCAAATTGGTCAATCCTTGACCCAATGACCAACCCATTGACCCAATAGGTCAACTTTTTAATAAAAAGTCAACTTCGGTTAAAATGGTCAATCCTTGACCAAATGACCATCCCATTGACCCAATAGGTTAACTTTTAACAAAAAAGTTAATTTTAGTCAAAATACTCAAATTTTGACCTAATGACCACCCCATTGAACCAATGGCTCAAATTTTAACCAAAATGTGAATTTACATCAAAATGGTCAATCCTTTACACAATGAAATACCCATTAACCCAATATGACAACTTAAGTTAAAAAGATCAATTTCTGACCTAATCACCAACCCAATGACCCAAAAGGTTAACTTTTTACTAAAATGTCAACTTTGGTCAAAATGATCAATTTTTTACCCAATGACAAACCTATTTATCTCATATGTCAACTTTTGACCAAAAGATCAATTTTGGTCAAAATAGTTAATTTTTGACCTAATCAAAATTATTGACCCAATAAGTCAATCTCTGAGCAAAAAGTCTACTTTAGTCAAAATGGTCAATCCTTGACCCAATGACCAACCCTCTAACCTAATAAGTCAACTTTTGACCAAAAAGTCAATTTTGGTCAAAATAGTCAAATTTTGACTGAATGACCACCCCATTGAACCAATATGTCAACTTTTGACCCAAAAGTCAACTTTGGTCAAAATGGTTAATTTCTGACCTAATGACCACCATATTGACCCAGTGGGTCAACTTTTGACCAAAAATTTAATTTAGGTCAAAATTGTCAAATTTAGACCTAATGACCAATTATTGATCCAATAAGTCAATCTCCGACCAAAAAGTCAACTTTGGTCAAATTGGTCAATCCTTAACCCAATGACCACCTCAATGACCTAATTTATCAACTTTTGACCAAAAAGTCAACTTTGGTCAAAATGGTCAATTATTGACCCAATGACCAACTCATTGACCCAATAGGTCAAACCAAAATATTAACTTTGGTCAGAATGGTTAATCTTTGACCCAATGACTAACCCATTGATCCAATAGGTCAACGTTTGACTTAAAAGTCAACTTTAATCAAAATGGTTAATTTCTGACCGAATGACCAACCAATTGATCTAATATGTCAATTTTTGACCAAAAAGTTAACTTCGGTCAAATTGGAAAATGCTTGAACCAACCCATTGTCCCAATATGTCAATATTTGACGAAAAAGTCAATTTTGGTCAAAATAGTCAATTTTTGACCTAATGACCAATTATTGACACAATAAAACAATCTCTTACTAAAAAATCAACTTTGCTCATAAAGGCCGTTCCTTGATCCAATGCCCAACCCATTAACCCAATATGTTAACTTTTTACCGAAAAGTTAATTTTGGTCTATCCTTGACCAAATGACTAACCCATTGACCTAATAGTTCAACTTTTGACCAAAAAGTCCATTTTGGTAAAAAATAGTCAATTTTTGACCAAATGACCACCCCATTGACTCAATGGGTCCACTTTTTACCAAAATGTGACTTTTAACCAAAATGGTCAATCCTTGACACAATGGCATACCCATAGACCCAATTGGTCAACTTTTGACAAAAAAGTAAATTTTGGTCAAAATAGTCAATTTTTAACCTAACAACCACCCATTAACCCAATTGGTCAACTTTTGATCAAAAAGTCAACTTTAGTTAAAAGGGTTAATTTCTGACCTAATGACCAACCATTGATTCAAAAGGTCAACTTTTGACCAAAAAGATAATTTTGGTCAAAATCACCAATCATTGACACAATGACCAACCCATTGACTAAATTGTCAACTTTTGACCAAAAAGTCAATTTTGGTTAAAATAGTCTCTTTTTGACCAAATGACCACCTGTTTGACCAAATAGATGAAGTTTTGACCAAAAAGTCAACTTCGGTTAAAATGGTTAATTTCTGACCAAATTACCAACCCATTAACCTAATAGATCAACTTTTGAACAAAAAGTCAAATTTGGTTAAAATAATCAATTTTTAACCCAATAAGTCAAACTCTGACCAAATTATTGACCCAATAAGTCAAACTCTGACAAAAAATTCAACTTTGCTCAAAATGGTTAATCCTTGACCCAATCACCACCCATTACCCAAGGTCAACTTTTGACCAAAAAGTTAACTTTGGTCAAAATGGTCAATCCTTGACCCAATGACCAACCCATTGACCTAATAGGTCAACTTTTGACCAAAAAGTCAACTTTAGTCAAAATGATCAATCCTTAACACAACGACCAACTCGTTGACCCAATAAGTCAACTTTTGACCAAAAAGATAATTTTAGTTAAAATATTCAATTTTTGACCTAATGACCTCCTCATTGTCCTAATAGGTCAACTTTTGACCAAAAAGTTAACTTTGGTTAAAATGGTCAATTCCTGACCTAATGACCGACCCGTTGACCTAATAGGTCAACTTTTGACCAAAAAGCCAACTTTGACCAAAATGGTCATTTTCTGTCCTAATGACCAACCCATTGACCAAATAGGTCAACTTTTGATCAAAAAGTCAGCTTTGATCAAAATGATCAATCCTTAACACAGACCAACTTATTAACCCAATAGGTTAACTATTAACTAAAAAGACAATTTTGGTTTAAATAATCAATTTTTAACCTAATAACCACCCCATTGTCCTAATAGGTCAACTTTTGACCATAAAGTCAACTTTGGTTAAAATATTTAATTTTTGACCCAATGACCAACCCATTGACCCAATAGATCGACTTTTGACCAAAAGTCAACTTTAGTCAAAGTGGTCAATTCTTGAACCAATAACATACTTGTTGACCCAATAGGTCAACTTTTGAACAAAAAGTTAATTTTGGCCAAAATAGACATTTTTTAACTAAATGACCACCCAATTGACCCAATAGGTCGACTTTTGACCAAAAAGTCAACTTTGATCAAAATGGTCATTTTCTGTCCTAATGAAAACCCATTAACCGAGTATGTCAACTTTTGACCAAAATTTAACTTTGGTCAAAATGATCAATCCTTAACCCAACGACCAACTAATTGACCCAACAGGTTAACTTTTGAGCAAAAAGATAATTTTGGTCAAAATAGTTAATTTTTGTCCTAATAACCACCCCATTGTCCTAATAGGTCAACTTCTGACCAAAAAAGTCAACTTTGGTTAATTCTGACCCAATGACCAACCCATTGACCCAATAGGTCAACTTTTAACCAAAAAGTCAACTTTAGTCAAAGTGGTCAAACCTTGAACCAATGACATACCCATTGACCCAATAGGATCCCATTGACCCAATAGATCCATGGGTCAATGGGTTGGTCATTGGGTCAAGGTTTGACCATTTTTACCAAAGTTGACATTATGGTCAAAAGTGGACCTGTTGTGCCAATTGTTAAGCATCAGGTCAAGGATTGACCATTTTGACCAAAGTTGACTTTGTGGTCAGAGATTGACTAATTGGGTCAATAATTGGTCATTAGGTCAAAAATTAACTATTTTGACCAAAATTGACTTTTTGGTCTAAAGTTGACCTATTGGGTCAATGTGTTGGTCATTGGGTCAAGGATTGTCCATTTTAACTAAAGTTAACTTTTTTGTTAAAAGTTGACCTATTAAGTCAATGGGTTTGTCATTGGGTCTCGGATTAACCATTTTAACCAAAGTTGAATTTTTGGTCAAAAGTTGACTCATTGGTTCAAATGGTTGGTCATTGTGTCAGAAATTGTCCATTTTGACCAAAGTTGACTTTTTGGTCAAAAGTTGACCTATTAGGTTAATGGGTTGGTCATTGGGTCAGAAATTGACAAGTTGACCAAACTTGATTTTTTGGTCAAAAGTTGACCTATTGGTTCAATGGGTTGGTCATTGGGTCAAGGATTGCGCATTTTGACCAAAGTTAACTTTTTGGTAAGAGATTGACTTGTTGGGTTAATAATTGGTCATTAGGTCAAAAATTGACTATTTTGACCAAAATTGACTTTTTGGCCAAAAGTTCATCTTTTTCGTTAATGGGTTGGTCATTTGGTCAAGGATTGACCATTTTGACCAAAATTGTCTTTTTGGTCAAAAGTTGACATATTGGGTCAATGGGTTGGTGAATGGGTCAGAAATTAATCATTTTGATTAAACTTGACTTTTTCTTATCAAAAGTTTACTTATTTTATCAATGGTGTGGTCATTAATTTTGACCAAAATTGACTTTTTGGTTAAAATTTAACATATTGGATCAATAGGATGGTCTTTGGGTCAGGAATTGATCATTTGAACAAAGTTGACTTTTTGGTCAAAAGTTGACATATTTGGTCATTAGGTTGGTCATTGGGTCAAGGATTGACCATTTCGACTAAAGTTGATCAATTGGGTCCATGGGGTTGTCAGTAGGTAAAAAATTGACTATTTTAAGCAAAATTGACTTTTTAGTCAAATTTTGACCTATTGGGTCAATGGGTTGGTCATTGGATCAACGATTGACCATTTTGATCAAAGCTGACTTTTGGTGACAGATTGACTTATTGGATCAAAAATTAACTATTTTGATAAAAATTGACATTTTGGTCAAAAATTAACCTAGCAAATCAATAGGTTGGTCATTGGGTCAAGAATTGATCATTTTGATGAAAGTTGACTTTTTGCTAAAAAGTTGACCTATTGGGTCAATGGGTTGGTCATTGAGTCAAGGATTGACCATTTTGACCCAAATTGACCAATTGGGTCAATGAGGTGGTCATCAGGTCAAAATTAACTATTTTTAAATTTGACCTATAGGGTCAATGGATTGGTCATTGGGTCAAGGATTGACCATTTTGACCAAAGTTGAATTTTTGGTCAAAAGTTGACCTATTGCGTCAATGGGTTGGTCATTGGTTCAAGGAATGACCATTTTGAAGAAAGTTGACTTTTTGGTCACAGATTGACTTATTGGATCCAAAATTGTCTATTTTGATTAAAATTGCCTTTTCGGTCAAAAGTGAACCTATCGGATCAATAGGGTGGTCATTTGGTCAAGAATTGATCATTTAGACGAAAGTTGACTTTTTGGTAAAAAGTTAACCTATTGGGTCAATGAGTTGGTCATTGGGTCAAGGATTGACCATGTTGACAAAAATTGCCTAATTGGGTCAATGAGGTGGTCATTAGGTCAAAAATTAACTATTTTTAAAGTTGACCTATTGGGTTAATAGGTTGGTCATTGTGTCAAGGATTGACCTTTTTGACCAAAGCTGACTTTTTGGTCAAAAGTTTACCTATTCGGTCAATGGTTTGATAATTTGCTTAAGGATTGATCATTTTGACCAAAGTTGACTTTTTGGTCAGAGATTGACTTATTGGGTCAATAATTGGTCCTTAGGTCAAAAATTAACTATTTTGACCAAAATTGACTTTTTGGTCAAATGTTGACCTATTGGCTCAATGGTTTGGTCATTGGGTCAAGGATTGACAATTTTGACTAAAGTTGATTTTTTGGTTAAAAGTTGATTTATTGGGTCAATGGGTTGGTCATTGGGCCATGTATTGAACATTTTAACCAAAGTTGAATTTTTGGTCAAAAGTTGACCCATTTGGTCAAATGTTTGGTCATTGTGTCAAAAATTGACCATTTTGACGAAAGTTGACTTTTTGGTCAAAAGCCTACCTATTGAGTCAATGGGTTGCTCATTAGGTCAGAAATTGACCTTTTTGACCAAACTTGTTTTTTTGGTAAAAAGTTGATCTGTTGGGTCAATGGGTTGGTCATTGGGTCAAGGATTGACCATTTTGACCAAAATTGACCAATTGGGTCAATGAGGTGGTCATTAGGTCAATAATTAACTATTTTTCAAGTTGACATATTGGATTAATGGGTTGGTCGTTGGGTCAAGGATTGATCATTTTGACAAAAATCAACTTTTTGGTCAAAAGTTGACCTATTGGGTCAATGGTTTGGTCATTGGGTCAATGATTGACCATTTTGACCAAAGTTGACTTTTTGGTCAGAGATTGACTTATTAGGTCAATAATTCGTCATTATGTCAAAAATTAACTATTTTGACCAAAATTGCTTTTCTGGTCAAAGTAGATTTATTGGGTCAAGGATTGACAATTTTGACCAAAGTCTACTTTTTGGTCAAAAGTTGACCTATTGGGTCAATGGGGTGGTTGTTCAATTAAAATTTGACTATTTTGACCAAAATTTACATTTTTGTTAAAAGGAGACCATTTGGGTCAATGGGTATGTCATTATGTCAGGGATAGACCATTTTGACCAAAATTGACATTTTGGTCAAATGTCGACCTATCGAAGTCAATGAGGTGGTCATTAGGTTAAAAATTGACTATTTTGACCAAAATTAACTTTTTCTTCAAAAGTTGACCTATTGGGTCAATGGATTGGTCATTTTGTCAAGGATTAACCATTTTGACCACACTTAAATTTTTGGTAAAAAGTTAACCTATTGGTTCGATGGGTTGGTCATTGGGTCAATGATTCACTATTTTGACCAAATTTGACTTTTTAGTCAGAGATTACCTTATAGTTTCAATAATTGGTCATTAGGTCAAAAATTGACTATTTTGACTAAAATTGACTTTTTGTTCAAAAGTTGACCTATAGGGTCAATGGGTTGTTCATTGGTTCAAAGATGACCATTTTGACCAAAGTTGATTTTTTGGTCAAAAGTTGACCTATTGGGTCAAGTGGCGGTCATTGGGTCAAGCATTGACCATTTTGACCAAAGTTGACTTTTTGGTCAGAGTTTGACTTATTGAGTGAATAATTGGTCATTATGTCAAAAATTGACTTTTTTTACCAAAATTGTCTTTTTGGTCAAAAGTTGACACATTGGGTCAATGGTTGGTCAATTGGTCATGGAGTGATCATTTTGACCAAAGTTATCTTTTTGGTCAAAAGTTGACCTATTGGGTCAATGGGTTGGTCATTCGGTCAAGGATTGACCATTTTGACCAAAGTTGACTTCTTAGCTAGAGATTGACTTATTGGGTCAATGGGCTGGCCATTAGCTCAAAAATTGACTGTTTTGACCAAAATTGACTTTTTGGTCAAAAGTTGACTTATTGGGTCAAGGATTGACATTTTGATCAAGTGGCCTTTTTGGTCAAAAGTTTACCTATTTGGTCATTGGGTCAAGAATTTACTATTTTGACCAAATTTAACTTTTTTGTCAAAGATTGACTTATTAGGTCAATAATTGGTAATTAGGTCATTTTGACCAAAATTTACTTTTTGGTCCAAAGTTGACCTATTGGGCCAATTGGTTGGTTATTGGGTTAAGGATTGACCATTTTAACCAAAGTTGACATTTTGGTCAAAGATTGATTTATTAGGTCAATAATTGGTTTTTAGGTCAAAAATTAACTATTTTGACCAAAGTTGACTTTTTGGTCAAAAGTTGACCTATTGCGTCAATGGGTTGGTCATTGGATCGAGGATTAACCATTTTGATGAAAGTTGACTTTTTGGTCACAGATTGACTTATTGGATCCAAAATTGACTATCTTGATCAAAATTGACTTTTTGGTCAAAAGTTAACCTATCGGATCAATAGGTTGGTCATTCGGTCAAGAATTGCTCATTTAGACAAAAGTTGACTTTTTGGTAAAAAGTTGACCTATTGTTTCAATGGGTTGGTCATTGGGTCAATGATTGACCATTTTGACCAAAATTGACCAATTGGGTCAATGAGGTGATCATTAGGTCATAAATTAACTATTTTTAAAGTTGATCTATTGGGTTAATGGCTTGGTCGTTGGGTCAAGGATTGACCATTTTGACTAAAGTTGACTTTTTGGTCAAAAGTTGTCCTATTGGGTCAATGCTTTGGTCATTGGGTCAAGGATTGACCATTTTGACCAAAGTTGACTTTTTTGTCAGAAATTGACTTATTGGGTCAATAATTGGTCATTAGGTCAAAAATTAACTATTTTGACCAAAATTGACTTTTTGGTCAAAGTTGACCTATTAGGTCAAGGATTGACAATTTTGACTAAAGTTGACTTTTTGGTCAAAAGTTGACATATTAGGTCAATGGGGTGGTTGTCCGGTTAAAAATTGACTATTTTGACCAAAATATACATTTTTGATAAAAGATGACCATTTGGGTCAATGAGTATGTCATCGTGTTAGGGATAAACCATCTTGATCAAAATTGATATTTTGGTCAAATGTTGACCCATTAGGTCAATGTGGTGGTCATTAGGTTAAAAATTGACTATTTTAACCAAAATTGACTTTTTCTTCAAAAGTTGACCTATTGGGTCAATGGATTGGTCATTTTGTCAAGGATTGACCATTTTGACCACACATGACATTTTCGTAAAAAGTTAACCTATTGGGTCAATGGGTTGGTCATTGGGTCAATGATTCACCAGATTCACCAAAGTTGACTTTTTAGTCAGAGATAGACTTACGTTTTCTATAATTGGTCATTAGGTCAAAAATCTACAATTTTAACGAAAATTGACTTTTTGATCAAAAGTTGACCAATTGGGTCAATGAGTTGTTCATTAGGCCAAGGATTGACCATTTTAACCAAAGTTGATTTTTTGGTCAAAAGTTGACCTATTGGGTCAATGTGGTGGTCATTGGGTCAAGGATTGACTGTTTTGACCAAAGTTGACTTTTTGGTCAAAGATTGACTTTTTGGGTGAATAATTGGTCATTATATTAAAAATTGACTTTTTTTACCAAAATTGACTTTTTGGTCAAAAGTTTACATATTAGGTCAATGGGTTGGTCATTTGGTCAGGAGTGATTATTTTGACCAAAGTTTTCTTTTTGGTCAAAAGTTAACCTATTGGGTCAAAGGGTTTGTCATTGGGTCTAGGATTTACCTTTTTGACCAATGTTGACTTTTTAGCCAGAGATTGACTTATTGGATCAATGGGATGGTCATTAGCTCAAAAATTGTTTATTTTGTCAAAAATTGACTTTTTGGTCAAAAGTTGACCTATTGGGTCATTGGGTCAATGATTGACCATTTTGACAAAGTTGCCTTTTTGGTCAAAAGTTGACCTATTTGGTCAATGAGTTGGTCATTGGGTCAGGAATTTACTATTTTGACCAAATTTGACTTTTTTGT
>CM040421.1:102757551-103114427 GCA_022702705.1 Papilionanthe hookeriana x Papilionanthe teres | reverse complement strand
CCAAATTGACTTTTTAGTCAATGCTTGACTTTTTGGTAAAAAGTTAACTTATTGGGTCAATGGGTTGGTCCTTAGGTCAATGCTTCACCATTTTGACCTAATTTGACTTTTTAGTCAGAGATTGACTTATTGTTTCAATAATTGGTCATTAGGTCAAAATTTGACTATTTTGACCAAAATTGACTTTTTGGTCAAAAGTTGACCATTGGGTCAATGGGTTGTTCATTGGGTCAAGGATTCACCATTTTGATCAAAGTTAATTTTTTGGTCAAAAGTTGACATTTTGGGTCAATGTGGTGGTCATTGGGTTAAGGATTGACCATTTTGACCAAAGTTGACTTTATGATCAGAGATTGATTTATCGGGTGAATATTGGTCTTTATATAAAAAATTGACTTTTCTTGACTAAAATTGACTTTTTTGTCAAAAGTTGACACATTGGGTAAATGGGTTGGTCATTTGGTCAATGAGTTATCATTTTGCCCAAAGTTATCTTTTTAGTCAAAAGTTGACCTATTGGGACAATGGATTGGTCATTGGGTCAAGGATTGTCAATTTTGACCAAAATTGACATTTTAGCCTGAGATTGACTTATTGGGTCATTGGGATGGTCATTAGCTCAAAAATTGACTATTTTGACCAAAATTGACTTTTTGGTCAAAAGTTGACCTATTGAGTGAAGGATTGACCATTTTGACCAATTTGGCATTTTGGTCAAAAGTTTACCTATTTGGTCAATGGGTTGGTCAATGGGTTGGTCATTGGGTCAAGAATTTACTATTTTGACCAAATTTAAGTTTTTTTGTCAGATATTGACTTATTAGGTCAATATCTGGACATTAGGTAAAAAATTGACTATTTTGACCAAAATTGACTTTTTGGTCCAAAGTTGACCTATTGGGTTAATGGGTCAAGTTATCGGGTTAAGGATTGACCATTTTAACCAAAGTTGACTTTTTGGTCAAAGATTAACTTATTGGGTCCGTAACTGGTCATTAGGTCAAAAATTAACTATTTTGACCAAAGTTTACTTTTTGGTCAAGGTTAACCTATTGGGTCAAGGATTAATCATTTTGACTAAAGTTAAATTTTTTGGTCAAAATTTGACCTATTGCGTCAATGGGTTGGTCATTGGATCAAGATTGACCATTTTGATGAAAGTTGACTTTTTGTTCACAGATTGACTTATTAGATCCAAACTGACTATTACGAACAAAATTAACTTTTTTGTCAAAAGTTAACCTATCGGATCAAAAGGTTGGTCATTCGGTCAAGAATTGATCATTTAGACAAGAGTTGAGTTTTTGGAAAAAGTTTACCTATTGGGTCAATGGGTTGGTCATTGGGTCAAGGATTGACCATTTTGACCAAAATTGACCAATTGCGTCAATGAGGTGGTCATTAGGTCAAAAATTAACTATTTTGAAAGTTGACCTATTGGGTTAATAGATTGGTCAGTGGGTCAAGGATTGTCCATTTTGACCAAAGTTGACTTTTTGGTCAAAAGTTGTCCTATTGGGCCAATGGTTTGGTCATTGGGTCAAGGATTGACCATTTTGACTAAGGTTGATTTTTCGATTCGGAGATTGACTTATTGGGTCAATAATTGGTCATTAAGTAAAAAATTAACTATTTTGACCAAACTTGACTTTTTAGTCAAAGTTGACCTATTGGGTCAAGGATTGATAATTATGACTAAAGTTCACTTTCTGGTCAAAAGGTTACCTATTGGGTCAATGGGGTGGTTGTTCGGTTAAAAATCGACTATTTTGACCAAAATTTTCATTTTTGTTAAAAGGTGACCATTTGGGACAATGGGTATGTCATTGTGTCAGGAATAAACCATTTTGACCAAAATTGACATTTTTTGTCAAATGTTGACCCATTAGGTCAATGGGGTGGTCATTAGGTTAAAAATTGACTATTTTGACCAAAGTTGACTTTTTCTTCAAAAGTTGTCCTTTTGATTCAATGGATTGGTCATTTTGTCGTGATCGACCCGGTTGACCACACTTGACTTTTTGGTAAAAAGTTAACTTATTGGGTCAATGGGTTGGTCATTGGGTCAATGATTCACCATTTTGACTAAAGTTAACTTTTTCGTCAGAGATTGACTTGTTGTTTCAATAATTGGTCATTACGTCAAAAATTGACTATTTTGACCAAAATTGACTTTTTGGTCAACTGTTGTCCTATTGGGTCAATGGGTTGTTCATTGGGTCAAGGATTGACCATTTTGACCAAAGTTGATTTTTTGGTCAAAAGTTGACCTCTTGGGTCAATGTGGTATTCATTGGGTCAAGGATTAACCATTTTAACCAAAGTTGACATTTTGGTTAGAGATTGAATTATTGGGTGAATAATTGGTCATTAATGGGTGAATTATTGGGTGAATAATTGGTTAATGTGGGTCAAGGATTGACTAAAATATAAAAAATTGACTTTTTTGACCAAAATTGGCTTTTTGGTCAAAAGTTGATAGATTGGGTCAATGGGTTGGTAATTTGGTCAAGCAGTGATCATTTTGACCAAAGTTAAACTTTTTTGTCAAAAGTTGACCTATTGGGTCAATGGGTTGGTCATTGAGTCAAGGATTGACTATTTTGACAAAAGTTGACTTTTTAGCCAGAGATTGACTTATTGGGGGGTCAATGGGATGGTGATTAGCTCAAAAATTGACTTTTTGTCAAAAGTTGACCTATTAGGTCATTGGGTCAAGGATTGACCATTTTGACCAAGTTGCTATTTTGGTAAATAGTTGACCTATTGGTCCATAGGTTGGTCATTGGGTTAAGAATTTACTATTTTGACCAAATTTGACTTTTTGTCGGAAATTGACTTATTAGGTTAATAATTGGTCATTAGGTCAAAAATTGACTATTTTGACCAAAATTGACTTTTTGGTCCAAAGTTGACCTATTGAGTCAAGGATTGACCATATTGGCCAATTTGGCATTTTGGTCAAAAGTTGACCTATTTGGTCAATGGGTTGGTCATTGGGTCAAGAATTTACTATTTTGACGAAATTTAACTTTTTTGTCAGAGATTGACTTATTAGGTCAATATTTGGTCGTTAGGTCAAAAATTAACTATTTTGACCAAAATTGACTTTTTCATCCAAAGTTGACCTATTGGGTTAATGGGTTGGTTTTTGGGTTAAGGATTGACCATTTTAACCAATGTTGACTTTTTGGTCAAAGCTTTACTTATTGTCCGTGAACTGGTCATTAGTTAAAAATTAACTATTTTGACCAAAATTTACTTTTTGGTCAAGGCTAACCTATTGGGTCAAGCATTAATCATCTTGACCAAAGCTGACTTTTTGTTCGAAAGTTGACCTATTGCGTCAATGGGTGGTCATTGGATCAAGATTGACCATTTTGATGAAAGTTGACTTTTTGGTCACAGATTGACTTATTTGATCCAAACTGACTATTTTGAACAAAATTCACTTTTTTGTCAAAAGTTAACCTATCGGATCAAAAGGTTGGTCATTCAGTCAAGAATTGATCATTTAGACAAGAGTTGACGTTTTGGTAAAAGTTGACCTATTGGGTCATCGGGTTGGTCATTGGGTCAAGGATTGACCATTTTGACCAAAATTGACCAATCGGGTCAATGAGGTGGTCATTAGGTCAAAATTAACTATTTTTAAAGTTGA
Source organism: Papilionanthe hookeriana x Papilionanthe teres (assembly GCA_022702705.1). Taxonomy (NCBI): domain Eukaryota; kingdom Viridiplantae; phylum Streptophyta; class Magnoliopsida; order Asparagales; family Orchidaceae; genus Papilionanthe; species Papilionanthe hookeriana x Papilionanthe teres. The sequence continues at coordinate 103,110,766 of CM040421.1, read as the reverse complement.
CCTATTGGGTTAATAGGTTGGTCATTGGGTCAAGGATTGACCATTTTGACTAAAGTTGACTTTTTGGTCAAAAGTCGACTCTATCGAGCCAATGGTTTCGTCATTGGGTCGAGCGATCGACCATTTTGACCAAAGTCGACTTTTCGGTCAGAGATCGACTTATCGGGTCAATAATTGGTCATTAGGTAAAAAATTAACTATTTCGACCAAAATCGACTTTTTAGTCAAAGTCGACCTATCGGGTCAAGGATCGACAATTTTGACTAAAGTTGACTTTCGGTCAAAAGTTGACTCTATCGGGTCAATGGGGTGGTTGTTCGGTTAAAATCGACTATTTTGACCAAAATTTTCATTTTTGTTAAAAGGTGACCATTTGGGACAATGGGTTTGTCATTGTGTCAGGGATAGACCATTTTGACCAAAATTGACAGTTTTTGTCAAATGTTGACCCATTGGGTCAATGGGGTGGTCATTAGTTTAAAAATTGACTATTTTGACCAAAGTTGACTTTTTCTTCAAAAGTTATCCTTATGATTCAATGGATTGGTCATTTTGTCAAGGATTTACCATTTTCGACCACACTTGACTTTTTGGTAAAAAGTTAACTTATTGGGTCAATGGGTCGGTCATTAGGTCAATGCTTCACCATTTTGACCAAATTTGACTTTTTAGTCAGAGATCGACTTATTGTTTCAATAATTGGTCATTAGGTCAAAATTTGACTATTTTGACCAAAAATGACTTTCTGGTCAAAAGTCGACCATTGGGTCAATGGGTTGCTCATTGGGTCAAGGATCGACCATTTTGATCAAAGTTAATTTTTGGTCAAAAGTCGACATTTCGGGTCAATGTGGTGCTCATCGTGCAAGGATCGACCATTTCGACCAAAGTCGACTTTATGGTCGGAGATTGATTTATCGGGTGAATAATTGGTCTATATATAAAAAATTGACTTTTTTTGACTAAAATTGACTTTTTTGTCAAAAGTTGACACATTGGGTAAATGGGTTGGTCATTTGGTCAATGAGTTATCATTTTTCCCAAAGTTATCTTTTTAGTCAAAAGTTGACCTATTGAGACAATGGATTGGTCTTTGGGTCAAGGATTATAAAATTTCACCAAAATTGACATTTTAGCCAGAGATTGACTTATTAAGTCAATGGGACGGTCATTAGCTAAAAAATTGACTATTTCGACCAAAATTGACTTTTTGGTCAAACGTTGACCTATTGAGTCAAGGATTGACCATTTTGACCAATTTGGCATTTTGGTCAAAAGTTTACCTATTTGGTCAATGGGTTGGTCATTGGGTCAAGAATTTACTATTTTGACCAAGTTTAACTTTTTTTGTCAGATATTGACTTATTAGGTCAATATCTGGTCATTAGGTCAAAAATTGACTATTTTGACCAAAATTGACTTTTTGGTCCAAAGTTGACCTATTGGGTTAATTGGTTGGTTATTGGGTTAAGGATTGACCATTTTAACCAAAGTCGACTTTTTGGTCAAAGATTAACTTATTGGGTCCGTAACTGGTCATTAGGTCAAAAATTAACTATTTTGACCAAAGTTTACTTTTTGGTCAAGGTTAACCTATTGGGTCAAGGATTAATCATTTTGACCAAAGTTAAATTTTTTGGTCAAAATTTGACCTATTGCGTCAATGGGTTGGTCATTGGATCAAGATTGACCATTTTGATGAAAGTTGACTTTTTGGTCACAGATTGACTTATTGGATCCAAACTGACTATTATGAACAAAATTCACTTTTTTGTCAAAAGTTAACCTATCGGATCAAAAGGTTGGTCATTCGGTCAAGAATTGATCATTTAGACAAGAGTTGACTTTTTGGTAAAAGTTGACCTATTGGGTCATTGGGTTGGTCATTGGGTCAAGGATTGACCATTTTGACCAAAATTGACCAATCGGGTCAATGAGGTGGTCATTAGGTCAAAATTAACTATTTTTAAAGTTGACCTATTGGGTTAATAGGTTGGTCATTGGGTCAAGGATTGACCATTTTGACTAAAGTTAACTTTTTGGTCAAAAGTTGACTTATTGGGCCAATGGTTTGGTCATTGGGTCAAGGATTGACCATTTTGACCAAAGTTGACTTTTCGGTCAGAGATTGACTTATTGGGTCAATAATTGGTCATTAGGTAAAAAATTAACTATTTCGACCAAAATTGACTTCTTAGTCAAAGTTGACCTATTGGGTCAAGGATTGACAATTTTGACTAAAGTTGACTTTCTGGTCAAAAGTTGACCTATTGGGTCAATGGGGTGGTTGTTCGGTTAAAAATTGACTATTTTGACCAAAATTTTCATTTTTGTTAAAAGGTGACCATTTGGGACAATGGGTATGTCATTGTGTCAGGGATAGACCATTTTGACCAAAATTGACAGTTTTTGTCAAATGTTGACCCATTGGGTCAATGGGGTGGTCATTAGTTTAAATATTGACTATTTTGACCAAAGTTGACTTTTTCTTCAAAAGTTGTCCATTTGATTCAATGGATTGGTCATTTTGTCAAGGATTTACCATTTTGACCACACTTGACTTTTTGGTAAAAAGTTAACTTATTGGGTCAATGGGTTGGTCATTAGGTCAATGCTTCACCATTTTTACCAAATTTAACTTTTTAGTCAGAGATTGACTTATTGTTTCAATAATTGGTCATTAGGTCAAAATTTGACTATTTTGACCAAAAATGACTTTTTGGTCAAAAGTTGACCATTGGGTCAATGGGTTGTTCATTGGGTCAAGGATTGACCATTTTGATCAAAGTTAATTTTTTGGTCAAAAGTTGACATTTTGGGTCAATGTGGTGCTCATTGGGTAAGGATTGACCATTTTGACCAAAGTTGACTTTATGGTCAGAGATTGATTTATCGGGTGAATAATTGGTCTTTATATAAAAAATTGACTTTTCATGACTAAAATTGACTTTTTTGTCAAAAGTTGACACATTGGGTAAATGGGTTGGTCATTTGGTCAATGAGTTATCATTTTGCCCAAAGTTATCTTTTTAGTCAAAAGTTGACCTATTGAGACAATGGATTGGTCATTGGGTCAAGGATTGTCAATTTTGACAAAAATTGACATTTTAGCCAGAGATTGACTTATTGGGTCAATGGGACTGAGTCATTAGATCAAAATTGACTATTTCGACCAAAATTGACTTTTTTGTCAAAAGTTAACCTATTGGAGTCAAGGATCGACCATTTCGACTAATTTAGCATTTTTAGTCAAAAGTTGACCTATTTGGTCAATGGGTTGGTCATTCGAGTCAAGAATTTACTATTTTGACCAAATTTTACTTTTTTTGTCGAGATCGACTTATTAGATCAATATTCGGTCATTATGTCAAAAATTGACTATTTCGACCAAAATCGACTTTTTGGTCCAAAGTCGACCTATCGAGTTAATGGGTTGGTTATGGGTTAAGGATCGACCATTTTAACCAAAGTTGACTTTTTGGTCAAAGATTAACTTATCGGGTCCGTAACTGGTCATTAGGTCAAAAATTAACTATTTTGACCAAAATTTACTTTTTGGTCAAGGTTAACCTATTGGGTCAAGGATTAGTCATTATGAATAAAGTTTACTTTTTGGTCAAAAGTCGACATATTGCGTCGATGGGTTGGTCATTAGATCAAGATCGACTCATTTTGACGAAAGTCGACTTTTTGGTCACATGATCGACTTATTGGATCCAAACTCGACTATTTTGAATAAAATTCACTTTTTTGTCAAAAGTTAACCTATCGGATCAAAAGGTCGGTCATTCGGTCAAGAATCGATCATTTACGACAAGAGTTGACTTTTTGGTAAAAGTTTACCTATCGGGTCAATGGGTTGGTCATTGGGTCAAGGATCGACCATTTTGACCAAAATCGACCAATCGGGTCAATGAGGTGGTAATTAGGTCAAAAATTAACTATTTTTAAAGTTGACTATCGGGTTAATAGATTGTTCATCGGGTCAAGGATCGACCATTTCGACCAAAGTCGACTTTTTGGTCAAAAGTCGACCTATTGGGCCAATGGTTTGGTCATCGGGTCAAGGATCGACCATTTCGACCAAAGTTGACTTTTCGGTCGAGATCGACTTATCAGGTCAATAATCGGTCATTAGGTAAAAAATTAACTATTTCGACCAAAATCGACTTTTTAGTCAAAGTCGACCTATTGGGTCAAGGATTGATAATTTCGACTAAAGTTCACTTTCCGGTCAAAAGTTGACCTATCGGGTGAATGGGGTGGTTGTTCTGGTTAAAAATTGATTATTTTAACCAAAATTTTCATTTTTGTTAAAAGGTGACCATTTGGGACAATGGGTATGTCATTGTGTCAGGGATAGACCATTTTGACCAAAATTGACATTTTGGTCAAATGTTGACCCATTGGGTCAATAGGGTGGTCATTAGGTTAAAAATTGACTATTTTGACCAAAATTCACTTTTCTTCAAAAGTTGACCTATTGGGTCAATGGATTGGTCATTTTGTCAGGGATTGACCATTTTGACCACACTTGCCTCTTTGGTAAAAAGTTATCCTATTGGGTCAATGGGTCAGGTCATCGGGTCAATGATTCACCATTTTGTCTAAAGTTGACTTTTTAGTCAGAGATTGACTTATTATTTCAATAATTGGTCATTACGTCAAAAATTGACTATTTTGACCAAAAATGACTTTTTGGTCAACATTTGACCTTTTGGGTCAATGGGTTGTTCATTGGGTCAAGGATTGACCATTTTGAACAAAGTTGATTTTTTGGTCAAAAGTCGACTATTAGATCAATGTGGTAGTCATTGGGTCAAGGATTAACCATTTTGACCAAAGTTGACTTTTTGGTCAGAGATTGAATTATTGGGTGAATAATTGGTCATTAATGGGTGAATTATTGGGTGAATAAATTGGTTAATGTGGGTCAAGGATCGACTAAAATATAAAAATCGATTTTTTGACTAAAATTGGCTTTTTGGTCAAAAGTTGACTGATTGGGTCAATGGGTCGGTAATTTGGTCAAGGAGTGATCATTTTGACCAAAGTTAAACTTTTTGGTCAAAAGTTGATCTATCGGAGTCAATGGGTCGGTCATTGAGTCAAGGATCGACTATTTCGACCAAAGTTGACTTTTTAGCCAGAGATCGACTTATCGGGTCAATGGGATGGTGATTAGCTCAAAAATTGACTTTTTTGTCAAAAGTCGACCTATTAGGTCATTGGGTCAAGGATCGACCATTTCGACCAAGTTCGCTATTTTGGTAAATAGTTGACCTATTGGTCCATAGGTTCGGTCATCGAGTTAAGAATTTACTATTTCGACCAAATTCGACTTTTTTGTCGAAATCGACTTATTAGGTTAATAATTGGTCATTAGTCAAAAATCGACTATTTTGACCAAAATTGACTTTTTGGTCCAAAGTCGACTTATTGAAGTCAAGGATCGACCATATCGACCAATTCGGCATTTTGGTCAAAAGTCGATCTATTTGGTCAATGGGTTAGTCATCGGGTCAAGAATTTACTATTTTGACTTAAATTTAACTTTTTTGTCGCAGATTGACTTATTAGGTCAATAATTGGTCATTAGGTCAAAAATTAACTATTTTGACCAAAATTGACTTTTTCATCCAAAGTTGATCTATCAAGTTAATGGTTGGTTATCGGGTTAAGGATCGACCATTTTAACCAAAGTTGACTTTTTGGTCAAAGCTTTACTTATTGGGTCTCAGAATGCTTGGTCATTAGTTCAAAAAATAACTAATTTGACCAAAATTAACTTTTGGTCAAGGTTAACCTATTGGGTCAAGCATTAATCATCTTGACCAAAGCTGACTTTTTGTTCGAAAGTTGACCTATTGCGTCAATGGGTTGGTCATTGGATCAAGATTGACCATTTTGATGAAAGTTGACTTTTTGGTCACAGATTGACTTATTGGATCCAAGACCGATCTATTTTGAACAAAATTCACTTTTTTGTCAAAAGTTAACCTATCGGATCAAAAGGTTGGTCATTCAGTCAAGAATTGATCATTTAGACAAGAGTTGACGTTTTGGTAAAAGTTGACCTATTGGGTCATTGGGTTGGTCATTGGGTCAAGGATTGACCATTTTGACCAAAATTGACCAATCGGGTCAATGAGGTGGTCATTAGGTCAAAATTAACTATTTTTAAAGTTGACCTATTGGGTTAATAGGTTGGTCATTGGGTCAAGGATTGACCATTTTGACCAAAGTTGACTTTTGGTCAAAAGTCGACTCTATTGGGCCAATGGTTCGGTCATCGGGTCAAGGATCGACCATTTTGACCAAAGTTGACTTTTCGGTCAGAGATTGACTTATTGGGTCAATAATTGGTCATTAGGTAAAAAATTAACTATTTCGACCAAAATTGACTTTTTAGTCAAAGTTGACCTATTGGGTCAAGGATTGACAATTTTGACTAAAGTTGACTTTCTGGTCAAAAGTTGATCTATTTGGTCAATGAGGTGGTTGTTCGGTTAAAAATTGACTATTTTGACCAAAATTTTCATTTTTGTTAAAAGGTGACCATTTGGGACAATGGGTATGTCATTATGTCGATGATGTACCATTTTGACCAAAATTGACAGTTTTTGTCAAATGTTGACCTATTGGGTCAATGGGGTGGTCATTAGTTTAAAAATTGACTATTTTGACCAAAGTTGACTTTTTCTTCAAAAGTTATCCTTATGATTCAATGGATTGGTCATTTTGTCAAGGATTTACCATTTTGACCACACTTGACTTTTTGGTAAAAAGTTAACTTATTGGGTCAATGGGTTGGTCATTAGGTCAATGCTTCACCATTTTGACCAAATTTGACTTTTTAGTCAGAGATTGACTTATTGTTTCAATAATTGGTCATTAGGTCAAAATTGACTATTTTCGACCAAAAACTGACTTTTCGGTCAAAAGTCGACTTATCGGGTCAATGGGTTGTTCATCGGGTCAAGGATTGACCATTTTGATCAAAGTTAATTTTTGGTCAAAAGTTGACATTTCGGGTCAATGTGGTGCTCATTGTGTAAGGATCGACCATTTTGACCAAAGTCGACTTTATGGTCGTAGATCGATTTATCGGGTGAATAATTGGTCTTTATATAAAAAATTGACTTTTCTCGACTAAAATCGACTTTTTTGTCAAAAGTCGACACATTGATAAATGGGTTGGTCTATTTGGTCAATGAGTTATCATTTTGCCCAAAGTTATCTTTTTAGTCAAAAGTCGACTTGTCGGGACAAATGGATCTGGTCATTGGGTCAAGGATCGTCAATTTTGACCAAAATCGACATTTTAGCCAGAGATCGACTTATTGGGTCAATCGGACGGTCATTAGCTCAAAATCGACTATTTCGACCAAAATCGACTTTTCGGTCAAAAGTCAACTTATTGAGTCAAGGATCGACCATTTTGACCAATTCGCATTTTGGTCAAAAGTTGACCTATTTGGTCAATGGGTCGGTCATCGGGTCAAGAATTTACTATTTTGACCAAATTTAACTTTTTTGTCGAGATCGACTTATTAGGTCAATATTCTGGTCATTATGTCAAAAATCACTATTTCGACCAAAATTGACTTTTCGATCCAAAGTCGACCTATCAGGTTAATGGGTCTGGTTATCGGGTTAAGGATTGACCATTTTAACCAAAGTCGACTTTTTGGTCAAAGATTAACTTATTGGGTCCGTAACTGGTCATTAGGTCAAAAATTAACTATTTTGACCAAAGTTTACTTTTTGGTCAAGGTTAACCTATTGGGTCAAGGATTAATCATTTTGACCAAAGTTAAATTTTTTGGTCAAAATTTGACCTATTGCGTCAATGGGTTAGGTCATTAGATCAAGATTGACCATTTTCGATGAAAGTTGACTTTTTGGTCACAGATCGATTTATCGGATCCAAACTGACTATTTTGAACAAAATTCACTTTTTTGTCAAAAGTTAACTCATCGGATCAATAGGTTAGTCATTCGGCTCAAGAATTGATCATTTAGACAAGAGTCGACTTTTTGGTAAAAGTTGACCTATCGGGTCATACGGGTTGGTCATCGGGTCAAGGATCGACCATTTTGACCAAAATCGATCAATCAGGTCAATGAGGTGGTCATTAGTGTCAAAAATTAACTATTTTTAAAGTTGATCTATCGGGTTAATAGGTTGGTCATCGGGTCAAGGATCACTCATTTCGACTCAAAGTTAACTTTTTAGTCAAAAGTCGACTTATCAGCCAATGGTTTGGTCATTGGGTCGAGGATCGACCATTTCGACCAAAGTTGACTTTTCGGTCAGAGATCGACTTATTGGGTCAATAATCGGTCATTAGGTAAAAAATTAACTATTTCGACCAAAATTGACTTCTTAGTCAAAGTTGACTCATTAGGTCGAGGATCGATAATTTTGACTAAAGTTCGACTTTCTGGTCAAAAGTTAACTTATTGGGTCAATGGAGTGGTTGTTAAGTTAAAAATTGATTATTTTGACAAAATTTTCATTTTTGTTAAAAGGTGACCATTCGGGACAATGGGTATGTCATTGTGTCGTGGATAGACCATTTCTGACCAAAATTGACATTTTGTCGTAAATGTCAATCTAGTCAATAGGGTGGTCATTAGTTAAAAATCGACTATTTTGACCAAAGTCGACTTTTTCTTCAAAAGTTGTCCATTTGATTCAATGGATCGGTCATTTTGTCAATGGATTTACCATTTCGACCACACTCGATTTTTTCGTCAAAAGTTAACTTATCGGATCAATGGGTTGGTCATTGTGATCAATGCTTCACCATTTTGACTAAGTTGACTTTTTAATCGAGAGTTGACTTATTGTTTCAATAATTCGTCATTAGGTCAAAATTCGACTATTTTTACTAAAAATGACTTTTTGGTCAAAAGTCGACTCATCGGATCAATGGGTTGCTCATCGGGTCAAGGATCGACCATTTTGATCAAAGTTAATTTTTTCGTCAAAAGTCGACATTTATCAGTCAATGTGGTGCTCATCGGGTCAAGGATCGACCATTTTCACCAAAGTTGACTTTTATGGTCGAGAGATTGATTTATCAGGTGAATAATTGGTCTTTATATACAAAATTGACTTTTTTGACTAAAATTGACTTTTTTGTCAAAAGTGGACACATTGGGTCAATGGGTCGGTCATTTGTCAATGAGTTGATCATTTTGCACTAAAGTTGATCTTTTAGTCAAAAGTCGATCATTATCGAGGACCAATGGATCGGTCATGTGGTCAAGGATTGCATCAATTTTGACAAAAGTCGACATTTTTGGTCAAGAGATCGACTTATTGGGTCAATGGGACTGATCATTAGCGTAAGAATTGACTATTTTGACCAAAATTGACTTTTTTGTCAAAAGTTAATCCTGATCGAGTCAAAGGATCGACCATTTTGACTAATTATAGACAATTTTGCCGTAAAGTCGACCTATTTGGTCAATGGGTCAGTCATCGGTCAAGAATTTGCTATTTTGATCAAATTTTACTTTTTTTGTCAGAGATCGACTTATTAGGTCAATATTCGGTCATTAGGTCAAAAATCGACTATTTTGACCAAAATCGACTTTTTGGTCCAAAGTCGACTCTATCAGGTTAATGGGTCGAGTTATAGGTTAAGGATTCGACCATTTTAACCAAAGTTGACTTTTCGGTCAAAGATTAACTTATCGGGTCCAGTGAATCGGTCATTAGATCAAAATTAATTATTTTGACTCAAAATTTACTTTTTGGTCAAGGTTAACTATATCAGGGTCAAGGATTAATCATTTTGACCAAAGTCGACTTTTCGGTCAAAAGTCGACCTATTGCGTCAATGGGTCTGGTCATTAGATCAAGATCGACCATTTCTGATGAAAGTCGACTTTTCGGTCACAGATCGACTTATTAGATCCAAACTCGACTATTTTGAATAAAATTCACTTTTTGATCAAAAGTTAACCTATCGGATCAAAAGGTCAGTCATTCGGTCAAGAATTGATCATTTAGACAAGAGTCGACTTTTTGGTAAAAGTTTACCTATTGGGTCAATTGTCGGTCATTGGGTCAAGGATCGACCATTTTGACCAAAATTGACCAATCGGGTCAATGGGTGGTAATTCAGTCAAAAATTAACTATTTTTAAAGTCGACTTATCGGGGTTAATGATTGCTCATCGGGTCAAGGATCTACCATTTTGACCAAAGTCGACTTTTGGTCAAAAGTCGACCTATCGGGCCAATGGTTCTCGTCATCGGGTCAAGGATCGACCATTTCGACCAAAGTCGACTTTTCGGTCGAGATCGACTTATCGGGTCAATAGTCGGTCATAGCAAAAAATTAACTATTTCGACCAAAATTGACTTTTTAATCAAAGTCGACCTATCGGGTCAAGGATCGATAATTTTGACTAAAGTTCACTTTTCGGTCAAAAGTCGACCTATCGGTCGAATGGGGTGGTTGTTCGGTTAAAATCGACTATTTTAACCAAAATTTTCATTTTTGTTAAAAGGTGACCATTTGGATTAATGGGTATGTCATTATGTCGTGATAGACCATTTCACCAAAATCGACATTTTGGTCAAATGTCGACCCATTGGGTCAATAGGGTGGTCATTAGGTTAAAAATCGACTATTTTGACCAAAATTCACTTTTTCTTCAAAAGTCGACTTATCGGGTCAATGGATCGGTCATTTTGTCGTAGATCGACCATTTCGACCACACTCGACTTTTTGCTAAAAAGTTAACCTATCGGGTCAATGGGTCGGTCATCGGGTCAATGATTCACCATTTCGACTAAAGTCGACTTTTTAGTCAGAGATCGACTTATTGTTTCAATAATTGGTCATTACGTCAAAAATCGACTATTTTGACCAAAATGACTTTTGGTCAACATTCGATCTATTGGGTCAATGGGTCGTTCATTGGGTCAAGGATCGACCATTTCGACCAAAGTTGATTTTTGGTCAAAAGTCGATCCTATCGGTCAATGTGGTAGTCATTGGGTCAAGGATTAACCATTTCGACCAAAGTCGACTTTTTGCGTTAGAGATCGAATTATCAGTGAATAATCGGTCATTAATGGGTGAATTATCGGGTGAATAATTTGCTAATGTGGCGTTCAAGGATCGACTAAAATATAAAATTCGACTTTTTCGACCAAAATCGGCTTTTTGGTCAGAAGTCGACACATTAGGTCAATGGGTCGGTAATTTGGTCAAGAGAGGATCATTTTGACCAAAGTTAAACTTTCTGGTCAAAAGTCGACCTATCGGGTCAATGGGTCGAGTCATTGAGTCAAGGATCGACTATTTTGACCAAAGTCGACTTTTTAGCCAGAGATCGACTTATCGGGTCAATACGATGGCGATTAGCTCAAAATTGACTTTTTGTCAAAAGTCGACCTATTAGGTCATCGGGTCAGATTGACCATTTCGACCAAGTCGCTTATTTTGGTAAATAGTTGACCTATTGGTCCATAGTTGATCATTAGTTAAGAATTTACTATTTCGACCAAATTCGACTTTTTTGTCGGAAATCGACTTATTAGGTCAATAATTGGTCATTAGGTCAAAATTAACTATTTTCGATTAAAATCGACTTTTGGTCCAAAGTCGACATATCGAGTCAAGGATCGACCTTATCGACCAATTTCGCATTTTGGTCAAAAGTCGACCTATTTGGTCAATGGGTTGGTCATTCGTCAAGAATTTACTATTTCGACGAAATTTAACTTTTGTCGGAGATCGACTTATTAGGTCAATATTTGGTCGTTAGGTCAAAAATTAACTATTTCGACCAAATCGACTTTTTTCATCCAAAGTCGACCTATCAAGGTTAATGGGTCAGTTTCGGGTTAAGGATTAACCATTTTAACCAATGTTGACTTTTTGGTCAAAGCTTTACTTATCAGTCAGTAATCGGTCATTAGTGTCAAAAATTAACTATTTTAACTCAAAATTTACTTTTGGTCAAGGTTAACCTATCGAGTCAAGCATTAATCATCTTCGACCAAAGTCGACTTTTTGTCGGAAAGTCGAATTATTACGTCAACTGGTCGTCATCGGATCAAGATCGACCATTTCGATGAAAGTTGACTTTTCGTCACAAGATCGACTTATCGGATCCAAACCGACTATTTTGAACAAAATTCACTTTTTTGTCAAAAGTTAACTCTATCGGATCAAAAGGTCAGTCATTCAGTCAAGAATCGATCATTTAGACAAGAGTCGACGTTTTGGTAAAAGTTGACCTATCGGGTCACAGGTTGGTCATTGGGTCAAGGATTGACCATTTTGACCAAAATCGACCAATCGGTCAACGAGGCAGTCATTGTGTCAAAATTAACTATTTTTAAAGTCGACCTATCAAGTTAATAGCTGGTCATCGTGCCAAGGATCGACCATTTCACCAAAGTCGACTTTTAGTCAAAAGTCGACCTATTGAGCCAATGGTTCGTCATCGGGTCAAGGATCGACCATTTCGACCAAAGTTGACTTTTTTGGTCAGAGATTGACTTATCGGGTCAATAATCGGTCATTAGGTAAAAAATTAACTATTTCGACCAAAATCGACTTTTAGTCAAAGTCGACTCTTATTAGGTCAAAGATCGACAATTTTGACTCAAAGTCGATTTTCTGGTCAAAAGTCGATCTATTGGGTCAATGGGGTGGTTGTTCGGTTACAAATCGACTATTTTGACCAAAATTTTAATTTTTGTTAATAGGTGACCATTCGGGACAATGGGTTATGTCATTGTGTCGTGGATTGATCATTTTGACCAAAATCGACGTTTTTGTCAAATGTCGACTCATTTGGTCAATGGGTGGTCATTAGTTTAAAAATCGACTATTTTGACCAAAGTCGACTTTTTCTTCAAAAGTCGATCCTTTTGATTCAATGGATCGGTCATTTTGTCAAGGATTTACCATTTTGACCACACTCGATTTTTGGTAAAAAGTTAACTTATCGGGTCAATGGGTTAAGTCACTAGGTCAATGCTTCACCATTTTGACCAAATTCGACTTTTTAGTCGAGATCGACTTATAGTTTCAATAATTGGTCATTAGGTCAAAATTTGATTATTTTGACCAAAATTGACTTTTTTGGTCAAAAGTTGACATATTGGGTCAATGGGTTGTTCATTGGGTCAAGGATTAACCATTTTGATCAAAGTTAATTTTTTGGTCAAAAGTCGACATTATCAGGTCAATGTGGTGCTCATTGGGTCAAGGATCGACCATTTTACCAAAGTCGACTTTATGGTCAGAGATTGATTTATCGGGTGAATAATTCGTCTTTATATCAAAAATCGACTTTTCGACTAAAATCGACTTTTTGTCAAAAGTCGACGACATTGGGTAAATGGGTTGGTCATTTGGTCAATGAGTTATCATTTTGCCCAAAGTTATCTTTTTAGTCAAAAGTTGACCTATTGAGACAATGGATTGGTCATTGGGTCAAGGATTGTCAATTTTGACCAAAATTGACATTTTAGCCAGAGATTGACTTATTAAGTCAATGGGACGGTCATTAGCTAAAAAATTGACTATTTCGACCAAAATTGACTTTTTGGTCAAAAGTCAACCTATCGGAATGTCAAGGATCGACCATTTTGACTCAATTCGGCATTTTGGTCAAAAGTTGACCTATTCGGTCAATGGGTCGGTCATCGGTCAAGAATTTACTATTTTGACCAAGTTTAACTTTTTTGTCGAGATCGACTTATTAGGTCAATATCTCGTCATTAGGTCAAAAATCGACATCATTTTGACTAAAATCGACTTTTGGTCCAAAGTCGACCTATCGAGTTAATTGGTCGGTTATTAGGTTAAGGATCGACCATTTTAACCAAAGTCGACTTTTCGTCAAAGATTAACTTATTCGGTCAGTAATCGGTCATTAGTGTCAAAAATTAACTATTTCGACCAAAATTTACTTTTTGGTCAAGGTTAACCTATTGGGTCAAGGATTAATCATTTTCGACCAAAGTCAATTTTTGGTCAAAAGTTGACCTATTGCAGTCAATGGGTCGATCATCGGATCAAGATCGATCATTTTGACGAAAGTTGACTTTTTCGTCATAGATCGACTTATTGGATCCAAACCGACTATTTTGAACAAAATTCACTTTTTGTCAAAAGTTAACCTATCGGATCAAAAGGTCGGTCATTCGGTCAAGAATCGATCATTTCAGACAAGAGTCGACTTTTTGGTAAAAGTCGACTCTATTCGGTCAATTGGCTGGTCATCGGGTCAAGGATCGACTATTTTGACCAAAATCAACAAGTCAATGAGGTTATTAAGTCAAAATTAACTATTTTTAAAGTCGACCTATCGGGTTATCAGATTGTTCATCGGGTCAAGGATCGACCATTTTGACCAAAGTTGACTTTTTGGTCAAAAGTCGACCTATCGGATCAATGGTTTCCGTCATCGGGTCAAGGATCGACCATTTCGACTAAAGTCGACTTTTCGGTCGAGATCGACTTATCGGGTCAATAATCGGTCATTAGGTAAAAAATTAACTATTTCGACCAAAATCGACTTTCTTAGTCAAAGTTGACCTATTGGGTCAAGGATTGACAATTTTGACTAATGTTGACTTTCTGGTCAAAAGTTGACCTATTGGGTCAATGGGGTGGTTGTTCGGTTAAAAATTGACTATTTTGACAAAAATTTTCATTTTGGTTAAAAGGTGACCATTTGGGACAATGGGTATGTCATTGTGTCGTGATGCACCATTTTGACCAAAATTGACATTTTTGTCAAATGTCGACCTATCGGGTCAATAGGGTGGTCATTACGGTTAAATATCGACTATTTTGACCAAAGTTGAATTTTTTTGTCAAAAGTCGATCCATTCGATTCAATGGATCAGTCATTTTGTCAAGTGATTTACCATTTCGACCACACTTCGACTTTTCGGTAAAAAGTTAACTCTATTGGGTCAATGGGCTCGGTCATTAGGTCAATGATTCACCATTTCGACCAAATTTGACTTTTAGTCGAGATCGACTTATCGTTTCAATAATTGGTCATTAGGTCAAAATTCGACTATTTCGACTCAAAAATCGACTTTTTGGTCAAAAGTCGACCTATCGGGTCAATGGGTCGTTCATCGGGTCAAGGATCGACCATTTCGACCAAAGTTAATTTTTGGTCAAAAGTCGACCTATCGGGTCAATGTGGTGCTCATCGGGTCAAGGATCGACCATTTCACCAAAGTCGACTTTATGGTCGAGATCGATTTATCGGGTGAATAATTGGTCTTTATATCAAAATCGACTATTTCTCGACTAAAATTGACTTTTTGGTCAAAAGTCGACATATCGGGTCAATGGGTCGGTCATTCGGTCAATGATTAATCATTTCGACCAAAGTTGATCTTTTTGGTCAAAAGTCGATCTATCGAGTCAATGGATCGGTCATTCGGGTCAAGGATCGACAATTTCGACAAAATCGACTTTTTAGCCGCAGATCGACTTATCGGGTCAATGAGACGGTCATTAGTTAAAAATTGATCATTTCGACCAAAATCGACTTTTTGTCAAAAGTCAACTTATCGTCAAGTCAAGGATCGACCATTTCGACTAATTTTAAGCATTTTTGTCAAAACTTGACCTATTTGGTCAATGGGTTAGTCATTGGGCCAAGAATTTACCATTTTGACTAAATTTGACTTTTTTTGTCAAAGATTGACTTATTAGGTCAATAATTGGTCATTAGGTAAAAAATTGATTATTTTGACCAAAATTGACTTTTTGGTCAAAAGTCGACCTATCGAGTCAATGGGTCGGTTATTGGGTCAAGGATCGACCATTTTGACCAAAGTCGACTTTTTGGTCAAAGATTAACTTATTGGGTCCAGAATCGGTCATTAGGTCAAAAATTAACTATTTTGACCAAAGTTTACTTTTTGGTCAAGGTTAACCTATCGGGTCAAGGATTAATCATTTTCACCAAAGTTAAATTTTTGGTCAAAATTGACCTATTGGTCAATGGGTTGGTCATCGGATCAAGATTAACCATTTTGACGAAAGTCAATTTTTGGTCACAGATCGATTTATCGATCCAACTGAACATTTCGAATAAAATTCACTTTTTTGTCAAAAGTTAACCTATCGGATCAAAAGGTCGGTCATTCGGTCAAGAATCGATCATTTCGACCAAGAGTCGACTTTTGGTCAAAAGTTGACCTATCGGGTCAATGGGTTGGTCATCGGGTCAAGGATCGACCATTTTGACCAAAATTGACCAATCGGGTCAATGAGGTGGTATTAGGTCAAAAATTAACTATTTTTAAAGTCAATTTAGTCAAGTTAATCAGAGTTGCGTCATCGGGTCAAGGATCGACCATTTTGACCAAAGTCGACTTTTTGTCAAAAGTCGACCTATCAGGTCAATGGTTCGGTCATCGGGTCAAGGATCGACCATTTCGACCAAAGTTGACTTTTCGTCAGAAGATCGACTTATCAGGTCAATAGTCGGTCATTAGTAAAAATTAACTATTTCGACCAAAATCGACTTTTTAGTCAAAGTCGACCTATTGGGTCAAGGATTGATAATTTCGACTAAAGTTGACTTTCTCGTCAAAAGTTGACCTATTGGGTCAATGAGGCGGTTGTTCGTTGAAATCGACTATTTTAACCAAAATTTTCATTTTTGTTAAAAGGCTGACCATATTGGGACAATGGGTATGTCATTGTGTCAGTGGATCGACCATTTTGACCAAAATCGACTTTTGGTCAAAAGTCGACCTATTCGGTCAATGGAGTGGTCATTAGGTTAAAAATCGACTATTTTGACCAAAGTCGACTTTTTCTTCAAAAGTCGACCTATCAAGTCAATGGATCGTCATTTTGTCAGGATTGACCATTTTGACTACACATGACTTTTGCGTAAAAGTTAATCTATTGGGTCAATGGCGTCATTAGGTCAATGATTCACCATTTTGACCAAAGTCGATTTTTAGTCGAGATCGACTTATTATTTCAATCATTGGTCATTACGTCAAAATTGATTATTTCGACCAAAATTGACTTTTTGGTCAAAAGTCGACCTATTGTGTCAATGGGTTGCTCATCGAGTCAAGGATCGACCATTTTGATCAAAGTTGATTTTCGGTCAAAAGTCGACCTATCGGGTCAATGTGCGTCATCGGGTCAAGGATCGACCATTTCGACCAAAGTCGACTTTTGGTCAGAAGATCGACTTATCGGGTGAATAATTGTCATTAATGAGTCAAAAAATCGACTATTTCGACTAAAATATCGACTTTTTGGTCAAAAGTCGACCTATCGAGTCAATGGATCGGTCAATGGTCAATGAGTTGATCATTTTGACCAAAGTTAACTTTTTGGTCAAAAGTCGACCTATCGAGGTCAATGGATCGGTCATCGGGTCAAGTGATTGATCATTTTGACCAAAGTCTGACTTTTTAGTCGAGAGATCGACTTATCTGGGTCAATGGGTACGGTCATTAGGTCAAAATCGACTATTTTGATCAAAATCGATTTTTTGTCAAAAGTTGACTTATTGTCAAAGTCAGTACGAAGGATCGACCATTTCGACTAAATGTCGACATTTTGGTCAAAAGTCGACTTATTTGGTCAATAGCTCGTCATTGGGTCAAGAATTTACTATTTTGACCAAATGTTGACTTTTTTGTCGGAGATCGATTTATTAGGTCAATAATTGGTCATTACGTCAAAAATCGACTATTTTGACCAAAATCAATTTTTTATTCAAAGTCAATTGCTATCGGTTAATGGGTCAAGCTTATGTGGTTATGGATCGACTCATTTTGACCAAAGTTGACTTTTTGGTCAAAGATTGACTTATCGGGTCAACGTAATCGGTCATTAGGTCAAAAATTAACCATTTTCGACTCAAAATTTACTTTTCGGTCAAAGTCGATTATGACCAATGGATTGTCATAGTCAAGGATTAATCATTTCGACCAAAGATCGACTTTTTGGTCAAAAGTCGACCTATCGGGTCAATGGGTCGGTCATCGGATCAAGATCGACCATTTTGATCGAAAGTTGACTTTTTGGTCAGCAGATCGACTTATTGGATCCAAAATCGACTATTTTGACCAAAATTCGATTTTTCGTCAAAAGTTAACCTATCGGGTCAATAGGTTCGGTCATTCGGTCAAGAATCGATCATTTCGACACAAGTGTCGACTTTTTGGTCAAAAGTCGACTCTATTAGGTCAATGGGTCGTGTCATCGGGTCAAGGATCGACCATTTCGACCAAAATCGACTAATCGGTTAACGAGGTGGTCATTAGTCAAATTAACTATTGTTAAAGTCAATCTATCAGGTTAATAGTTGGTCATCGGGTCAAGGATCGACCATTTCGACCAAAGTTGACTTTTGGTCAAAAGTCGACCTATTGGGCCAATGGTTCGTCATCGGGTCAAGGATCGACCATTTTGACCAAAGTTGACTTTTCGGTCGAGAATTGACTTATCGGGTCAATAATTGCGTCATTAGTAAAAAATTAACTATTTCGACCAAAATTGACTTTTTAGTCAAAAGTCGACTCATCTGGGTCAAGTGTTGATCGATAATTTTGACTAAAGTTGACTTTCTGGTCAAAAGTCGACCTATTGGGTCAATGGGGTGGTTGTTCGGTTAAAAATCGATCATTTCGACCAAAATTTTCATTTTTGTTAAAAGGTGACCATTCGGGTCAATGGGTATGTCATTGTGTCGAGGATCGACCATTTTGACCAAAATCGACATTTTGTCAAATGTCGATCTATTGGGTCAATGGGTGGTCATTAGGTTAAAAATCGACTATTTCGACCAAAGTCGACTTTTTCTGTCAAAAGTTGACCTATTGGGTCAATGGATCGGTCATTTTGTCAAGGATCGACCATTTTGACCACATTTGACTTTTTGGTAAAAAGTTAACCTATCGGGTCAATGGGCTCGTCATTAGGTCAATGATTCACCATTTTGACTAAAGTCGACTTTTTAGGTCGAAATCGACTTATTGTTTCAATAATTGGTCATTACGGTCAAAAATCGACTATTTTGACCAAAAATGACTTTTTGGTCAAAAGTCGACCTATTGGGTCAATGGGTTGTTCATTGGGTCAAGGATCGACCATTTTGACCAAAGTTGACTTTTTGGTCAAAAGTCGACTTATCGGGTCAATGTGGTGTCATTGGGTCAAGGATCGACCATTTCGACCAAAGTCTGACTTTTGTAGTCAAGAGATCGAATTATCGAGTGAATAATGGTCATAGTCATTTATAGTCAAAGATCGACTATATTCATTGACTTTCAAAAATCGATTTTTTGGTCAAAAGTCGACATATCGGGTCAATGGGTCGGTCATTCGGTCAATAAGTTGATCATTTTGACTCAAAGTTGACTTTTTGAGTCAAAAGTCGACCTATCGAGTCAATGGAGTCGGTCATTGGGTCAAGGATCGACTCATTTTCACTAAAGTTGATCATTTTCGTCGCGAGATCGATTCTATTATAGTCAATAGGATCGGTCATTCAGTTAAAAATCGACTATTTCGACCAAAATTGACTTTTTGGTCAAAAGTCGATCTATCGAGTCAAGGATCGACCATTGATTCGATCCAAAGTCGACATTTTGGTCAAAGATTGTTACCTATTTTGAGTCACATCGGGTCATCATCGGGTCAAGTAATTTACTATTTTGACCAAAGTTTAACTTTTTTGGTCAAAAGTCGACTTATTAGGTCAATAATGTTGGTCATTAGGTCAAAAATTGACTATTTCGACCAAAATTGACTTTTCGTCCAAAGTCGATCTATTGGGTCAATGTGGTCAGTTATCGGGTCAAGGATCGACCATTTTAACCAAAGTCAACTTTTTAGTCAAAGATTAACTTATCGGTGCATAATCGGTCATTAGTCAAAAATTGACTATTTTGACCAAAGTTTACTTTTCGTCAAGGTTAACCTATTGGATCAAGGATTAATCATTTTGATCAAAGTTAAATTTTTTGGTCAAAAGTTGACCTATTGGCGTCAATGGGTTGGTCATTGGATCAAGATCGACTATTTTGACGAAAGTCGACTTTTCGGTCAACGGATTGACTTATCGGATCCAAGGATCGACCATTTTGACCAAAATTCACTTTTTCGTCAAAAGTTAACTTATCGATCAAAAGGTCGGTCATTCATGTCAAGAATCGATCATTTAGACCAAGAGTTGACTTTTGGTCAAAAGTTGACTTATTCGGTCAATGGTTGGTCATCGGGTCAAGGATTGACCATTTTGACCAAAATCGACCATTCGGTCAATGAGGTAGTTCATTGGTCAAAATTAACTATTTTTAAAGTCGATTCTATTGGGTTAATAGTCAGTCATCGGGTCAAGGATCGACCATTTCGACCAAAGTCGACTTTTTGGTCAAAAGTCAATCTATTGGTCAATGGTTCGGTCATCGGGTCAAGGATCGACCATTTTGACCAAAGTTGACTTTTTTGGTCAGAGATCGACTTATTGGGTCAATAATCGGTCATTAGGTCAAAAATCAACTATTTCGACCAAAATCGACTTCTTAGTCAAAGTCGACTCTATTGGGTCAAGGATCTGACACATTTCGACCAAAGTCGACTTTTCGGTCAAAAGTCGACCTATTAGGTCAATGAGGTGGTTGTTCAGGTCAAGAATCGACTATTTCGACCAAAATTTTCATTTTTGTTAAAAGGTGACCATTTGGGACAATGGGTATGTCATTGTGTCAAGAATAGACCATTTCGACCAAAATCGACACTTTTGGTCAAATGTCGACCTATTGGGTCAATGGGGTGGTCATTAGTTTAAAAATCGACTATTTTGACCAAAGTCGACTTTTTCTTCAAAAGTCGTCCTTTTGATTCAATGGATCGGTCATTTTGTCAAGGATTTACCATTTCGACCACACTCGACTTTTTGGTCAAAAGTCAATCTATTGGGTCAATGGGTCGAGTCATTAGGTCAATGATTCGACCATTTTGACCAAATTCGACTTTTTAGTCGAGATCGACTTATTGTTTCAATAATTGGTCATTAGGTCAAAGATTCGACTATTTTCGACCAAAATTGACTTTTTGGTCAAAAGTCGACAATTGTCGGTCAATGGGTTGGTCATCGGGTCAAGGATCGACCATTTTGATCAAAGTTAATTTTTTGGTCAAAAGTTGATCATTTCAGTCAATGTGGTGCTCATCGGGTAAGGATCGACCATTTCGACCAAAGTTGACTTTATGGTCGAGATCGATTAATCGGGTGAATAATCGGTCTTTATATCAAAAATCGACTATTTTCGACTAAAATCGACTTTTTTGTTCAAAAGTCGACACATTAGGTCAATGGGTTAGTCATTGGGTCAATGATTTATCATTTTGCCCAAAGTTATCTTTTTAGTCAAAGTCGACCTATCGAGTCAATGGATCGGTCATCGGGTCAAGGATCGTCAATTTCGACCAAAATCGACATTTTAGCCGCAAGATCGACTTATTGGGTCAATGGACGGTCATTAGCTCAAAAATCGACTATTTCGACCAAAATCGACTTTTCGTCAAAACGTTAACCTTCATCGAGTCAAGGATCGATCCATTTCGACTAATTCGACATTTTGGTCAAAAGTCGACTCTATTTGGTCAATGGGTTCAGTCATCGGGTCAAGAATTTACTATTTTGACCAAATTTGACTTTTTTGTCGAGATTCGACTTATTAGGTCAATATTCGGTCATTATGTCAAAATCGACTATTTTGACCAAAATCGACTTTTCGGTCCAAAGTCGACCTATCGGTCAATGGGTCAAGTTATTGGGTTAAGGATCGACCATTTTAACCAAAGTTGACTTTTTGGTCAAAGATTAACTTATTGGGTCACAGTAATCGGTCATTAGGTCAAAAATTAACTATTTTCGACTCAAAATTTACTTTTTGATCAAGGTTAACCTATTGGGTCAAGGATTAATCATTTTCGACCAAAGTCGACTTTTCGTCAAAAGTTGACTCTATTATGTCAATGGGTCGGTCATTGGATCAAGATCGACCATTTTGACGAAAGTCGACTTTTTGGTCACGAGTCGATTTATTGGATCCAGACCGACTATTTTGAATAAAATTCACTTTTTTGTCAAAAGTTAACCTATCGGATCAAAAGGTCGGGTCATTCGGTCAAGAATCGATCATTTAGACAAGAGTCGACTTTTGGTCAAATGTTTACCTATCGGGTCAATGGGTTGGTCATTGGGTCAAGGGTTGACCATTTGACCAAAATCGACCAATCGGGTCAACGAGGTGGTAATTAGTCAAAAATTAACTATTTTTAATGTCAACCTATCGGTTAATAGATTGTTCATCTGGTCAAGGATCGACCATTTTCGACCAAAGTTGACTTTTTGGTCAAAAGTTGACCTATTGGGCCAATGGTTCGGTCATCGGGTCAAGGATCGACCTTTTCGACCAAAGTCGACTTTTCGGTCGAGATCGACTTATTGGGTCAATAGTCGGTCATTAGATCAAAAATTAACTATTTTGACCAAAATCGACTTTTTAGTCAAAGTTGACCTATTGGGTCAAGGATCGATAATTTTGACTAAAGTTCACTTTTTGGTCAAAAGTCGACATATCGGGGTGAATGGGGTGGTTGTTCGGTTAAAAATCGACTATTTTAACCAAAATTTTCATTTTTGTTAAAAGGTCGATCCATTCGGGATCAATGGGTATGTCATTGTGTCGTGGATGTAGATCCATTTTGACCAAAATCGACATTTTGGTCAAATGTCGACCTATCGGGTCAATAGGATGATCATTAGGTCAAGAATCGACTATTTCGACCAAAATGTCGATTAGGTTAAAAATTGACATTTTAGTCAAAAGTCAACCTATCGGTTCAATGGATCGGTCATTTTGTCGAGGATCGACCATTTCGACCACACTCGACTTTTTGGTAAAAAGTTAACCTATTGGGTCAATCGGTCAGTCATTGGGTCAATGATTCGACTCATTTCGTCTAAAGTCGACTTTTTAGTCGAGATCGACTTATTATTTCAATAATCGATCATTACGTCAAAAATCGATTATTTCGACCAAAAATTGACTTTTTGGTCAACATTCGACATTATTGGATCAATGGGTTGTTCATTAGGTCAAGGATCGACCATTTTGAACAAAGTTGATTTTTGGTCAAAAGTCGACTTATCGGGTCAATGTGGTAGTCATCGGGTCAAGGATTAACCATTTCGACCAAAGTTGATTTTTGGTTAGAGATCGAATTATCGAGTGAATAATTGGTCATTAACGAGTGAATTATCGGGTGAATAATTGGTCAATTGGGTCAATGGATCTGACTAAAATATGAAAAATTAACTTTTTCGACCAAAATCGGCTTTTGGTCAAAAGTCGAGCGTATTGGGTCAATGGGTTCAGTCATTTGGTCAAGCAGTTGATCATTTTGACCAAAGTTAAACTTTTGGTCAAAAGTCAATCTTATTGGGTCAATGGGTTAGTCATCGAGTCAAGGATCGACTATTTCGACCAAAGTCGACTTTTTAGCCGAGATCGACTTATCGGGTCAATGGGATGGTGATTAGCTCAAAAATTGACTTTTTTGTCAAAAGTTGACCTATTAGGTCATGGTCAAGATTGACCATTTCGATCAAGCTGCTATTTCGGTAAATAGTCGATCTATTGGTCCATAGGTTGTCATCAAGTTAGAATTTACTATTTTGACCAAATTTGACTTTTTTGTCTAAATCGACTTATTAGGTCAATAATCGAGTCATTAGGTCAAAAATTAACTATTTTGACCAAAGTCGATTTTTGGTCCAAAGTTGACCTATCGAGTCAAGGATCGATCCATTTTGATCCAATTCCGCATTTTGGTCAAAAGTTGACCTATTTGGTCAATGGGTCATTGATCGGTCAAGAATTCGACTATTTCGACCAAATTTTACTTTTTTTGTCGTAGAGTCGACTTATTAGGTCAATATTCGGTCGTCAGGTCAAAAATTAACTATTTTCGACCAAAATCGACTTTTGCATCTAAAGTCGACCTATCGAGTTAATGGGTTAGTTATTGGGTTAAGGATCGACCATTTTAACCAAAGTTGACTTTTTGGTCAAAGATTTACTTATCAGGTCTATGAATCGGTCATTAGTTCAAAAATTAACTTTTTTGACCAAAATTTACTTTTTGGTCAAGGTTAACCTATTGGGTCAAGCATTAATCATCTTGACCAAAGTTGACTTTTTGTTCGAAAGTTGACCTATTGTGTCAATGGGTTGGTCAAAATTCACTTTTTTAACAAAAGTTAACCTATCGGATCAAAAGGTTGGTCATTCGGTCAAGAATTGATCATTTTGATAAGAGTTGACTTTTTGGTAAAAGTTGACCTATTGGGTCAATGCTGGTCATTTGGTCAAGGATCGACCATTTTCACCAAAATCGACTAATCGGGTCAATGAGGTGGTCATTAAAGTCAAAAATTAACTATTTTTAAAGTCGATCTATCAGGTTAATAGTTGGTCATCGGGTCAAGGATCAACCATTTCGACCAAAGTCGACTTTTTGGTCAAAAGTCGACCTATCGGGCCAATGGTTCGTCATTAGGTCAAGGATCGACCATTTTGACCAAAGTCGACTTTTCGGTCAGAGATCGACTTATTGTCAATAATCGGTCATTAGGTCAAAAATTAACTATTTCGACCAAAATTGACTTTTTAGTCAAAGTCAATCTTATTGGGTCAATGATCGACAATTTTGACTAAAGTCGACTTTCTGGTCAAAAGTTGACATATTGGTCAATGCGGTGGTTGCTCAAGTTAAAAATCGACTATTTCGACCAAAATTTTCATTTTTGTTAAAAGGTGACCATTTGGGACAATGGGTATGTCATTGTGTCGATGAGTAACCATTTCGACCAAAATTGACAGCTTTTGTCAAATGTCGACTCATTGGGTCAATGTGGTGGTCATTAGTTTAAAAATCGACTATTTTGACCAAAGTTAACTTTTTCTTCAAAAGTCGTCCTTTTAATTCAATAGATCGGTCATTTTGTCAAGGATCTACCATTTTGACCACATTCGACTTTTGGTAAAAAGTTAACTTATCGAGTCAATGGGTTGGTCATTAGGTCAATGCTTCACCATTTTGACCAAAGTTTGACTTTTTAGTCAGAGATCGACTTATTGTTTCAATAATTGGTCATTAGGTCAAAATTGACTATTTCGACCAAAAATGACTTTTTGGTCAAAAGTCAATTCATCGGGTCAATGGGTCGTTCATTGGGTCAAGGATCGACCATTTTGATCAAAGTCAATTTTTTGGTCAAAAGTCGATCATCTTGGGTCAATGTGGTGCTCATCGTGTCAAGGATCGACCATTTCGACCAAAGTTGACTTTATGGTCGAGATTGATTTATCGGTGAATCAATTGGTCTTTATATAAAATTGATTTTTCGACTAAAATTGACTTTTTTGTCAAAAGCTGACACATTGGGTAAATGGGCTGTCATTTGGTCAATGAGTTATCATTTTGCCCAAAGTTATCTTTTTAGTCAAAAGTCGATCTATCGAGATAATGGATCGGTCATCAAGTCAAGGATCGTCGATTTTGACCAAAATCGACATTTTAGCCGAGAGATCGACTTATTGGGTCAATGGGACGGCCATTAGCTAAAAAATGACTATTTTGACCAAAATCGACTTTTTTGTCAAAAGTTAACCTATCGAGTCAAGGATCGACCATTTCGACTAATTTGCATTTTGGTCAAAAGTTGATCTATTTGGTCAATGGCTTGGTCATCGGGTCAAGAATTTACTATTTTGACCAAATTTTACTTTTTTGTCAGAGATCGACTTATTAGGTCAATATTCGGTCATTATGTCAAAAATCGACTATTTTGACCAAAATTAACTTTTTGGTCCAAAGTCAATCTATCGTTATTGGGTCAGTTATCGGGTTAATGATCGACCATTTTAACCAAAGTCGACTTTTTGGTCAAAGATTAACTTATCGGGTCCGTAATCGGTCATTAGGTCAAAAATTAACTATTTTGACCAAAATTTACTTTTTGGTCAAGGTTAACCTATCGGGTCAAGGATTAATCATTTTGACCAAAGTTGACTTTTCGTTACAAAAGTCGACTCTATTGTGTCAATGGGTCGGTCATTAGATCAAGATCGACCATTTTGACGAAAGTTGACTTTTTGGTCACAGATTGACTTATTGGATCCAAACTGACTATTTTGAACAAAATTCACTTTTTTGTCAAAAGTTAACCTATCGGATCAAAAGGTTGGTCATTCGGTCAAGAATTGATCATTTAGACAAGAGTTGACTTTTTGGTAAAAGTTTACCTATTGGGTCAATGGGTTGTTGATTGGGTCAAGGATCGACCATTTTGACCAAAATTGACTCAATCGATCAATGAGGTGGTAATTAGGTCAAAAACTAACTATTTGTTAAAGTCGATCTATCGGGTTAATAGATCGCTCATCGGGTCAAGGATCGACCATTTTGACCAAAGTCGACTTTTTGGTCAAAAGTTCGACCTATTGGGCCAATGGTTTGGGTCATCGGGTCAAGGATCGACCATTTTGACCAAAGTTGACTTTTCGGTCGAGATCGACTTATCGGGTCAATAGTCGGTCATTAGTGTAAAAATTAACTATTTCGACTAAAATCGACTTTTTAGTCAAAGTCGATCTATTGGGTCAAGGATCGATAATTTTGAACTAAAGTTCACTTTCTGGTCAAAAGTTGACCTATCGGGTCAATGGGGTGGTTGTTCGGTTAAAAATCGACTATTTTAACCAAAATTTTCATTTTTGTTAAAAGTCGACCATTTGGGACAATGGGTATGTCATTGTGTCGAGGATAGACCATTTCGACCAAAATTGACATTTTGGTCAAATGTTGATCTATTGGGTCAATAGGGTGGTCATTAGGTTAAAAATCGACTATTTCGACAAAATGTCAATTAGGTTAAAAATTGATATTTTGGTCAAAAGTCGATCTATCGAGTCAATGGATCGGTCATTTTGTCGTGGATCGACTCATTTTGACCACACTCAACTCTTTGGTAAAAAGTTAACCTATCGGGTCAATGCGGTCGGTCATCGGGTCAATGATTCACCATTTCGACTAAAGTCGACTTTTTAGTCAGAGATCGACTTATTATTTCAATAATCGGTCATTACGTCAAAATCGACTATTTTGACCAAAAATGACTTTTCGTCAACAGTCGACATTTCGGGTCAATGGGTTGTTCATTGGGTCAAGGATCGACCATTTTGACCAAAGTTGATTTTTTGGTCAAAAGTCGACCTATCGGTCAATGTGGTAGTCATCGGGTCAAGGATTAACCATTTCGACCAAAGTCGACTTTTCGTTGAGAGATCGAATTATCGAGTGAATAATCGGTCATTAATGGGTGAATTATCGTGAATAATTGGTCAATGTGGGTCAAGGATCGACTAAAATATAAGAATTAACTTTTTGACCAAAATCGTTTTTGGTCAAAAGTCGACATGATTGGGTCAATGGGTCGGTAATTCGGTCAAGATGATCATTTTGACCAAAGTTAAACTTTTTGGTCAAAAGTCAATCTATCAGGTCAATGGGTTCAGTCATTGAGTCAAGGATTGACTATTTTGACCAAAGTTGACTTTTTAGCCAAAGATCGACTTATCGTGGGTCAATGTGATGGTCAGATTAAGCTCAAAAGTCGACTTTTTTGTCAAAAGTCGACCTATTTAGGTCAATCGGGTCAAGGATCGACCATTTTCGACCAAGTCTATTTTCGTCAAAAGTCGATCTATTGGTCTATAGGTTGGTCATCGGGTTAAGAATTTACTATTTCGACCAAATTCGACTTTTTGTCGAAATCGACTTATTAGGTCAATAATGTCATTAGGTCAAAATCGACTATTTCGACCAAAATCGACTTTTTCGTTCAAAGTCGACCTATCGAGTCAAGGATCGACCATTTCGACCAATTCAGCATTTTGGTCAAAAGTCGACTCTATTTGGTCAATGAGTTCGGTCATTATCAGTCAAGAATTCGACTATTTTGACCAAATTTAACTTTTTGTCAGTAGATCGACTTATTAGGTCAATATTCGGTCATTAGGTCAAAAATTAACTATTTTCGACCAAAATCAACTTTTTGATCAAAAGTCGACCTATCGAGTTAATGGGTCAGTTATCGGGTTAAGGATCACCATTTTAACCAAAGTTGACTTTTTGGTCAAAGATTTACCTATCGGGTCAATAGAATCGGTCATTAGCGTCAAAAATTAACTATTTTGACCAAAATTTACTTTTTGGTCAAGGTTAACCTATCAGGTCAAGGATTAATCATTTTGACCAAAGTCGACTTTTTGATCGAAAGTCGAACCTATTGGTCGTCAATGGGTCGATCATTAGGTCAAAGATCGAC
Organism: Papilionanthe hookeriana x Papilionanthe teres; assembly: GCA_022702705.1. Taxonomy (NCBI): domain Eukaryota; kingdom Viridiplantae; phylum Streptophyta; class Magnoliopsida; order Asparagales; family Orchidaceae; genus Papilionanthe; species Papilionanthe hookeriana x Papilionanthe teres. Next base: position 103,082,309 of record CM040421.1, on the reverse strand, counting down.
CATTTCGACAAAATTCACTTTTTGATCAAAAGTTAACCTATCAGATCAAATAGGTCAGTCATATCATGCCAAGAATCGATCATTTCGATCAAGAGTCGACTTTTTGGTCAAAAGTTGACCTATCGGGTCAATGAGTTGGTCATCGGGTCAAGGATCGACCATTTTGACCAAAATCGACTAATTGTCAATGAGGCGGTCATTGAGTCAAAAATTAACTATTTTTAAAGTTGACCTATCTGGTTAATCAGCTCGGTCATCTGGTCAAGGATCGACCATTTTGACCAAAGTTGACTTTTTAGTCAAAAGTCGACCTATTGGGCCAATGGCTCGTCATCGGGTCAAGGATCGACCATTTCGACCAAAGTCGACTTTTCGTCAGAGATCGACTTATCGGGTCAATAATCGGTCATTAGGTAAAAAATTAACTATTTCGACCAAAATCGACTTTTTAGTCAAAGTTGACTCATCGGTCAAGGATCGACAATTTTGACTAAAGTTGACTTTCTGGTCAAAAGTCGACTCTATTGGTCAATGGGGTGGTTGTTCGGCTAAAAATCGACTATTTCGACCAAAATTTTCATTTTTGTTAAAAGGTGACCATTCGGGACAATGGGCATGTCATTGTGTCAAGATGTACCATTTTGACCAAAATTGATGCTTTTTGTCAAATGTCGACTCTATCGGGTCAATGGGTGGTCATTAGTTAAAAATCGACTATTTCGACCAAAGTTGACTTTTTCTTCAAAAGTCGACCTATTCGATTCAATGGACTCGTCATTTTGTCAAGGATTTACCATTTCGACTCACACTCGACTTTTTGGTAAAAAGTTAACTTATCGGGTCAATGGGTTGGTCATTAGGTCAATGCTTCACCATTTCGACCAAATTCGACTTTTTAGTCAGAGATCGACTTATCGTTTCAATAATGGTCATCACGGTCAAAAATTCGACTATTTCGACTAAAAATCGACTTTTTGGTCAAAAGTCAATTACTTGGGTCAATGGGCTGTTCATCGTGGGTCAAGGATCGACCATTTTGATCAAAGTTAATTTTTTGGTCAAAAGTCGACATTTTCAGTCAATGTGGTGCTCATCGTGTCAAGGATCGACCATTTCGACCAAAGTCGACTTTTATGGTCAGTAGATTGATTTATTCGGTGAATAATTGGTCTATTATATAAAAAATTGACTTTTCGACTAAAATCGACTTTTTTGTCAAAAGTCGATACATCGGGTCAATGGGCCGGTCATTTGGTCAATGAGTTATCATTTTGCCCAAAGTTATCTTTTTAGTCAAAAGTTGACCTATTGAGACAATGGATTGGTCATTGGGTCAAGGATTGTCAATTTTGACCAAAATTGACATTTTAGCCAGAGATTGACTTATTGGGTCAATGGGACGTCATTAGCTAAAAATGACTATTTCGACCAAAATCGACTTTTTCGTCAAAAGTTAACCTATCGAGTCAAGGATCGACCATTTCGACTAATTCTGACATTTTGGTCAAAAGTCGACCTATTTGGTCAATGGGTTGGTCATCGGGTCAAGAATTTACTATTTTGACCAAATTTTACTTTTTTGTCAGAGATCGACTTATTGGGTCAATATTCGGTCATTATGTCAAAAATCGACTATTTCGACCAAAATCAACTTTTCGGTCCAAAGTCGACCTATCAGGTTAATGGTCAAGGTTATCGGTTAGCGGATCGGACCATTTTAACCAAAGTCGACTTTTTGGTCAAAGATTAACTTATCGGGTCCAGTAATCGGTCATTAGGTCAAAAATTAACTATTTTCGACCAAAATTTACTTTTTGGTCAAGGTTAACCTATCGAGTCAAGGATTAATCATTTTGACCAAAGTCGACTTTTTGGTCAAAAGTCGACCTATTGCGTCAATGGGTTAGGTCATTAGATCAAGATCGACCATTTTCGACTGAAAGTCGAATTTTTCGTCACAGATCGACTTATCGATCCAAACCGATCTATTTTGAATAAAATTCACTTTTTCATTAAAAGTTAACCTATCGGATCAAAAGGTCAGTCATTCGGTCAAGAATCGATCATTTTGACAAAGAGTCGACTTTTTGGTAAAAGTTTACCTATCGGGTCAATGGGTCGGTCATCGGGTCAAGGATCGACCATTTCGACCAAAATCGACCAATCAGTCAATGAGGTGGTATCAGTCAAAAATTAACTATTTTTAAAGTCGACCTATCAAGTTATCAGATTGCTCATCGGGCCAAGGATCGACCATTTCGACCAAAGTCGACTTTTCGGTCAAAAGTCGACCTATCGAGTCAATGGTTCCGTCATCGGTCAAGGATCGACCATTTTGACCAAAGTCGATTTTTCGGTACGAGATCGACTTATCGGGTCAATAGTCGGTCATTAGGTAAAAAATTAACTATTTCGACCAAAATCGACTTTTAGTCAAAGTCGACCTATCGGGTCAAGGATCGATAATTTTGACTAAAGTTCACTTTCTGGTCAAAAGTTGACCTATCGGGTGAATGAGGTGGTTGTTCGGTTAAAATCGACTATTTTAACCAAAATTTTCATTTTTGTTAAAAGGTCGACCTATTTGGGACAATGGGTATGTCATCGTGTCGTAGGATGTGACATTTTCGACCAAAATCGACATTTTGGTCAAATGTCGACTCTATCGGGTCAATAGGTGGTCATTAGGTTAAAAATCGACTATTTTGACCAAAATTCACTTTTTCTTCAAAAGTCGACCTATCAGTCAATGGATCGGTCATTTTGTCGTGGATCGACCATTTCGACTCACACTCGCTTCTTTTGGTAAAAAGTTAACCTATCGGGTCAATGGGTCGTCATCGGGTCAATGATTCACCATTTTGTCTAAAGTTGACTTTTTAGTCGAGATTGACTTATTATTTCAATAATCGGTCATTACGTCAAAAATCGATTATTTTGACCAAAAATGACTTTTTGGTCAACATTCGACCTTTTGGGTCAATGGGTTGCTCATCGGGTCAAGGATCGACCATTTTGAACAAAGTTGATTTTTTGGTCAAAAGTCGACCTATCGGTCAATGTGGTCAGTCATCGTGTCAAGGATTAACCATTTTGACCAAAGTTGACTTTTTGGTTAGAGATCGAATTATCGGGTGAATAATTGGTCATTAATGGGTGAATTATCGGGTGAATAATTGGTCAATGTGTCAGGATCGACTAAAATATAAAAAATCGACTTTTCGACCAAAATTGACTTTTTGGTCAAAAGTCGACAGATCGGGTCAATGGGTCGGTAATTTGTCAAGAAGTGATCATTTTGACCAAAGTTAAACTTTTCGGTCAAAAGTCGATCTATCGGGTCAATGGGTTGGTCATCGAGTCAAGGATCGACTATTTTGACCAAAGTTGACTTTTTAGCCAGAGATCGAATTTATCGGGTCAATGGATGGTGATTAGCTCAAAAATTGACTTTTTTGTCAAAAGTCGACCTATTAGTCATCGGGTCAAGGATCGACCATTTTGACCAAGTCGCTATTTTGGTAAATAGTCAATCTATCGGTCTATAGGTCGGTCATCGGGTTAAGAATTTACTATTTCGACCAAATTCGACTTTTTGTCTGAAATCGACTTATTAGTTAATAATCGGTCATTAGGTCAAAAATCGACTATTTTGACTAAAATCGACTTTTTGGTCCAAAGTCGACCTATCGAGTCAAGGATCGACCATTTCGACCAATTCGGCATTTTGGTCAAAAGTCGACTCTATTCGGTCAATGGGTCGGTCATCGGGTCAAGAATTTACTATTTCGATCAAATTTAACTTTTTGTCGAGATCGATTTATTAGGTCAATATTTGGTCATTAGGTCAAAAATTAACTATTTCGACCAAAATCGACTTTTTCATCCAAAGTCGACCTATCGGGTTAATGGGTCAGGTTATCGGGTTAAGGATCGACCATTTTAACCAAAGTTGACTTTTTGGTCAAAGATTTACTTATTGGGTCCATAATCGGTCATTAGTTCAAAAATTAACTATTTCGACCAAAATTTACTTTTGGTCAAGGTTAACCTATTGGGTCAAGCGATTAATCATCTTCGACTAAAGTCGACTTTTCGTTCGAAAGTCGATCTATATGCGTCAATGGGTCGGTCATCGGATCAAGATCGACCATTTCGATGAAAGTTGACTTTTTGGTCACGAGATCGACTTATCGGATCCAAATCGACTTATTTCAACAAAATTCACTTTTTTGACAAAAGTTAACCTATCGGATCAAAAGGTCGGTCATTCTACCAAGAATCGATCATTTAGACAAGAGTCGACTTTTGGCAAAAGTTGACCTATCAGGTCAACGGGTTGGTCATCGGGTCAAGGATCGACCATTTCACCAAAATCGACTAATCGGTCAATGAGGTGGGTCAGTGTCAAAATTAACTATTTTTAAAGTCGACCTATCGGGTTAATAGTTCGTCATCGGGTCAAGGATCGACCATTTTGACCAAAGTCGACTTTTCGGTCAAAAGTCGACCTATTGGGCCAATGGTTTGGTCATCGGGTCAAGGATCGACTATTTCGACCAAAGTCGACTTTTCTGATCGAGATCGACTCTATCGGGTCAATAATCGTCATTAGGCAAAAAATTAACTATTTCGACCAAAATCGACTTTTTAGTCAAAGTCGACCTATCGGGTCAAGGTGATCGACAATTTTGACTAAAGTTGACTTTCTGGTCAAAAGTTGACCTATTGGGTCAATGGGTGGTTGTTCGGTTAAAAATCGATTATTTCGACCAAAATTTTCATTTTTGTTAAAAGGTGACCATTTGGGACAATGGGTATGTCATTGTGTCGTGATAGACCATTTTGACCAAAATCGATGCTTTTGTCAAATGTCGATCTATTGGGTCAATGGGGTGGTCATTAGTTTAAAAATCGACTATTTTGACCAAAGTCAATTTTTTCTTCAAAAGTTGTCCTTTTGATTCAATGGATCGGTCATTTTGTCAAGGATTTACCATTTTGACCACACTTGACTTTTTGGTAAAAAGTTAACTTATCGGATCAATGGGTCGTCATTAGGTCAATGCTTCACCATTTTGACTAAATTTGACTTTTTAGTCGAGATCGACTTATTGTTTCAATAATTGGTCATTAGGTCAAAATTCGACTATTTTCGACCAAAATTGACTTTTTGTCAAAAGTCGACCATTGGGTCAATGGGTCGTTCATCAGGTCAAGGATCGACCATTTTGATCAAAGTTAATTTTTCGGTCAAAAGTCGACATTTTGGGTCAATGTGGTGCTCATCGGGTAAGGATCGACTATTTCGACCAAAGTCGACTTTATGGTCGAGATTGATTTATCGGGTGAATAATTGGTCTTTATATAAAAAATTGACTTTTCTTGACTAAAATTGACTTTTTTGTCAAAAGTCGACATATTGGGTAAATGGGTCAGTCATTCGTCAATGAGTTATCATTTTGCCCAAAGTTATCTTTTTAGTCAAAAGTCGACCTATCGAGACAATGGATCGGTCATCGGGTCAAGGATCGTCAATTTCGACCAAAATCGACATTTTAGCCGTAGATCGACTTATTAGGTCAATGGGACGTCATTATCTAAAATCGACTATTTCGACCAAAATCGACTTTTTTGTCAAACGTTGACCTATCGAGTCAAGGATCGACCATTTCGACTAATTTCGCATTTTGGTCAAAAGTTGACCTATTTGGTCAATGGGTCAGTCATCGGGTCAAGAATTTACTATTTTGACCAAAGTTTACTTTTTTGTCGATAGATCGACTTATTAGGTCAATATCTCGTCATTAGGTCAAAAATTGACTATTTTGACCAAAATTGACTTTTTGGTCCAAAGTCGACCTATCGGGTTAATTGGTCAAGTTATCAGGTTAAGGATCGACCATTTTAACCAAAGTCGACTTTTTGGTCAAAGATTAACTTATCGGTCCAGAATCGGTCATTAGGTCAAAATTAACTATTTTGACCAAAATTTACTTTTCGTCAAGGTTAACCTATTGGGTCAAGGATTAATCATTTCGACCAAAGTTAACTTTTTGGTCAAAAGTTGACCTATTAGCGTCAATGGGTTGGTCATCAGATCAAGATCGAACTCATTTTGACGAAAGTCGACTTTTTCGTCGTAGATCGACTTATCGGATCCAAACCTGACTATTATGAACAAAATTCACTTTTTTGTCAAAAGTTAACCTATCGGATCAAAAGGTCGGTCATTCGGTCAAGAATTGATCATTTAGACAAGAGTCGACTTTTGGTAAAAGTCGACCTATCAGTCATGGGTCGGTCATCGGGTCAAGGATCGACCATATTTGACCAAAATCGACCAATCGGTCAATGAGGTGGTCATTAGGTCAAAATTAACTATTTTTAAAGTCAATCTATCGGGTTAATAGTCGGTCATCGGTCAAGGATCGACCATTTCGACCAAAGTCGACTTTTCGGTCAAAAGTCGACCTATCGGGCCAATGGTTTGGTCATCGGGTCAAGGATCGACCATTTTCGACCAAAGTTGACTTTTTCGGTCGAGATCGACTTATCGGGTCAATAATTGGTCATTAGGTAAAAATTAACTATTTCGACCAAAATCGACTTTTTAGTCAAAGTCGACTCTATCGGGTCAAGGATCGATAATTTCGACTAAAGTTCGACTTTCGGTCAAAAGTCGACTTATCGGGTCAATGGGGTGGTTGTTCGGTTAAAACTCGATTATTTTGACCAAAATTTTCATTTTTGTTAAAAGGTGACCATTCGGGACAATGGGTATGTCATTGTGTCATGGATAGATCATTTTGACCAAAATTGACATTTTGTCAAATGTCAATTCATCGGGTCAATGGGGTGGTCATTAGGTTAAAATCGACTATTTTGACCAAAGTTGACTTTTTCTTCAAAAGTCGATCTTTTGATTCAATGGATCGGTCATTTTGTCAAGGATTTACCATTTTCGATCACACTTGACTTTTTGGTAAAAAGTTAACCTATTGGGTCAATGGCTTGGTCATTGGGTCAATGATTCACTATTTTGACCAAAGTTGACTTTTTAGTCAGAGATTGACTTATTGTTTCAACAATTGGTCATTAGGTCAAAACTTTACTATTTTGACCAAAATTGACCTTTTGGTCAAAAGTCGACTCATCGGGTCAATGGGTCGTTCATCGGGTCAAGGATCGACTCATTTTGATCAAAGTTAATTTTTTGGTCAAAAGTTGATCATTTCGGGTCAATGTGGTGCTCATCGGGTCAAGGATCAACCATTTTGACCAAAGTTGACTTTTATGGTCAGAGATTGATGTATATCGGGTGAATAATTGGTCTTTGATATAAAAAATCGACTTTTTCGACCAAAATCGACTTTTTTGTCAAAAGTCGACACATCGGGTCAAATGGGCCGGTCATTTGGTCAATGAAGTTATCATTTTGCCCAAAGTTATTCTTTTAGTCAAGAGTCGACCTATCGAGGATCAATGGATCAGTCATCGAGTCAAGGATCTGACACATTTTCGATCAAAATCGACATTTTATGCCTGCAGATCGACTTATTGGGTCAATAGATTCGGTCAATTACGGCTAAAAATCGACTATTTCTGAAATTTACTCAAAATCGACTTTTTTGATCAAAAGTTAACCTATCGAGTCAAGGATCGACCATTTCGACTAATTCGCATTTTGGTCAAAAGTCGACTCTATTTGGTCAATGGGTCAGTCATCGGGTCAAGAATTTACTATTTTCGACCAAATTTTACTTTTTTTGTCGAGATTGACTTATTAGGTCAATATTTGGTCATTATGTCAAAAATTGACTATTTCGACCAAAATCGACTTTTTGGTCCAAAGTTGATCTATCGAGTTAATGGGTCAGGTTATCGGTTAAGGATCGACCATTTTAACCAAAGTTGACTTTTTGGTCAAAGATTAACTTATCAGTCACGTAATCGGTCATTAGTCAAAAATTAACTATTTCGACCAAAATTTACTTTTTGGTCAAGGTTAACTTATCGGTCAAGGATTAATCATTTTGACCAAAGTCGACTTTTTGTCAAAAGTCGACCTATTGTGTCAATGGGTTGGTCATTGGATCAAGATCGATCATTTTGATGAAAGTCGACTTTTTGGTCACGTATCGACTTATCGGATCCAAACCGACTATTTTGAATAAAATTCACTTTTTCGTCAAAAGTTAACCTATCGGATCAAAAGGTCAGTCATTCGGTCAAGAATTGATCATTTAGACAAGAGTCGACTTTTGGTAAAAGTTGACCTATCGGGTCAATGGGTTGGTCATTGGGTCAAGGATCGACCATTTTGACCAAAATTGACCAATCGGGTCAATGAGGTGGTCATCGAGTCAAAAATTAACTATTTTTAAAGTCAATCTATCGGGTTAATAGATCGATCATCGGGTCAAGGATCGACCATTTTGACCAAAGTCGACTTTTTGGTCAAAAGTCGACCTATTGGGCCAATGGTTCGTCATTGGGTCAAGGATTGACCATTTTGACCAAAGTTGACTTTTCGGTCAGAGATTGACTTATTGGGTCAATAATTGGTCATTAGGTAAAAAATTAACTATTTCGACCAAAATTGACTTTTTAGTCAAAGTTGACCTATTGGGTCAAGGATTGATAATTTTGACTAAAGTTCACTTTCTGGTCAAAAGTCGACCTATCGGGTCAATGGGTGGTTGTTCGGTTAAAAATCGACTATTTTGACCAAAATTTTCATTTTTGTTAAAAGGTGACCATTTGGGACAATGGGTATGTCATTGTGTCGTGATAGACCATTTCGACTCAAAATCGACATTTTTGGTCAAATGTCTGACCCATTGGGTCAATAGGGTGGTCATTAGTTTAAAATCGATTATTTCGACCAAAGTTCGACTTTTTCTTCAAAAAGTCGATCCTTTCGATTCAATGGATCGGTCATTTCGTCGAGATTGACCATTTCGACCACACTCGACTTTTTGGTAAAAAGTTAACTTATTGGGTCAATGGGTCGGTCATTGGGTCAATGATTCACCATTTTGATCTAAAGTCGACTTTTTAGTCGAGATCGACTTATTGTTTCAATAATCGGTCATTACGTCAAAATCGACTATTTTGACCAAAAATGACTTTTTGGTCAACATGTCGACTATCGGGTCAATGGGTCGTTCATCGGGTCAAGGATCGACCATTTTGAACAAAGTTGATTTTTTGGTCAAAAGTCGACCTATCGAGTCAATGTGGTAGCTCATCGGGTCAAGGATTAACCATTTCACCAAAGTCGACTTTTGGTTAGAGATCGAATTATCGAGTGAATAATTGGTCATTAATGGGTGAATTATCGTGAATAATTGGTCATGTGGTCAAGGATCGATCTAAAATATAAAAATTGACTTTTTCGACCAAAATCGGCTTTTTGGTCAAAAGTCGATGACATTGGGTCAATGGGTTGGTAATTTGGTCAAGAGTGATCATTTTGACCAAAGTTAAACTTTTTGGTCAAAAGTCGACCTATCGAGTCAATGGGTCAGTCATCGAGTCAAGGATTGACTATTTTGACCAAAGTCGACTTTTTAGCCGGAGATTGACTTATTGGGTCAATGGGATGGTGATTAGCTCAAAATTGACTTTTTTGTCAAAAGTTGACTCTATTAGGTCATTGGGTCAAGGATCGACCATTTTCACCAAGTTCGCTATTTTGGTAAATAGTTGACTCTATTGGATCTAATAGGTTTGTCATCGAGTTAAGAATTTACTTATTTTGACCAAATTTGATCTTTTGTCGGAAATTGACTTATTAGGTCAATAATCGGTCATTAGGTCAAAAATCGACTATTTTGACCAAAGTCGACTTTTTGGTCCAAAGTTGACCTATTGAGTCAAGGATTGACCATTTTGACCAATTTGGCATTTTGGTCAAAAGTTGACCTATTTGGTCAATGGGTTGGTCATTGGGTCAAGAATTTACTATTTTGACCAAATTTAACTTTTTTGTCAGAGATTGACTTATTAGGTCAATATTTGGTCATTAGGTCAAAAATTAACTATTTTGACCAAAATTGACTTTTTCATCTAAAGTCAACTTATCAGGTTAATGGGTTGGTTATTGGGTTAAGGATCGACCATTTTAACCAAAGTTGACTTTTTGGTCAAAGATTTACTTATCATCTCAGAATCATTGTCAAAGTTAGTCTCAAATTACGGGTCATTAACCATTTCGACCAAAGTTGACTTTTTGGTCGAAAGTTGACTATTCATAATGGTTGGTCATTAGATCAAGATCGACCATTTCGATGAAAGTTGACTTTTTGGTCGACAGATCGACTTATTGGATCCAAACCGACTATTGTCAACAAATTCACTTTTTCGTCAAAAGTTAACCTATCGGATCAAAAGGTCAGTCATTCGATCAAGAATCGATCATTTTGACAAAAGTTGACTTTTTGGTAAAAGTTGACCTATCGGGTAAATGGGTTGGTCATTAGGTCAAAGATTGACCATTTTGACCAAAATCGACTCAATCGGGTCAATGAGGTGGTCATTAGTCAAAAATTAACTATTTTTAAAGTTGACTCTATCAAGTTAATAGGTTGGTCATCGGGTCAAGGATCGACCATTTTGACCAAAGTCGACTTTTTGGTCAAAAGTCGACCTATCGGGCCAATGGTTTGGTCATCGGGTCAAGGATCGACCATTTTGACCAAAGTTGACTTTTCGGTACGAGATCGACTTATCGGGTCAATAATCGGTCATTAGGTAAAAAATTAACTATTTCGACCAAAATTGACTTTTTAGTCAAAGTTGACCTATTGGGTCAAGGATTGACAATTTTGACTAAAGTTGACTTTCTGGTCAAAAGTTGACCTATTGGGTCAATGGGGTGGTTGTTCGGTTAAAAATTGACTATTTTGACCAAAATTTTCATTTTTGTTAAAAGGTGACCATTTGGGACAATGGGTATGTCATTGTGTCAGGGATAGACCATTTTGACCAAAATTGACAGTTTTTGTCAAATGTTGACCCATTGGGTCAATGGGGTGGTCATTAGTTTAAAATTGACTATTTTGACCAAAGTTGACTTTTTCTTCAAAAGTCGTCCTTTTGATTCAATGGATCGGTCATTTTGTCGATGATTTACCATTTCGACCACACTCGACTTTTTGGTAAAAAGTTAACTTATCGGGTCAATGGGTTGGTCATTAGGTCAATGCTTCACCATTTTGACTAAATTCGACTTTTTAGTCGAGATCGACTTATTGTTTCAATAATTGGTCATTAGGTCAAAATTGATTATTTTGACTAAAAATCGACTTTTTGTGTCAAAAGTCAATTATCAGATCAATGGGTTGTTCATTAGGTCGAGGATCGACCATTTTGATCAAAGTTAATTTTTGGTCAAAAGTTGACATTTTGGGTCAATGTGGTGCTCATTGGGTAAGGATTAACTCATTTTGACCAAAGTTGACTTTATGGTCAGAGATTGATTTATCGGAGTGAATAATTGGTCTTTATATAAAAAATTGACTTTTCTTGACTAAAATTGACTTTTTTGTCAAAAGTTGACACATTGGGTAAATGGGTTGGTCATTTGGTCAATGAGTTATCATTTTGCCCAAAGTTATCTTTTTAGTCAAAAGTTGACCTATTGAGACAATGGATTGGTCATTGGGTCAAGGATTGTCAATTTTGACCAAAATTGACATTTTAGCCAGAGATTGACTTATTGGGTCAATGGGACGGTCATTAGCTAAAAAATTGACTATTTTGACCAAAATTGACTTTTTTGTCAAAAGTTAACCTATTGAGTCAAGGATTGACCATTTTGACTAATTTGGCATTTTGGTCAAAAGTTGACCTATTTGGTCAATGGGTTGGTCATTGGGTCAAGAATTTACTATTTTGACCAAATTTTACTTTTTTTGTCAGAGATTGACTTATTAGGTCAATATTTGGTCATTATGTCAAAAATTGACTATTTTGACCAAAATTGACTTTTTGGTCCAAAGTTGACCTATTGGGTTAATGGGTTGGTTAGTGGGTTAAGGATTGACCATTTTAACCAAAGTTGACTTTTTGGTCAAAGATTAACTTATTGGGTCCGTAACTGGTCATTAGGTCAAAAATTAACTATTTTGACCAAAATTTACTTTTTGGTCAAGGTTAACCTATTGGGTCAAGGATTAATCATTTTGACCAAAGTTGACTTTTTGGTCAAAAGTTGACCTATTGCGTCAATGGGTTGGTCATTAGATCAAGATTGACCATTTTGACGAAAGTTGACTTTTTGGTCACAGATTGACTTATTGGATCCAAACTGACTATTTTGAATAAAATTCACTTTTTTGTCAAAAGTTAACCTATCGGATCAAAAGGTTGGTCATTCGGTCAAGAATTGATCATTTAGACAAGAGTTGACTTTTTGGTAAAAGTTTACCTATTGGGTCAATGGGTTGGTCATTGGGTCAAGGATTGACCATTTTGACCAAAATTGACCAATTGGGTCAATGAGGTGGTAATTAGGTCAAAAATTAACTATTTTTAAAGTTGACCTATCGGGTTAATAGATTGTTCATTGGGTCAAGGATTGACCATTTTGACCAAAGTTGACTTTTTGGTCAAAAGTTGACCTATTGGGCCAATGGTTTGGTCATTGGGTCAAGGATTGACCATTTTGACCAAAGTTGACTTTTCGGTCAGAGATTGACTTATTGGGTCAATAGTTGGTCATTAGGTAAAAAATTAACTATTTCGACCAAAATTGACTTTTTAGTCAAAGTTGACCTATTGGGTCAAGGATTGATAATTTTGACTAAAGTTCACTTTCTGGTCAAAAGTTGACCTATTGGGTGAATGGGGTGGTTGTTCGGTTAAAAATTGACTATTTTAACCAAAATTTTCATTTTTGTTAAAAGGTGACCATTTGGGACAATGGGTATGTCATTGTGTCAGGGATAGACCATTTTGACCAAAATTGACATTTTGGTCAAATGTTGACCCATTGGGTCAATAGGGTGGTCATTAGGTTAAAAATTGACTATTTTGACCAAAATTCACTTTTTCTTCAAAAGTTGATCTATCGGGTCAATGGATCGGTCATTTTGTCGTGGATCGACCATTTTGACCACACTTGCCTCTTTGGTAAAAAGTTAACCTATTGGGTCAATGGGTTGGTCATCGGGTCAATGATTCACCATTTTGTCTAAAGTCGACTTTTTAGTCGAGATCGACTTATTATTTCAATAATCGGTCATTACGTCGAAAATCGATTATTTCGACCAAAAATGACTTTTTGGTCAACATTTGACCTTTTGGGTCAATGGGTTGTTCATTGGGTCAAGGATTGACCATTTTGAACAAAGTTGATTTTTTGGTCAAAAGTTGACCTATTGGGTCAATGTGGTAGTCATTGGGTCAAGGATTAACCATTTTGACCAAAGTTGACTTTTTGGTTAGAGATTGAATTATTGGGTGAATAATTGGTCATTAATGGGTGAATTATTGGGTGAATAATTGGTCAATGTGGGTCAAGGATTGACTAAAATATAAAAAATTGACTTTTTTGACCAAAATTGGCTTTTTGGTCAAAAGTTGATAGATTGGGTCAATGGGTTGGTAATTTGGTCAAGCAGTGATCATTTTGACCAAAGTTAAACTTTCTGGTCAAAAGTTGACCTATTGGGTCAATGGGTTGGTCATTGAGTCAAGGATTGACTATTTTGACCAAAGTTGACTTTTAGCCAGAGATTGACTTATTGGGTCAATGGGATGGTGATTAGCTCAAAAATTGACTTTTTTGTCAAAAGTTGACCTATTAGGTCATTGGGTCAAGGATTGACCATTTTGACCAAGTTGCTATTTTGGTAAATAGTTGACCTATTGGTCTATAGGTTGGTCATTGGGTTAAGAATTTACTATTTTGACCAAATTTGACTTTTTTGTCGGAAATTGACTTATTAGGTTAATAATTGGTCATTAGGTCAAAAATTGACTATTTTGACCAAAATTGACTTTTTGGTCCAAAGTTGACCTATTGAGTCAAGGATTGACCATATTGGCCAATTTGGCATTTTGGTCAAAAGTTGACCTATTTGGTCAATGGGTTGGTCATTGGGTCAAGAATTTACTATTTTGACGAAATTTAACTTTTTTGTCAGAGATTGACTTATTAGGTCAATATTTGGTCGTTAGGTCAAAAATTAACTATTTTGACCAAAATTGACTTTTTCATCCAAAGTTGACCTATTGGGTTAATGGGTTGGTTTTTGGGTTAAGGATTGACCATTTTAACCAATGTTGACTTTTTGGTCAAAGCTTTACTTATTGGGTCTGTAACTGGTCATTAGTTCAAAAATTAACTATTTTGACCAAAATTTACTTTTTGGTCAAGGTTAACCTATTGGGTCAAGCATTAATCATCTTGACCAAAGCTGACTTTTTGTTCGAAAGTTGACCTATTGCGTCAATGGGTTGGTCATTGGATCAAGATTGACCATTTTGATGAAAGTTGACTTTTTGGTCACAGATTGACTTATTGGATCCAAACTGACTATTTTGAACAAAATTCACTTTTTTGTCAAAAGTTAACCTATCGGATCAAAAGGTTGGTCATTCGGTCAAGAATTGATCATTTAGACAAGAGTTGACTTTTTGGTAAAAGTTGACCTATTGGGTCATTAAGTTGGTCATTGGGTTGGTCATTGGGTCAAGGAATGACCATTTTGACCAAAATTGACCATTCGGGTCAATGAGGTGTTCATTAGGTCAAAATTAACTATTTTTAAAGTTGACCTATCAAGTTAATAGTTGGTCATCGGGTCAAGGATTGACCATTTTGACCAAAGTCGACTTTTCGGTCAAAAGTTGACCTATTGGGCCAATGGTTTGGGTCATCGGGTCAAGGATTGACCATTTTGACCAAAGTTGACTTTTCGGTCAGAGATTGACTTATTGGGTCAATAATTGGTCATTAGGTAAAAAATTAACTATTTCGACCAAAATTGACTTTTTAGTCAAAGTTGACCTATTGGGTCAAGGATTGACAATTTTGACTAAAGTTGACTTTCTGGTCAAAAGTTGACCTATTGGGTCAATGGGGTGGTTGTTCGGTTAAAAATTGACTATTTTGACCAAAATTTTCATTTTTGTTAAAAGGTGACCATTTGGGACAATGGGTATGTCATTGTGTCAAGGATAGACCATTTTGACCAAAATTGACAGTTTTTGTCAAATGTTGACCCATTGGGTCAATGGGGTGGTCATTAGTTTAAAAATCGACTATTTTGACCAAAGTTGACTTTTTCTTCAAAAGTTGTCCTTTTGATTCAATGGATTGGTCATTTTGTCAAGGATTTACCATTTTGACCACACTTGACTTTTTGGTAAAAAGTTAACTTATTGGGTCAATGGGTTGGTCATTAGGTCAATGCTTCACCATTTTGACCAAATTTGACTTTTTAGTCAGAGATTGACTTATTGTTTCAATAATTGGTCATTAGGTCAAAATTTGACTATTTTGACCAAAAATGACTTTTTGGTCAAAAGTTGACCATTGGGTCAATGGGTTGTTCATTGGGTCAAGGATTGACCATTTTGATCAAAGTTAATTTTTTGGTCAAAAGTTGACATTTTGGGTCAATGTGGTGCTCATTGGGTAAGGATCGACCATTTCGACCAAAGTTGACTTTATGGTCGAGATTGATTTATCGGGTGAATAATTGGTCTTTATATAAAAAATCGACTTTTCTGACTAAAATTGACTTTTTTGTCAAAAGTCGACACATTGGGTAAATGGGTCGGTCATTCGGTCAATGAGTTATCATTTTGCCCAAAGTTATCTTTTTAGTCAAAAGTTGACCTATTGAGACAATGGATTGGTCATTGGGTCAAGGATTATCAATTTTGACAAAAATTGACATTTTAGCCAGAGATTGACTTATTGGGTCAATGGGACGGTCATTAGCTAAAAATTGACTATTTTGACCAAAATTGACTTTTTTGTCAAAAGTTAACCTATTGAGTCAAGGATTGACCATTTTGACTAATTTGGCATTTTGGTCAAAAGTTGACCTATTTGGTCAATGGGTTGGTCATTGGGTCAAGAATTTACTATTTTGACCAAATTTTACTTTTTTTGTCAGAGATTGACTTATTAGGTCAATATTTGGTCATTATGTCAAAAATTGACTATTTTGACCAAAATTGACTTTTGGTCCAAAGTTGACCTATTGGGTTAATGGGTCAAGTTAGTGGGTTAAGGATTGACCATTTTAACCAAAGTTGACTTTTTGGTCAAAGATTAACTTATTGGGTCCGTAACTGGTCATTAGGTCAAAAATTAACTATTTTGACCAAAATTTACTTTTTGGTCAAGGTTAACCTATTGGGTCAAGGATTAATCATTTTGACCAAAGTTGACTTTTTGGTCAAAAGTTGACCTATTGCGTCAATGGGTTGGTCATTAGATCAAGATTGACCATTTTGATGAAAGTTGACTTTTTGGTCACAGATTGACTTATTGGATCCAAACTGACTATTTTGAATAAAATTCACTTTTTTGTCAAAAGTTAACCTATCTGATCAAAAGGTCAGTCATTCGATCGAAGAATTGATCATTTAGACAAGAGTTGACTTTTTGGTAAAAGTTTACCTATTGGGTCAATGGGTTGGTCATTGGGTCAATGATTGACCATTTTGACCAAAATTGATCAATTGGGTCAATGAGGTGGTAATTAGGTCAAAAATTAACTATTTTTAAAGTTGACCTATCAGGTTAATAGATTGTTCATTGGGTCAAGGATTGACCATTTTGACCAAAGTTGACTTTTTGGTCAAAAGTTGATTTATTGGGCCAATGGTTTGGTCATTGGGTCAAGGATTGACCATTTTGACCAAAGTTGACTTTTTGGTCAGAGATTGACTTATTGGGTCAATAGTTGGTCATTAGGTAAAAAATTAACTATTTCGACCAAAATTGACTTTTTAGTCAAAGTTGACCTATTGGGTCAAGGATTGATAATTTTGACTAAAGTTCACTTTCTGGTCAAAAGTTGACCTATTGGGTGAATGGGGTGGTTGTTCGGTTAAAAATTGACTATTTTAACCAAAATTTTCATTTTTGTTAAAAGGTGACCATTTGGGACAATGGGTATGTCATTGTGTCAGGGATAGACCATTTTGACCAAAATTGACATTTTGGTCAAATGTTGACCCATTGGGTCAATAGGGTGGTCATTAGGTTAAAAATTGACTATTTTGACCAAAATTCACTTTTTCTTCAAAAGTTGACCTATTGGGTCAATGGATTGGTCATTTTGTCAGGGATTGACCATTTTGACCACACTTGCCTCTTTGGTAAAAAGTTAACCTATTGGGTCAATGGGTTGGTCATTGGGTCAATGATTCACCATTTTGTCTAAAGTTGACTTTTTAGTCAGAGATTGACTTATTATTTCAATAATTGGTCATTACGTCAAAAATTGACTATTTTGACCAAAAATGACTTTTTGGTCAACATTTGACCTTTTGGGTCAATGGGTTGTTCATTGGGTCAAGGATTGACCATTTTGAACAAAGTTGATTTTTTGGTCAAAAGTTGACCTATTGGGTCAATGTGGTAGTCATTGGGTCAAGGATTAACCATTTTGACCAAAGTTGACTTTTTGGTTAGAGATTGAATTATTGGGTGAATAATTGGTCATTAATGGGTGAATTATTGGGTGAATAATTGGTCAATGTGGGTCAAGGATCGACTAAAATATAAAAATTGACTTTTTTGACCAAAATTGGCTTTTCGGTCAAAAGTTGATGATTGGGTCAATGGGTTGGTAATTTGGTCAAGCAGTGATCATTTTGACCAAAGTTAAACTTTTTGGTCAAAAGTTGACCTATTGGGTCAATGGGTTGGTCATTGAGTCAAGGATTGACTATTTTGACCAAAGTTGACTTTTTAGCCAGAGATTGACTTATTGGGTCAATGGGATGGTGATTAGCTCAAAAATTGACTTTTTGTCAAAAGTTGACCTATTAGGTCATTGGGTCAAGGATTGACCATTTTGACCAAGTGGCTATTTTGGTAAATAGTTGACCTATTGGTCCATAGGTTGGTCATCGGGTTAAGAATTTACTATTTCGACCAAATTCGACTTTTTGTCGGAAATCGACTTATTAGGTTAATAATTGGTCATTAGGTCAAAAATTGACTATTTCGACCAAAATCGACTTTTTGGTCCAAAGTCGACCTATTGAGTCAAGGATCGACCATATCGACCAATTTGGCATTTTGGTCAAAAGTCGACCTATTTGGTCAATGGGTTGAGTCATTGGGTCAAGAATTTACTATTTCGACGAAATTTAACTTTTTTGTCGAGATCGACTTATTAGGTCAATATTTGGTCGTTAGGTCAAAAATTAACTATTTCGACCAAAATCGACTTTTTCATCCAAAGTCGACCTATCAAGTTAATGGGTCGGTTATTGGGTTAAGGATCGACCATTTTAACCAATGTTGACTTTTTGGTCAAAGCTTTACTTATTGGGTCTAGAATCGGTCATTAGTTCGAAAATTAACTATTTTCGACCAAAATTTACTTTTTGGTCAAGGTTAACCTATCAGGTCAAGCATTAATCATCTTCGACCAAAGTCGACTTTTTGTTCGAAAGTTGACCTATTGCGTCAATGGGTTGGTCATTGGATCAAGATTGACCATTTTGATGAAAGTTGACTTTTTGGTCACTGATTGACTTATTGGATCCAAACTGACTATTTTGAACAAAATTCACTTTTTTGTCAAAAGTTAACCTATCGGATCAAAAGGTTGGTCATTCAGTCAAGAATTGATCATTTAGACAAGAGTTGACGTTTTGGTAAAAGTTGACCTATTGGGTCATTGGGTTGGTCATTGGGTCAAGGATTGACCATTTAGACCAAAATCGACCAATCGGTCAATGAGGTGGTCATCAGGTCAAAATTAACTATTTTTAAATTTGACCTATAGGGTCAATGGATTGGTCATTGGGTCAAGGATTGACCATTTTGACCAAAGTCGACTTTTTGGTCAAAAGTCGACCTATCGGGCCAATGGTTCGGTCATTGGGTCAAGGATCGACCATTTTGACCAAAGTTGACTTTTCGGTCGAGATTGACTTATCGGGTCAATAATTGGTCATTAGGTAAAAAATTAACTATTTCGACCAAAATCGACTTTTTAGTCAAAGTTGACTTATCGGGTCAAGGATCGACAATTTTGACTAAAGTTCGACTTTCTGGTCAAAAGTTGACCTATTGGGTCAATGGGGTGGTTGTTCGGTTAAAAATTGACTATTTTGACCAAAATTTTCATTTTTGTTAAAAGGTGACCATTTGGGACAATGGGTATGTCATTGTGTCAGGGATAGACCATTTTGACCAAAATTGACAGTTTTTGTCAAATGTTGACCCATTGGGTCAATGGGGTGGTCATTAGTTTAAAAATTGACTATTTTGACCAAAGTTGACTTTTTCTTCAAAAGTTGTCCTTTTGATTCAATGGATTGGTCATTTTGTCAAGGATTTACCATTTTGACCACACTTGACTTTTTGGTAAAAAGTTAACTTATTGGGTCAATGGGTTGGTCATTAGGTCAATGCTTCACCATTTTGACCAAATTTGACTTTTTAGTCAGAGATTGACTTATTGTTTCAATAATTGGTCATTAGGTCAAAATTTGACTATTTTGACCAAAAATGACTTTTTGGTCAAAAGTTGACTATCGGGTCAATGGGTTGTTCATCGGGTCAAGGATCGACCATTTTGATCAAAGTTAATTTTTTGGTCAAAAGTTGACATTTTGGGTCAATGTGGTGCTCATCGGGTAAGGATCGACCATTTTGACCAAAGTTGACTTTATGGTCAGAGATTGATTTATTTGGTGAATAATTGGTCTTTATATCAAAAATTGACTTTTCTTGACTAAAATTGACTTTTTTGTCAAAAGTTGACACATTAGGTAAATGGGTTGGTCATTTGGTCAATGAGTTATCATTTTGCCCAAAGTTATCTTTTTAGTCAAAAGTTGACCTATTGAGACAATGGATTGGTCATTGGGTCAAGGATTGTCAATTTTGACCAAAATTGACATTTTAGCCAGAGATTGACTTATTGGGTCAATGGGACTGGTCATTAGCTAAAAATCGACTATTTTGACCAAAATTGACTTTTTGGTCAAAAGTTAACCTATCGAGTCAAGGATCGACCATTTCGACTCAATTTGGCATTTTGGTCAAAAGTTGACCTATTTGGTCAATGGGTTGGGTCATTGGGTCAAGAATTTACTATTTTGACCAAAATTAACTTTTTTCGTCGATATCGACTTATTGGGTCAATATCTGGTCATTATGTCAAAATTGACTATTTTGACTAAAATTGACTTTTTGGTCCAAAGTTGACCTATTGGGTTAATTGGTTGGTTATTGGGTTAAGGATTGACCATTTTAACCAAAGTTGACTTTTTGGTCAAAGATTAACTTATTGGGTCCGTAACTGGTCATTAGGTCAAAAATTAACTATTTTGACCAAAATTTACTTTTTGGTCAAGGTTGACCTATTGGGTCAAGGATTAATCATTTTGACCAAAGTTGACTTTTTGATCAAAAGTTGACCTATTGCGTCAATGGGTTGGTCATTGGATCAAGATTGACCATTTTGATGAAAGTTGACTTTTTGGTCACAGATTGACTTATTGGATCCAAACTGACTATTTCGAACAAAATTCACTTTTTTGTCAAAAGTTAACCTATCAGATCAAAAGGTTGGTCATACGGTCAAGAATTGATCATTTAGACAAGAGTTGACTTTTTGGTAAAAGTTGACCTATTGGGTCAATGGGTTGGTCATTGGGTCAAGGATTGACCATTTTGACCAAAATTGACCAATCGGGTCAATGAGGTGGTCATTAGGTCAAAAATTAACTATTTTTAAAGTTGACCTATTAGGTTAATAGATTGGTCATTGGGTCAAGGATCGACCATTTCGACCAAAGTTGACTTTTTGGTCAAAAGTCGACCTATCGGGCCAATGGTTCGGTCATCGGGTCAAGGATCGACCATTTCGACCAAAGTCGACTTTTCGGTCGAGATCGACTTATCGGGTCAATAATCGGTCATTAGGTAAAAAATTAACTATTTCGACCAAAATCGACTTTTTAGTCAAAGTCGACCTATCGGGTCAAGGATCGACAATTTTGACTAAAGTTCGACTTTCTGGTCAAAAGTTGACTTATTGGGTCAATTGGGTGGTTGTTCGGTTAAAATTGACTATTTTGACCAAAATTTTCATTTTTGTTAAAAGGTGACCATTTGGGACAATGGGTATGTCATTGTGTCAGGGATAGACCATTTTGACCAAAATTCGACATTTTGTCAAATGTCGACCCATTGGGTCAATGGGATGGTCATTAGTTAAAAATTGACTATTTTGACCAAAGTCGATCTTTTTCTTCAAAAGTTGTCCTTTTGATTCAATGGATTGGTCATTTTGTCAAGGATTTACCATTTTGACCACACTTGACTTTTTGGTAAAAAGTTAACTTATTGGGTCAATGGGTTGGTCATTAGGTCAATGCTTCACCATTTTGACCAAAGTTGACTTTTTAGTCAGAGATTGACTTATTGTTTCAATAATTGGTCATAAGGTCAAAAATTGATCATTTTGACCAAAATTGACTTTTTGGTCAACAGTTGACCTATTGGATCAATGGGTTGTTCATTGGGTCAAGGATCGACCATTTTGATCAAAGTTGATTTTTTGGTCAAAAGTCGATCATATCAGGTCAATGTGGTAGTCATCGGGTCAAGGATTAACCATTTTGACCAAAGTTGACTTTTTGGTTAGAGATTGAATTATTGGTGAATAATTAGGTCATTAATGGGTGAATTATTGTGTGAATAATTGGTCAATGTGGGTCAAGGATAGACTAAAATATAAAAAATTAACTTTTTGATCAAAATTGGCTTTTGGTCAAAAGTCGACAGATTTGATCAATGGGTTGGTAATTCGGTCAAGGAGTGATCATTTCGACTCAAAGTTAATCTTTTTGGTCAAAAGTTGATCTATTGAGTCAAATGGGTCTGAGTCATTGAGTCAAGGATTGACTATTTTGACCAAAGTTGACATTTTTAGCCAGAAGATTGACTTTATCATGGTCGATCGAATTGGGACTGGTCAAATTGATGCTAATTCCACAAGATTCGTATACTATTTTGACCAATACGTTATTTGCAAATGTCAATTTATGGTCATTAGGTCAGAAATTGACTATTCGACCAAATCGACTTTAGTCCAAGTCGACTCGTAAATTCATTTTCATTGTTCGACTAATTTGACATTTTGGTCGTAAAAGTTGACCTATTGGTCAATGGGTTGGTCATTGGGTCAAGAATTTGCTATTTTGACCAAATTTTACTTTTTTTTCAGAGGTTGACTTATTAGGTCAATATTTGGTCGTTAGGTCAAAAATTAACTATTTTGACCAAAATTGACTTTTTCATCCAAAGTTGACCTATTGGGTTAATGGGTTGGTTATTGGGTTAAGGATTGACCATTTTAACCAAAGTTGACTTTTTGGTCAAAGATTTACTTATTGGGTCTGTAACTGGTCATTAGTTCAAAAATTAACTATTTTGACCAAAATTTACTTTTTGGTCAAGGTTAACTGTTAGATTGAGGATTAATCATCTTGACCAAAGCTGACTTTTTGTTCGAAAGTTGACCATTGCGTCAATGGGTTGGTCATTGGATCAAGATTGACCATTTTGATGAAAGTTGACTTTTTGGTCACAGATTGACTTATTGGATCCAAACTGACTATTTTGAACAAAATTCACTTTTTTGTCAAAAGTTAACCTATCGGATCAAAAGGTTGGTCATTCGGTCAAGAATTGATCATTTAGACAAGAGTTGACTTTTTGGTAAAAGTTGACCTATTGGGTCAATGGGTTGGTCATTGGGTCAAGGATTGACCATTTTGACCAAAATTGACTAATCGAATCAATGAGGTGGTCATTAGGTCAAAAATTAACTATTTTTAAAGTTGACCTATTGGGTTAATAGGTTGGTCATTGGGTCAAGGATTGACCATTTTGACCAAAGTTGACTTTTTGGTCAAAAGTTGACCTATTGGGCCAATGGTTTGGTCATTGGGTCAAGGATTGACCATTTTGACCAAAGTTGACTTTTCGGTCAGAGATTGACTTATTGGGTCAATAATTGGTCATTAGGTAAAAAATTAACTATTTCGACCAAAATTGACTTTTTAGTCAAAGTTGACCTATTGGGTCAAGGATTGATAATTTTGACTAAAGTCGACTTTCTGGTCAAAAGTTGACCTATTGGGTCAATGGGGTGGTTGTTCGGTTAAAAATTGACTATTTTGACCAAAATTTTCATTTTTGTTAAAAGGTGACCATTTGGGACAATGGGTATGTCATTGTGTCAGGAATAGAACATTTTGACCAAAATTGACATTTTTTGTCAAATGTTGACCCATTGGGTCAATGGGGTGGTCATTAGGTTAAAAATTGACTATTTTGACCAAAGTTGACTTTTTCTTCAAAAGTTGTCCTTTTGATTCAATGGATTGGTCATTTTGTCAGGGATTGACCATTTTGACCACACTTGACTTTTTGGTAAAAAGTTAACTTATTGGGTCAATGGGTTGGTCATTGGGTCAATGATTCACCATTTTGACTAAAGTTGACTTTTTAGTCAGAGATTGACTTATTGTTTCAATAATTGGTCATTACGTCAAAAATTGACTATTTTGACCAAAATTGACTTTTTGGTCAACTGTTGTCCTATTGGGTCAATGGGTTGTTCATTGGGTCAAGGATTGACCATTTTGACCAAAGTTGATTTTTTGGTCAAAAGTTGATCTATTGGGTCAATGTGGTATTCATTGGGTCAAGGATTAACCATTTTGACCAAAGTTGACTTTTTGGTTAGAGATTGAATTATTGGGTGAATAATTGGTCACTAATGGGTGAATTATTGTGTGAATAATTGGTCAATGTGGGTCAAGGATTGACTAAAATATAAAAAATTGACTTTTTTGACCAACATTGGCTTTTTGGTCAAAAGTTGATAGATTTGGTCAATGGGTTGGTAATTTGGTCAAGGAGTGATCATTTTGACCAAAGTTAATCTTTTTGGTCAAAAGTTGACCTATTGGGTCAATGGGTTGGTCATTGAGTCAAGGATTGACTATTTTGACCAAAGTTGACTTTTTAGCCAGAGATTGACTTATTGGGTCAATGGGATGGTGATTAGCTCAAAAATTGACTTTTTTGTCAAAAGTTGACCTATTGGGTCATTGGGTCAAGGATTGACCATTTTGACCAAGTTGCCTTTTTGGTAAATAGTTGACCTATTGGTCAATAGGTTGGTCGTTGGGTTAAGAATTTACTATTTTGACCAAATTTGACTTTTTTGTCGGAAATTGACTTATTAGGTCAATAATTGGTCATTAGGTCAAAAATTGACTATTTTGACCAAAATTGACTTTTGGTCCAAAGTTGACCTATTGAGTCGAGATTGACCATTTTGACCAATTTGGCATTTTGGTCGAAAGTCGACCTATTTGGTCGATGGGTTAGTCATTGGTCGAGAATTTCTTATTTTGACCAAATTTTACTTTTTTTCAGAGATTGACTTATTAGGTCAATATTTGGTCATTAGGTCAAAAATTGACTATTTTGACCAAAATTGACTTTTTGGTCTAAAGTTGACCTATTGGGTTAATGGGTTGGTTATTGGGTTAAGGATTGACCATTTTAACCAAAGTTGACTTTTTGGTCAAAGATTTACTTATTGGGTCTCTAACTAGTCATTAGGTCAAAAATTAACTATTTTGACCAAAATTTACTTTTTGGTCAAGGTTAACCTATTGGGTCAAGGATTAATCATTTTGACCAAAGTTGACTTTTTGGTCGAAAGTTGACCTATTGCGTCAATGGGTTGGTCATTAGATCAAGATTGACCATTTTGATGAAAGTTGACTTTTTGGTCACAGATTGGCTTATAAGATCCAAACTGACTATTTTGAACAAAATTCACTTTTTTGACAAAAGTTAACCTATCGGATCAAAAGGTTGGTCATTCGGTCAAGAATTGATCATTTTGACAAGAGTTGACTTTTTGGTAAAAGTTGACCTATTGGGTCAATGGGTTGGTCATTGGGTCAAGGATTAACCATTTTGACCAAAATTGACCAATCGGGTCAATGAGGTGGTCATTAGGTCAAAATTAACTATTTTTAAAGTTGACCTATTGGGTTAATAGGTTGGTCATTGGGTCAATGATTGACCATTTTGACCAAAGTTGACTTTTTGGTCAAAAGTTGACCTATTGGGCCAATGGTTTGGTCATTGGGTCAAGGATTGACCATTTTGACCAAAGTTGACTTTTCGGTCAGAGATTGACTTATTGGGTCAATAATTGGTCATTAGGTAAAAAATTAACTATTTCGACCAAAATTGACTTTTTAGTCAAAGTTGACCTATTGGGTCAGGGATTGATAATTTTGACTAAAGTTCACTTTATGGTCAAAAGGTTACCTATTGGGTCAATGGGGTGGTTGTTCGGTTAAAAATTGACTATTTTGACCAAAATTTTCATTTTTGTTAAAAGGTGACCATTTGGGACAATGGGTATGTCATTGTGTCAGGAATAGACCATTTTGACCAAATTTGACATTTTTTGTCAAATGTTGACCCATTGGGTCAATGGGTGGTCATTAGGTTAAAAATTGACTATTTTGACCAAAGTTGACTTTTTCTTCAAAAGTTGTCCTTTTGATTCAATGGATTGGTCATTTTGTCAGGGATTGACCAGTTTGACCACACTTGACTTTTTGATAAAAAGTTAACTTATTGGGTCAATGGGTTGGTCATTGGGTCAATGATTCACCATTTTGACTAAAGTTGACTTTTTAGTCAGAGATTGACTTGTTGTTTCAATAATTGGTCATTACGTCAAAAATTGACTATTTTGACCAAAATTGACTTTTTGGTCAACTGTTGTCCTATTGGGTAAATGGGTTGTTCATTGGGTCAAGGATTGACCATTTTGACCAAAGTTGATTTTTTGGTCAAAAGTTGATCTATTGGGTCAATGTGGTATTCATTGGGTCAAGGATTAACCATTTTGACCAAAGTTGACTTTTTGGTTAGAGATTGAATTATTGGGTGAATAATTGGTCACTAATGGGTGAATTATTGTGTGAATAATTGGTCAATGTGGGTCAAGGATTGACTAAAATATAAAAAATTGACTTTTTTGACCAACATTGGCTTTTTGGTCAAAAGTTGACAGATTTGGTCAATGGGTTGGTAATTTGGTCAAGGAGTGATCATTTTGACCAAAGTTAATCTTTTTGGTCAAAAGTTGACCTATTGGGTCAATGGGTTGGTCATTGAGTCAAGGATTGACTATTTTGACCAAAGTTGACTTTTTAGCCAGAGATTGACTTATTGGGTCAATGGGATGGTGATTAGCTCAAAAATTGACTTTTTTGTCAAAAGTTGACCTATTGGGTCATTGGGTCAAGGATTAACCATTTTGACCAAGTTGCCTTATTGGTAAAAAGTTGACCTATTGGTCAATAGGTTGGTCGTTGGGTTAAGAATTCACTATTTTGACCAAATTTGACATTTTTGTCGGAAATTGACTTATTAGGTCAATAATTGGTCATTAGGTCAAAAATTGACTATTTTGACCAAAATTGACTTTTTGGTCCAAAGTCGACTCTATCGAGTCAAGGATTGACCATTTTGACCAATTTGGCATTTTAGTCAAAAGTTGACCTATTTGGTCAATGGGTTGGTCATTGGGTCAAGAATTTACTATTTTGATGAAATTTAACTTTTTTTGTTAGAGATTGACTTATTAGGTCAATATTTGGTCATTAGGTCAAAAATTAACTATTTTGACCAAAATTGACTTTTTGGTCTAAAGTTGACCTATTGGGTTAATGGGTTGGTTATTGGGTTAAGGATTGACCATTTTAACCAAAGTTGACTTTTTGGTCAAAGATTTACTTTTTGGGTCTGTAACTGGTCATTAGGTCAAAAATTAACTATTTTGACCAAAATTTACTTTTTGGTCAAGGTTAACCTATTGGGTCAAGGATTAATCATTTTGACCAAAGTTGACTTTTTGGTCGAAAGTTGACCTATTGCGTCAATGGGTTGGTCATTAGATCAAGATTGACCATTTTGATGAAAGTTTACTTTTTGGTCACAGATTGGCTTATTAGATCCAAACTGACTATTTTGAACAAAATTCACTTTTTTGTCAAAAGTTAACCTATCGGATCAAAAGGTTGGTTATTCGGTCAAGAATTGATCATTTTGACAAGTGTTGACTTTTTGGTAAAAGTTGACCTATTGGGTCAATGGGTTGGTCATTGGGTCAAGGATTGACCATTTTGACCAAAATTGACCAATCGGGTCAATGAGGTGGTCATTAGGTCAAAAATTAACTATTTTTAAAGTTGACCTATTGGGTTAATAGGTTGGTAATTGGGTCAAGGATTGACTATTTTAACCAAAGTTGACTTTTTAGTCAAAAGTTGACCTATTGGGCCAATGGTTTGATCATTGGGTCATGGTTTGACCATTTTGACCAAAGTTGACTTTTCGGTCAGAGATTGACTTATTGGGTCAATAATTGGTCATTAGGTAAAAAATTAACTATTTCGACCAAAATTGACTTTTTAGTCAAACTTGACCTATTGGGTCAAGGATTGATAATTTTGACTAAAGTTCACTTTCTGGTCAAAAGGTTACCTATTGGGTCGATGGGGTGGTTGTTCGGTTAAAAATTGACTATTTTGACCAAAATTTTCATTTTTGTTAAAAGGTGACCATTTGGGACAAAGGGTATGTCTTTGTGTCAGGAATAGACCATTTTGACCAAAATTGACATTTTTTGTCAAATGTTGACCCATTGGGTCAATGGGGTGGTCATTAAGTTTAAAATTGACTATTTTGACCAAAGTTGACTTTTTCTTCAAAAGTTGTCTTTTTGATTCAATGGATTGGTCATTTTGTCAGGGATTGACCAGTTTGACCACACTTGACTTTTTGGTAAAAAGTTAACTTATTGGGTCAATGGGTTGGTCATTGGGTCAATGATTCACCATTTTGACTAAAGTTAACTTTTTCGTCAGAGATTGACTTGTTGTTTCAATAATTGGTCATTACGTCAAAAATTGACTATTTTGACCAAAATTGACTTTTTGGTCAATTGTTGTCCTATTGGGTCAATGGGTTGTTCATTGGGTCAAGGATTGACCATTTTGACCAAAGTTGATTTTTTGGTCAAAAGTTGATCTATAGTTCGATGTGGTATTCATTGGGTCGAGGATTAACCATTTTGACCAAAGTTGACTTTTGGTTAGAGATTGAATTATTGGGTGAATAATTGGTCATTAATGGGTGAATTATTGTGTGAATAATTGGTCGATGTGGGTCGAGGATTAACAAAATATAAAATTGACTTTTTTGACCAAGATTGGCTTTTTGGTCGAAAGTTGATAGATTGGTCAATGGCTTGGTAATTTGGTGAAGGTGTGATCATTTTGACCAAAGTTAATCTTTTTGGTCAAAAGTTGACCTGATAGAGTCGATGGGTTGGTCATTGAGTCGAGGATTGACTATTTCGACCAAAGTTGACTTTAGCTGAGATTGACTATTGGGTCGATGGGATGGTGATTAGCTCAAAAATTGACTTTTTTGTCAAAAGTTGACCTATTTGGTCATTGGGTCAAGGATTGACCATTTTGACCAAGTTACCTTTTTGGTAAATAGTTGACTATTGGTCAATAGGTTGGTCATTGGGTTAAGAATTTACTATTTTGACCAAATTTGACTTTTTGTCGGAAATCGACTTATTAGGTCAATAATTGAGTCATTAGGTCGAAAAATTGATCTATTTTGACCAAAATTGACTTTTTGGTCGAAAGTTGACCTATTTGGTCAATGGGTTGGTCATTGGGTCAAGAATTTACTATTTTGATGAAATTTAACTTTTTTTGTCAGAGATTGACTTATTAGGTCAATATTTGGTCATTAGATCAAAAATTAACTATTTTGACCAAAATTGACATTTTGGTCTAAAGTTGACCTATTGGGTTAATAGGTTGGTTATTGGGTTAAGGATTGACCATTTTAACCGAAGTTTACTTTTTGGTCAAAGATTTACTTATTAGATCCATGAATCGGTCATTAAGTCGAAAATTAACTATTTTGACCAAAATTTACTTTTTGGTTAAGGTTAACCTATTGGGTCAAGGATTAATCATTTTGACCAAAGTTGACTTTTTGGTCGAAAGTTGACCTATTGCGTCAATGGGATGGTCATTAGATCAAGATTGACCATTTTGATGAAAGTTTACTTTTTGGTCACAGATTGGCTTATTAGATCCAACTGACTATTTTGAACAAAATTCACTTTTTTGTCAAAAGTTAACCTATCGGATCAAAAGGTTGGTTATTCGGTCAAGAATTGATCATTTTGACAAGTGTTGACTTTTTGGTAAAAGTTGACCTATTGGGTCAATGGGTTGGTCATTGGGTCAAGGATTGACCATTTTGACCAAAATTGACCAATCGGGTCAATGAGGTGGTCATTAGGTCAAAAATTAACTATTTTTAAAGTTGACCTATTGGGTTCATAGGTTCGTAATTGGGTCAAGGATTGACCATTTTGACCAAAGTTGACTTTTTGGTCAAAAGTTGATCTATTGGGCCAATGGTTTGGTCATTGGGTCAAGGATTGACCATTTTGACCAAAGTTGACTTTTCGGTCAGAGATTGACTTATTGGGTCAATAATTGGTCATTAGGTAAAAAATTAACTATTTCGACCAAAATTGACTTTTTAGTCAAAGTTGACCTATTGGGTCAAGGATTGATAATTTTGACTAAAGTTCACTTTCTGGTCAAATGAGTTACTATTAGGTCGATGGGGTGGTTGTTCGGTTAAAAATAGACTATTTTGACCAAAATTTTCATTTTTGTTAAAAGGTGACCATTTGGGACAATGGGTATGTCATTGTGTCAGGAATAAACCATTTTGACCAAAATTGACATTTTTTGTCAAATGTTGACCCATTAGGTCAATGGGGTGGTCATTAAGTTTAAAATTGACTATTTTGACCAAAGTTGACTTTTTCTTGAAAAGTTGTCCTTTTGATTCAATGGATTGGTCATTTTGTCGGGGATTGACCGATTTGACCACACTTGACTTTTTGGTAAAAAGTTAACTTATTGGGTCAATGGGTTGGTCATTGGGTCAATGATTCACCATTTTGACTAAAGTTAACTTTTTCGTCAGAGATTGACTTGTTGTTTCAATAATTGGTCATTACGTCAAAAATTGACTATTTTGACCAAAATTGACTTTTTGGTCAACTGTTGTCCTATTGGGTCAATGGGTTGTTCATTGGGTCAAGGATTGACCATTTTGACCAAAGTTGATTTTTGGTCAAAAGTTGACTCGATTAGATTGATGTGGTATTCATTGGGTCAAGGATTAACCATTTTAACCAAAGTTGACTTTTTGGTTAGAGATTGAATTATTGGGTGAATAATTGGTCATTAATGGGTGAATTATTGTGTGAATAATTGGTCAATGTGGGTCAAGGATTAACTAAAATATAAAAAATTGACTTTTTTGACCAACATTGGCTTTTTGGTCAAAAGTTGATAGATTGGGTCAATGGGTTGGTAATTTGGTCAAGGTGTGATCATTTTGACCAAAGTTAATTTTTTTGGTCAAAAGTTGACCTATTGGGTCAATGGGTTGGTCATTGAGTCAAGGATTGACTATTTTGACCAAAGTTGACTTTTTAGCCAGAGATTGACTTATTGGGTCAATGGGATGGTGATTAGCTCAAAAATTGACTTTTTTGTCAAAAGTTGACCTATTAGGTCATTGGGTCAAGGATTGACCATTTTGACCAAGTTGCCTTTTTGGTAAATAGTTGACCTATTGGTCAATAGGTTGGTCATTGGGTTAAGAATTTACTATTTTGACCAAATTTGACTTTTTTGTCGGAAATTGACTTATTAGGTCAATAATTGGTCATTAGGTCAAAAATTGACTATTTTGACCAAAATTGACTTTTTGGTCCAAAGTTGACCTATTGAGTCAAGGATTGACCATTTTGACCAATTTGGCATTTTGGTCAAAAGTTGACCTATTTGGTCAATGGGTTGGTCATTGGGTCAAGAATTTACTATTTTGATGAAATTTAACTTTTTTTGTCAGAGATTGACTTATTAGGTCAATATTTGGTCATTAGGTCAAAAATTAACTATTTTGACCAAAATTGACATTTTGGTCTAAAGTTGACCTATTAGGTTAATGGGTTAGTTATTGGGTTAAGGATTGACCATTTTAACCAAAGTTGACTTTTTGGTCAAAGATTTACTTATTAGATGCATGATGGTCATTAGGTCGAAAATATAACTATTTTGACCAAAATTTACTTTTTGGTCGAGGTTAACTTGTTGGGTCGAGATTAATCATTTTGACCGAAAGTTGACTTTTTGGTCGAAAGTTGACTATGCGTCGATGGGTTGGTCATTACATCAAGATTGACCATTTTGATGAAAGTTTACTTTTTGGTCACAGATTGGCTTATTAGATCCAAACTGACTATTTTGAACAAAATTCACTTTTTTATCAAAAGTTAACCTATCGGATCAATAGGTTGGTTATTCGGTCAAGAATTGATCATTTTGACAAGTGTTGACTTTTTGGTAAAAGTTGACTGTTGGATCGATTGGGTTGGTCATTGGGCCAAGGATTGACCATTTTGACCAAAATTGACCAATCGGGTCAATGAGGTGGTCATTAGGTCAAAAATTAACTATTTTTAAAGTTGATCTATTGGGTTAATAGGTTGGTAATTGGGTCAAGGATTGACCATTTTGACCAAAGTTGACTTTTTGTCGAAAGTTGACTATTCGGCCGATGGTTTGGTCATTGGGTCGAGGTTTGACCATTTTGACCAAAGTTGACTTTCGGTCGAGATTGACTTATTGAGGTCGACAATTGGTCATTAGGTAAAAAATTAACTATTTCGACCAAAATTGACTTTTTAGTCGAAGTTGACTTATTAGGTCGAGGATTGACAATTTTGACTAATGTTGACTTTACGGTCGAAAAGTTGACTATTGGGTCGATGGGGTGGTTGTTCGGTTAAAAATTGGTTATTTTGACCAAAATTTTCATTTTTGTTAAAAGGTGACCATTTGGGACAATGGGTATGTCATTGTGTCGAGGATAGACCATTTTGACCAAAATTGACGGTTTTTGTCGAATGTTGACCCATTGGATCGATGGGGTGGTCATTAGTTTAAAAATTGACTATTTTGACCAAAGTTGGCTTTTTCTTCAAAAGTTGTCCTTTTGATTCGATGGATTGGTCATTTTGTCGAGGATTTACCATTTTGACCACACTTGACTTTTTGGTAAAAAGTTAACTTATTGGGTCAATGGGTTGGTCATTAGGTCAATGCTTCACCATTTTGACCAAATTTGACTTTTTAGTCAGAGATTGACTTATTGTTTCAATAATTGGTCATTAGGTCAAAATTTGACTATTTTGACCAAAAATGACTTTTTGGTCAAAAGTTGACCATTGGGTCAATGGGTTGTTCATTGGGTCAAGGATTGACCATTTTGATCAAAGTTAATTTTTTGGTCAAAAGTTGACATTTTGGGTCAATGTGGTGCTCATTGGGTAAGGATTGACCATTTTGACCAAAGTTGACTTTATGGTCAGAGATTGATTTATCGGGTGAATAATTGGTCTTTATATAAAAAATTGACTTTTCTTGACTAAAATTGACTTTTTTGTCAAAAGTTGACACATTGGGTAAATGGGTTGGTCATTTGGTCAATGAGTTATCATTTTGCCCAAAGTTATCTTTTTAGTCAAAATTTGACCTATTGGGACAACGGATTGGTCATTGGGTCAAGGATTGTCAATTTTGACCAAAATTGACATTTTAGCCAGAGATTGACATATTGGGTCAATGGGACGGTCATTAGCTAAAAAATTGACTATTTTGACCAAAATTGACTTTTTTGTCAAAAGTTAACCTATTGAGTCAAGGATTGACCATTTTGACTAATTTGGCATTTCGATCAAACGTTGACCTATTTGGTCAATGGGTTGGTCATTGGGTCAAGAATTTACTATTTTGACCAAATTTTACTTTTTTTGTTAGAGATTGACTTATTAGGTCAATATTTGGTCATTATGTCAAAAATTGACTATTTTGACCAAAATTAACTTTTTGGTCCAAAGTTGACCTATTGGGTTATTGGGTTGGTTAGTGGGTTAAGGATTGACCATTTTAACCAAAGTTGACTTTTTGGTCAAAGATTAACTTATTGGGTCCGTAACTGGTCATTAGGTCAAAAATTAACTATTTTGACCAAAATTTACTTTTTGGTCAAGGTTAACCTTATTAGGTCGAGGATTAATCATTTTGACCAAAGTTGACTTTTTGGTCAAAAGTTGACCTATTGCGTCAATGGGTTGGTCATTAGTTCTAGATTGATCATTTTGACGAAAGTTGACTTTTTGGTCATTGATTGACTTATTGGATCCAAAGTGACTATTTTGATTAAAATTCACTTTTTTGTCAAAAGTTAACCTATCGGATCAAAAGGTTGGTCATTCGATCGAGAATTGATCATTTAGACAAGAGTTGACTTTTTGGTAAAAGTTTACTATTGGGTCGATGGGTTGGTCATTGGGTCGAGATTGACCATTTTGACCAAAATTGACCGATTGGGTCGATGAGGTGGTAATTAGGTCGAAAATTAACTATTTTTAAAGTTGACCTATCGGGTTAATAGATTGTTCATTGGGTCAAGGATTGACCATTTTGACCAAAGTTGACTTTTTGGTCAAAAGTTGACCTATTGGGCCAATGGTTTGGTCATTGGGTCAAGGATTGACCATTTTGACCAAAGTTGACTTTTCGGTCAGAGATTGACTTATTGGGTCAATAGTTGGTCATTAGGTAAAAAATTAACTATTTCGACAAAAATTGACTTTTTAGTCAAAGTTGACCTATTGGGTCAAGGATTGATAATTTTGACTAAAGTTCGCTTTACGGTCGAAAGTTGACCTATTGGGTGAATGGGGTGGTTGTTCGGTTAAAAATTGACTATTTTAACCAAAATTTTCATTTTTGTTAAAAGGTGACCATTTGGGACAATGGGTATGTCATTGTGTCAGGGATAGACCATTTTGACCAAAATTGACATTTTGGTCAAATGTTGACCCATTGGGTCAATAGGGTGGTCATTAGGTTAAAAATTGACTATTTTGACCAAAATGTCAATTAGGTTAAAAATTGACATTTTAGTCAAAAGTTGACCTATTGGGTCAATGGATTGGTCATTTTGTCAGGGATTGACCATTTTGACCACACTTGCCTCTTTGGTAAAAAGTTAACCTATTGGGTCAATGGGTTGGTCATTGGGTCAATGATTCACCATTTTGTCTAAAGTTGACTTTTTAGTCAGAGATTGACTTATTATTTCAATAATTGGTCATTACGTCAAAAATTGACTATTTTGACCAAAATTGACTTTTTGGTCGACATTTGACCTTTTGGAGTCGATGGGTTGTTCATTGGGTCGAGGATTGACCATTTTGAACAAAGTTGATTTTTGGTCGAAAGTTGACTGTTAGATTGATGTGGTAGTCATTGGGTCAAGGATTAACCATTTTGACCAAAGTTGACTTTTTGGTTAGAGATTGAATTATTGGGTGAATAATTGGTCATTAATGGGTGAATTATTGGGTGAATAATTGGTTAATGTGGGTCAAGGATTGACTAAAATATAAAAAATTGACTTTTTTGACCAAAATTGGCTTTTTGGTCAAAAGTTGACAGATTGGGTCAATGGGTTGGTAATTTGGTCAAGCAGTGATCATTTTGACCAAAGTTAAACTTTTTGGTCAAAAGTTGACCTATTGGGTCAATGGGTTGGTCATTGAGTCAAGGATTGACTATTTTGACCAAAGTTGACTTTTAGCCAGAGATTGACCTATTGGGTCGATGGGATGGTGATTAGCTCGAAAATTGACTTTTTGTCAAAAGTTGACCTATTAGGTCATTGGGTCGAGATTGACCATTTTGACCAAGTTCTTTATTTTGGTAAATAGTTGACCTATTGGTCTATAGGTTGGTCATTGGGTTAAGAATTTACTATTTTGACCAAATTTGACTTTTTTGTCGGAAATTGACTTATTAGGTTAATAATTGGTCATTAGGTCAAAAATTGACTATTTTGACCAAAATTGACTTTTTGGTCCAAAGTTGACCTATTGAGTCGAAGGATTGACCATATTGGCCAATTTGGCATTTTGGTCAAAAGTTGACCTATTTGGTCGATGGGTTGGTCATTGGATCGAGAATTTACTTATTTTGACGAAATTTAACTTTTTGTCGGAGATTGACTTATTAGGTCGATATTTGGTCGTTAGGTCGAAAATTAACTATTTTGACCAAATTGACTTTTTCATCCAAAGTTGACCTATTGGGTTAATGGGTTGGTTTTTGGGTTAAGGATTGACCATTTTAACCAATGTTGACTTTTTGGTCAAAGCTTTACTTATTGGGTATGTAACTGGTCATTAGTTCAAAAATTAACTATTTTGACCAAAATTTACTTTTTGGTCGAGGTTAACTATTAGGTCGAGCATTAATCATCTTGACCAAGGTCGACTTTTTGTTCGAAAGTTGACTGTGCGTCGATGGGTTGGTCATTGGATCGAGATTGACCATTTTGATGAAAGTTGACTTTTTGGTCGCGAGATTGACTTATTGGATCCAAATGTACTATTTTGAACAAAATTCACTTTTTTGTCGAAAGTTAACTATCGGATCAAAAGGTTGGTCATTCGGTCAAGAATTGATCATTTAGATAAGAGTTGACTTTTTGGTAAAAGTTGACCTATTGGGTCATTGGGTTGGTCATTGGGTCAAGGATTGACCATTTTGACCAAAATTGACTGATCGGATTGATGAGGTGGTCATTAGGTCAAAATTAACTATTTTTAAAGTTGACCTATTGGGATAATAGGTTGGTCATTGGGTCAAGGATTGACCATTTTGACCAAAGTTGACTTTTTGGTCAAAAGTTGACCTATTGGGCTTATGGTTTGGTCAATTAATCAAGGATTGACCATTTTGACCAAAGTTAACTTTTCAGTCAGAGATTGTCTTATTGGGTCAATAATTGGTCATTAGGTAAAAAATTAACTATTTCGACCAAAATTGACTTTTTAGTCAAAGTTGACCTATTGGGTCAAGGATTGACAATTTTGACTAAAGTTGACTTTACAGTCGAAAGTTGACCTTTTGGGTCAATGGGGGTTGTTCGGTTAAAAATTGATTATTTTGACCAAAATTTTCATTTTTGTTAAAAGGTGACCATTTGGGACAATGGGTATGTCATTGTGTCAGGGATAGACCATTTTGACCAAAATTGACAGTTTTTGTCAAATGTTGACCCATTGGGTCAATGGGGTGGTCATTAGTTTAAAAATTGACTATTTTGACCAAACTTGACTTTTTCTTCAAAAGTTGTCCTTTTGATTCAATGGATTGGTCATTTTGTCAAGGATTTACCATTTTGAGCACACTTGACTTTTTGGTAAAAGGTTAACTTATTGGGTCAATGGGTTTGTCATTAGGTCAATGCTTCACCATTTTGACCAAATTTGACTTTTTAGTCAGAGATTGACTTATTGTTTCATCTATTGGTCATTAGGTCAAAATTTGACTATTTTGACCAAAATTGACTTTTTGGTCAAAAGTTGACCATTGGGTCAATGGGTTGTTCATTGGGTCAAGGATTGACCATTTTGATCAAAGTTAATTTTTTGGTCAAAAGTTGACATTTTGGGTCAATGTGGTGGTCATTGGGTTAAGGATTGACCATTTTGACCAAAGTTGACTTTATGGTCAGAGATTGATTTATCGGGTGAATAATTGGTCTTTATATAAAAAATTGACTTTTCTTGACTAAAATTGACTTTTTTGTCAAAAGTTGACACATTGGGTAAATGGGTTGGTCATTTGGTCAATGAGTTATCATTTTGCCCAAAGTTATCTTTTTAGTCAAAAGTTGACCTATTGGGACAATGGATTGGTCATTGGGTCAAGGATTGTCAATTTTGACCAAAATTGACATTTTAGCCAGAGATTGACTTATTGGGTCAATGGGACGGTCATTAGCTCAAAAATTGACTATTTTGACCAAAATTGACTTTTTGGTCAAAAGTTAACCTATTGAGTCAAGGATTGACCATTTTGACCAATTTGACATTTTGGTCAAAAGTTGACCTATTTGGTCAATGTGTTGGTCATTAGGTCGAGAATTTACTATTTTGACCAAATTTAACTTTTTTTGTCAGAGATTGACTTATTAGGTCAATATTTGGTCATTAGGTCAAAAATTGACTATTTTGACCAAAATTGACTTTTTGGTCCAAAGTTGACCTATTGGGTTAATGGGTTGGTTAGTGGGTTAAGGATTGACCATTTAAACCAAAGTTGACTTTTTGGTCAAAGATTAACTTATTGGGTCCGTAACTGGTCATTAGGTCAAAAATTAACTATTTTGATCAAAATTTACTTTTTGGTCAAGGTTAACCTATTGGGTTAAGG
Source organism: Papilionanthe hookeriana x Papilionanthe teres (assembly GCA_022702705.1). Classification (NCBI taxonomy): domain Eukaryota; kingdom Viridiplantae; phylum Streptophyta; class Magnoliopsida; order Asparagales; family Orchidaceae; genus Papilionanthe; species Papilionanthe hookeriana x Papilionanthe teres. The sequence goes on along the minus strand of CM040421.1, from coordinate 103,044,566 downwards.
ATTAATCATTTTGACCAAAGTTGACTTTTTGGTCAAAAGTTAACCTATTGCGTCAATGGGTTGGTCATTAGATCAAGATTGACCATTTTGACGAAAGTTGACTTTTTGGTCACAGATTGACTTATTGGATCCAAACTGACTATTTTGATCAAAATTCACTTTTTTATCAAAAGTTAACCTATCAGATCAAAACGTTGGTCATTCGGTCAAGAATTGATCATCTAGACAAGAGTTGACTTTTTGGAAAAAGTTGACCTATTGGGTCAATGGGTTGGTCATTCGGTCAAGGATTGACCATTTTGACCAAAATTGACCAATTGGGTCAATGAGGTGGTCATTAGGTCAAAAATAAACTATTTTTAAAGTTGACCTTTGGTGTTAATAGATTGGTCATTGGGTCAAGGATTGACCATTTTGACCAAAGTTAACTCTTTAGTCAAAAGTTGACCTATTGGGCCAATGGTTTGGTCATTGGGTCAAGGATTGACCATTTTGACCAAAGTTGACTTTTTGGTCAGAGATTGACTTATTGGGTCAATAATTGGTCATTAGGTAAAAAATTAACTATTTCGACTAAAATTGACTTTTTAGTCAAAGTTGACCTATTGGGTCAAGGATTGACAATTTTGACTAAAGTTCACTTTACGGTCGAAAGTTGGCTCGTTGGGTCAATGGGGTGGTTGTTCGGTTAAAAATTGACTATTTTGACCAAAATTTTCATTTTTGTAAAAAGATGACCATTTGGGACAACAGGTATGTCATTGTGTCAGGGATATACCATTTTGATCAAAATTGACACTTTGGTCAAATGTTGACCCATTGGGTCAATAGGGTGGTCATTAGGTTAAAAATTGACTCTTTTGACCATTTTGACCACACTTGACTTTTTGGTAAAAAGTTAACCTATTGGGTAAATGGGTTGGTCATTGGGTCAATGATTCACCATTTTGACTAAAGTTGACTTTTTAGTCAGAGATTGACTTATTATTTTAATAATTGGTCATTACGTCTAAAATTGACTATTTTGACCAAAATTGACTTTTTGGTCGACAGTTGACCTATTGGGTCAATGGGTTGTTCATTGGGTCAAGGATTGACCATTTTGACCAAAGTTGATTTGTTGGTCAAAAGTTGACCTATTAGGTCAATGTCGTAGTCATTGGGTCAAGGATTAACCATTTTAACCAAAGTTGACTTTTTGGTTAGAGATTGAATTATTTGGTGAATAATTAGTCATTAATGGGTGGATTATTGGGTGAATAATTGGTCAATGTGGGTCAAGAATTGACTAAAATAAACAAAATTGACTTTTTTTGACCAAAATTGGCTTTTTGGTCAAAAGTTGACAGATTGGGTCAATGGGTTGGTAATTTGGTCAAGGAGTGATCATTTTGACCAAAGTTAATCTTTTTGGTCAAAAGTTGACCTATTGGGTCAATGGGTTGGTCATTGAGTTAAGGATTGACTATTTTGACCGAAGTTGACTTTTTAGCCAGAGATTGACTTATTGGGTCAATGGGATGGTCATTAGCTCAAAAATTGACTTTTTTGTCAAAAGTTGACCTATTGGGTCATTGGGTCAAGGATTGACCATTTTGACCAAGTTGCCTTTTTGGTAAATAGTTGACCTATTGGTCAATAGGTTGGTTATTAGGTTAAGAATATAATATTTTGTCCAAATTTGACTTTTTTGTCAGAAATTGACTTATTAGGTCAATAATCTGTCATTAGGTCAAAAATTGACTATTTTGACCAAAATTGACTTTTTGGTCCAAAGTTGACATATTGGGTTAATTGGTGGGTTATTATTTTAATGATAGACCATTTTGCCCAAAGTTGACTTTTTGGTCAAAGATTGACTTATTGGGTCAATAATTAGTCATCAGGTCAAAAATTAACTATATTAACCAAAATTGACTTTTTGGTCAAGGTTGACCTATTGGGTTTAGGATTGATCTTTTTGACCAAAGTTGACATTTTGGTTAAAAGCTGACCAATTGTGTCAATGAGTTGGTCATTGGATCAAGGATTGACCATTTTGATGAAAGTTGACTTTTCGGTCACAGATTGGCTTGATGAAAGTTGATTTTTGGGTCAAAAGTTGACCTATTAGGTCAATGTGGTGGTCATTGGGTCAATGATTGACCATTTTGACCAAAGTTTACTTTTTGGTTAAAGATTGAATTATTGGGTGAATAATTGGTCATTATACAAAAAATTGACTTTTATTGACCAAAATTGTCTTTTTGGTCAAAAGTTGACACATTGCGTCAATGGGTTGGTCTTTTGGTCAAGGAGTTATTATTTTGACCAAAGTTATCTTTTTGATCAAAAGTTGACCTATTGGGTCAATGGTTTGGTCATTGGGTTAAGGATTGACCTTTTTGACCAAAGTTGACTTTTTAGCCAGATATTTACTTATTGGGTCAATGGAATGGTCTTTAGCTCAAAAATTGACTATTTTGACTAAAATTATCTTTTTGATCAAAAGTTGACCTATTGGGTCATTGGGTCGAGGATTGACCATTTCAACCATGTTGCTTTTTTGGTCAAAAGTTGACCTATTTGGTCAATGTGTTGTCATTGGGTCAAGAATTTACTAATTTTACCAAATTTGACTTTTTTGTCAGAGATTGACTTATTAGGTCAATAATTGATCATTAGGTCAAAAATTGACTATTTTAACAAAAATTGACTTTTTGGTCCAAAGTTGACCAATTGGGTTAATGGGTTGGTCAATGGTTAAAGGATTGACCATTTTGACCAAGTTTGACTTTTTCGTCGAAGATTGACTTATTGGTCAATAATTGGTCATTAGGTAAAAAATTAATTATTTTGACCAAAATTAACTTTTTTTCAAGGTTGACCTATTGGGTCAAGGATTAATTATTTTGACCAAAGTTGACTTTTTGGTTAAAAGTTTACCTATTGCGTTAATGGGTTGGTCATTGGATCAACGATTGACCATTTTGATGAAAGTAAACTTTTTGGTCACAGATTGACTTATTGGATATAAAATTGACTATTTTGATAAAAATTGACTTTTTGCTCAAAAGTTAACCTATCGGATCAATAGGTTGCTCATTCGGTCAAGAATTGATCATTTAGACGAAAGTTAACTTTTTGGTAAAAAGTTGACCTATTGGGTCAATGGGTTCATCATTGCATCAATGATTGACCATTTTCACCAAAATTGACCAATTGGGTAAATGAGGTGGTCATTAGGTCAAAAATTAACTATTTTTAAAGTTGACCTATTGGGTTAATAGGATGGTCATTGGGTTAAGGATTGACCATTTTGACCAAAGTTCTCATTTTGGTCAAAAGTTGACTTATTGGGTCAATGGTTTGGTCATTGGATCAATGATTAACCATTTTGACCAAAGTTGACTTTTTGGTCAGAGATTGACTTATTGGGTCAAAATTGGTCATTTGGTCAAAATTTAACAATTTTGACCAAAATTGACTTTTTGTTCAAAGTTGTCCTATTGGGTCAAGGATTGATAATTTTGACCACAGTTGATTTTTTAATCAAAAGTTGACCTATTGGGTCAATGGGGTGGTTGTTTGGTTAAAAATTGACTATTTTGACCAAAATTTACATTTTTGTTAAAAGGTGACCATTTGGGTCAATGGGTATGTCATTGTGTCAGGGATAGACCATTTTGACCAAAATTAACATTTTGGTCAAATGTTGACCCATTGGGTCAATGGGGTGGTCATTCGGTTAAAAATTGATTATTTTGACCAAAATTGACTTTTTCTTCAAAAAATGAACTATTGGGTCAATGGATTGGTCATTTTGTCAAGGATTGACCATTTTGATGACACTTGACTTTTTGGTAAAATGTTAACCTATTGGGTTAATGGGTTGGTCATTGGGTCAATGATTCACCATTTTGACCAAAGTTGACTTTTTAGTCAGAGATTGACTTATTGGATCAATAATTGGTCATTAGGTCAAAAATTGACTATTTTGAGCAAAATTAAATTTTTGGTCAAAAGTTGACAAATTGGGTCAATGGGTTGTTCATTGGGTCAAGGATTGACCATTTTGACCAAAGTTGAGTTTTTGCTGAAAATGATCAATCATTAACCCAAAGACCAACTCATTGATCCAATAGATCAACTTTTGACCAAAAAGGCAATTTTGGTCAAAACAGTCAAATTTTGACCTAATGACCACCTCATTGTCCTAATAGGTCAACTGTTGACCAAAAGGTCAACTTTTGTTAAAATGGTCAATTTCTGACCCAATGACCAGCCCATTGACCCAATAGGTCAACTTTTGACCCAAAAGTCAACATTTGTCAATGATTTACCATTTTGACTAAAGTTGATTTTCTAGCCAGAAATTGACTTATTGCGTCAATGGGATGGTCATTAGCTAAAAAATTGACTATTTTACAAAAATTGACTTTTTGGTCAAAAGTTGACCTATTGGGTCAAGGATTGACCATTTTGACCAAGTTGTCTTTTTTGTCAAAAGTTGACCTATTTGGTCAATGGGTTAGTCATTGGGTCAAGGATTGACCATTTTGATCAAAGTTGACTTTTTGGTTAGAGATTGACTTATTGGGTCAATAATTGGTCATTAGGTCAAAAATTGACTATTTTGACCAAAATTGACTTTTTGATCTAAAGTTGACCTATTGGGTCATTGATTGACAATTTTGACCAAAGTTGACTTTTTGGTCGAAAGTTGACCTATTGGGTCAATGGGGTGGTTGTTCTGTTAAAATTTAACTATTTTGACCAAAAATTACATTTTTGTTAAAAGGTGACCATTTGGGTCTATGGCTATGTCATTGTCTCAGGGATAAACCATTTTGACCAAAATTGACATTTTGGTAAAATGTTGACCCATTGGGTCAATGCGGTGGTCATTAGGTTAAAAATTGACTATTTTGACCAAAATTGACTTTTTCTTCAAAAGTTGACCATTTGGGTCAATGGATTGGTAATTTTGTCAAGGATTGACCATTTTGACCTTACTTGACTTTTTGGTAAAAAGTTAACCTATTGGGTCAATGGGTTGGTCATTGGGTCAATGATTCACCATTTTGACCAAAGTTGACTTTTTGTCAAAGATGGACTTATGTTTAAATAATTGGTAATTAGGTCAAAAATTGACTATTTTGACCAAAATTGACTTTTTCGTCAAAAGTTGACCTGTTGGGTAAATGGGCTGTTCATTGGGTCTAGGATTGACCATTTTGACCAAAGTTTATTTTTTAGTCAAAAGTTGACCTATTACGTCAATGTGGTCGTCATTGGGTCAAGGATTGACCATTTTGACCAAAGATGACTTTTTGGTCTAAGATTGACTTATTGGGTCAATAATTGGTCATTATATAAAAACTTAACTTTTTTTGCCAAAATTGACTTTTTGTTCAAAAGTTGACACATTGGATCAATGGGTTGGTCATTTGGTCAAGGTGTGATCATTTTGACCAAAGTTATCTTTTTGGTCAAAAGTTGACCTATTGGGTCAATGGGTTGGTCATTGGGTCAAGGACTGACTTTTTTGACCAAAGTTGACTTTTTAGCTAGAGATTGACTTATTGGGTCAATGGGGTGGTCATTAGCTCAAAAATTGACTATTTTAACCAAAATTGACTTTTTGGTCAAAAGTTGACCTATTGGGTCATTGGGTCAAGGATTGACCATTTTGACCAAGTTGCCATTTTGGTCAAAAGTTTACCTATTTGGTCAATGGGTTGGTCATTGGGTCAAGAATTACTAATTTGAGCAAAATTGACTTTTTTGTCCGAAGTTGACCTATTGGGTTAATGGGTTTGTTATTGGGTTAAGGATTGACCATTTTGACCAAAATTGACTTTTTGGTCAAGGTTGACCAATTGCATCAAGGATTGATCCTTTTGACCAAAGTTAACTTTTTTGGTCAAAAGTTGACCTATTGCCTCAATGGGTTGGTCATTGGATCAAGGTTTAACCATTTTGATGAAAGTTGACTTTTTGGTCACAGATTGACTTATTGGATCCAAAATTGACTATTTTGATCAAAATTCACATTTTGGTCAAAAGTTAACCTATCAGATCATTAGGTTGGTTATTTGGTCAAGAATTGATCTTTTTGACGAAAGATGACTTTTTGGTAAAAAGTGGACCTATTAGGTCAATGGGTTGGTCATTGGGTCAAGGATTGACCATTTTGACCAAAATTGACCAATTGGGTCAATGAGGTGGTCATTAGGTAAAAAATTAATTATTTTTAAAGTTAACCTATTGGGTTAATGGGTTGGGCATTGGGTCAAGGATTGACCATTTTAACCAAATTTAAAAGTTGGCCTATTGGGTGAATGAGTTGGTCATTCGGTCAAGGATTGACCATTTCGACCAAAGTTGACTTTTTGGTTAGAGATTGACTTATTGCGTCAATAATTGGTCATTATGTCAAAAATTAACTATTTTGTCCAAAATTAACTTTTTGTGTTAAGGACTGACAATTTTGACCTTAGGTTGACTTTTTGGTCAAAAGTTGACATATTGGGTCAATGGGGTAGTTGTTCGGTTATAAATTGACTATTTCAACCAAAATTTACATTTTTGTTAAAAAGGTGACCATTTGGGTCAATGGGTATGTCATTGTGTCAGGGATAGACCATTTTGACGAAAATTGACATTTTTTGTCAAATACTGACTCATTGGGTCAATGGGGTTGTCATTAGGTTAAAAATTGACTATTTTGGCCAAAGTTGACCTTTTCTTCAAAAGTTGTCCTTTTTATTCAATGGATTGGTCATTTTGTCAAGGATTTACCATTTTGACCACACTTGACTTTTTGGTAAAAAGTTGACCTATTGGGTCAATGGGTTGGTCAATGGGTCAATGCTTAACCATTTTGACCAAAGTTGACTTTTTAGTCAGTGATTGACTTATTGTTTCAATAATTGGTCATTAGGTCAAAATTTGACTATTTTGACCGAAATTGACTTTTTGGTCAAAAGTTGACCAATTGGGTCAATGGGTTGTTCATTGGGTCTAGGATTGACCATTTTGACCAAAGTTTATTTTTTGGTCAAAAGTTGACCTATTAGGTCAATGTGGTGGTCATTAGGTCAAAGATTGTCAATTTTGACCAAAATTGACATTTTATCCAGAGATTGACTTATTAGGTCAATGGGATGGTCATTAGCTCAAAAATTGACTATTTTGACCAAAATTGACTTTTTGGTCAAAAGTTGACCTATTGAGTCAAGGATTGACCATTTTGACCAATTTGGCATTTTGGTCAAAAGTTGACCTATTTGGTCAATGGGTTGGTCATTGGGTCAAGAATTTACTATTTTGACCAAATTTAACTTTTTTTGTCAGAGATTGACTTATTAGGTCAATATTTGGTCATTAGGTCAAAAATTGACTATTTTGACCAAAATTGACTTTTTGGTCAAAAGTTGACCTATTGGGTTAATGGGTTGGTTATTAGGTTAAGGATTGACCATTTTAACCAAAGTTGACTTTTTGGTCAAAGATTAACTTATTGGGTCTGTAACTGGTCATTAACTCAAAAATTAACTATTTTGACCTAAATTTACTTTTTGGTCAAGGTTAACCTATTGGGTCAAGGATTAAACATTTTGACCAAAGTTGACTTTTTGGTCAAAAGTTGACCCATTGCGTCAATGGGTTGGTCATTAGATCAAGATTGACTATTTTGATGAAAGTTGACTTTTTGGTCACAGATTGACTTATTGGATCCAAACTGACTATTTTGAAAACAATTCACATTTTTGTCAAAAGTTAACCTATCAGATCAAAAGGTTGGTCATTCGGTCAATAATTGATCATTTAGACAAGAGTTGACCTTTTGGTAAAAGTTGACCTATTGAGTCAATGGGTTGGTCAATGGGTCAAGGATTGACCATTTTGACCAAAAATGACCAATTGGCTCAATGAGGTGGTCATCAGGACAAAAATTAACTATTTTTAAAGTTGACCTATTGGGTTAATAGATTAGTCATTGAGTCAAGGATTGACCATTTTGACCAAAGTTGACTTTTTGGTCAAAAGTTGACATATTGAGCCAATGGTTTGGTCATTGGGTCAAGGATTGACCATTTTGACCAAAGTTTACTTTTGGTCAGAGATTGACTTATTGGGTCAATAATTGGTCATTAGGTAAAAAATTAACTATTTCGACCAAAATTGACTTTTTAGTCAAAGTTGACCTATTGGGTCAAGGATTGACAATTTTGACTAAAGTTCACTTTCTGGTCAAAAGTTGACCTATTGGGTCAATGGGGTGGTTGTTCGGTTAAAAATTGACTATTTTGACCAAAATTTTCATTTTTCTTAAAAGTTGACCATTTGGGACAATGGGTATGTCATTGTGTCAGGGATAGAGTATTTTGATCAAAACTGACATTTTGGCCAAATGTTGACCCATTGGGTCAATAGGGTGGTCATTAGGTTAAAAATTGACAATTTTAACCAAAATTAACTTTTTCTTCAAAAGTTGACCTATTGGGTCAATGGATTGGTCATTTTGTCAGGGATTGACCATTTTGACCACACTTGACTTTTTTGTAAAAAGTTAACCTATTGGGTCAATGGGTTGGTCATTGGGTAAATGATTCACCATTTTGACTAAAGTTGACTTTTTAGTCAGAGATTGACTTATTATTTCAATAATTGGTCATTACGTCAAAAATTGACTATTTTGACCAAAATTGACTTTTTGGTCAACAGTTGACCTATTGGGTCAATGGGTTGTTCATTGGGTCAAGGATTGACCATTTTGCCCAAAGTTGATTTTTTGGTCAAAAGTTGACCTATTGGGTCAATGTGGTAGTCATTGGGTCAAGGATTAACTATTTTGAACAAAGTTGACTTTTTGGTTTGAGATTGAATTATTGGGTGAATAATTGGTCATTAATGGGTGAATTATTGGGTGAATAATTGGTCAATGTGGGTCAAGGATTGACTAAAATATAAAAAATTGACTTTTTTTGACCAAAATTGGCTTTTTGGTCAAAAGTTGACAGATTGGGTCAAGGGTTGGTAATTTGGTCAAGGAGTGATCATTTTAACTAAAGTTAATCTTTTTGGTCAAAAGTTGACCTATTGGGTCAATGGGTTGGTCATTGAGTCAAGGATTGACTATTTTGACTAAAGTTGACTTTTTAGCCAGAGATTGACTTATTAGGTCAATGGGATGGTCATTAGCTCAAAAATTGACTTTTTTGTCAAAAGTTGACCTATTTGGTCATTGGGTCAAGGATTGACCATTTTTGACCAAGTTACCTTTTTGGTAAATAGTTGACCTATTGGTCAATAGGTTGGTCATTGGGTTAAGAATTTACTATTTTGACCAAATTTGACTTTTTTGTCAGAAATTGACTTATTAGGTCAATAATTGGTCATTAGGTCAAAAATTTACTATTTTGACCAAAATTGACTTTTTGGTCCAAAGTTGACATATTGGGTTAATTGGTTGGTTATTGGGTTAATGATTGACCATTTTACCCAAAGTTGAGTTTTTGGTCAAAGATTGACTTATTGGGTCAATAATTAGTCATCGGGTCAAAAATTAACTATATTAACCAAAATTGGCTTTTTGGTCAAGGTTGACCTATTGGGTCTAGGATTGATCATTTTGACTAAAGTTGACGTTTTGGTTAAAATCTGACCAATTGTGTCAATGAGTTGGTCATTGGATCAAGGATTGACCATTTTGATGAAAGTTAACTTTTCGGTCACAGATTGGCTTGATGAAAGTTGGTTTTTTAGTCAAAAGTTGACCTATTAGTTCAATGTGGTGGTCATTGGGTCAAGGATTGACCATTTTGACCAAAGTTTACTTTTTGGTTAAAGATTGAATTATTGGGTGAATAATTGGTCATTATTTAAAAAACTGACTTTTATTGACCAAAATTGACTTTTTGGTCAAAAGTTGACACATTGCGTCAATGGGTTGGTCTTTTGGTCAAGGAGTGATCATTTTGACCAAAGTTATCTTTTTGATCAAAAGTTGACCTATTGGATCAATGGGTTGGTCATTGGGTTAAGGATTGACCTTTTTGACCAAAGTTGACTTTTTAGCCAGAGATTTACTTATTGGGTCAATGGAATGGTCTTTAGCTCAAAATTGACTTTTTTGACTAAAATTGACTTTTTGATCAAAAGTTGACCTATTGGGTCATTGGGTCGAGGATTTACCATTTCGACCAAGTTGCTTTTTTCGTCAAAAGTTGACCTATTTGGTCAATGTGTTGTCATTGGTTCATGAATTTACTAATTTTACCATATTTGACTTTTTTGTCAGAGATTGACTTATTAGGTCAATAATTGATCATTAGGTCAAAAATTGACTATTTTGACAAAAATTGACTTTTTGGTCCAAAGTTGACCAATTGGGTTAATGGGCTGGTCATTGGTTAAAGGATTGACCATTTTGACCAAGGATGACTTTTTCGTCGAAGATTGACTTATTGGTCAATAATTAGTCATTAGGTAAAAAATTAATTATTTTGACCAAAATTGACTTTTTTTCAAGGTTGACCTATTGGGTCAAGGATTGATCATTTTGACCAAAGTTGACTTTTTGGTAAAAAGTTTACCTATTGCGTTAATGGGTTAGTCATTGGATCAACGATTAACCATTTTGGTGAAAGTAAACTTTTTGGTCACAGATTGACTTATTGGATCTAAAATTGAGTATTTTGATAAAAATTGACTTTTTGCTCAAAAGTTAACGTATCGGATCAATAGGTTGGTCATTCGGTCAAGAATTGATCATTTAGACGAAAGTTAACTTTTTGGTAAAAAGTTGACCTATTGGGTCAATGGGTTGATCATTGGATCAATGAATGACCATTTTGACCAAAATTGACCAATTGGGTCAATGAGGTGGTCATTAGGTCAAAAATTAACTATTTTTAAAGTTGACCTATTGGGTTAATAGGTTGGTCATTGGGTCAAGGATTGACCATTTTGACCAAAGTTGACTTTTTGGTCAAAAGTTGACCTATTGGGTCAATGGATTGGTCATTGGGTCAATGATTGACCATTTTGACCAAAGTTGACTTTTTGGTCAGAGATTGACTTATTGGGTTAATAATTGGTCATTAGGTCAAAATTTAACTATTTTGACCAAATTTGACTTTTTGGTCAAAGTTGACCTATTGGGTCAAGGATTGATAATTTTGATCACAGTTGACTTTTTAATCAAAAGTTGACCTATTGGGTCAATGGGGGTGGTTGTTCGGTTAAAAATTGACTATTTTTACCAAAATTTACATTTTTTTTAAAAGGTGACCATTTAGGTCAATGGGTATGTCATTGTGTGAGGGATAGACTATTTTGACCAAAATTGACATTTTGGTCAAATGTTGACCCATTGGGTCAATGGGGTGGTCATTAGGTTAAAAATTGACTATTTTGACCAAAATTGACTTTTTCTTCAAAAAATGATCTATTGGGTCAATGGATTGGTCATTTTGTCACGATTGACCATTTTGATCTCACTTGACTTTTTGGTAAAAAGTTAACCTGTTGGGTTAATGTGTTGGTCATTGGGTCAATGATTCACCATTTTGACCAAAATTGACTTTTTAGTCAGAGATTGGCTTATTGTTTCAATAATTGATTATTAGGTCAAAAATTGACTACTTTGAGCAAAATTGAATTTTTGGTCAAAAGTTGACCTATTGGGTCAATGGGTTGTTCATTGGGTCAAGGATTGACGATTTTGACCAAAGTTGAGTTTTTGGTGAAAATGATCAATCCTTAACCCAACGACCAACTCATTGATCCAATAGATCATCTTTTGACCAAAAAGACAATTTCTGTCAAAATAGTCAAATTTTGACCTAATGACCAGCTCATTATCCTAATAGGTCAACTGTTGACCAAAAGGTCAACTTTAGTTAAAATGGTCAATTTCTGACCCAATGACCAGCCCATTGACCCAATAGGTCAACTTTTGACCCAAAAGTCAACATTTGTCAAAATAGTCAATCCTTGACCCAATGATCAACCCATTGACCCAATAGGTCAACTTTTGACCGAAAAGTCAACTTTGGTTAAAATGGTTAATTTCTGACCCAATGACCAACCCATTGGCACATTAGGTCAAAATTTTGACCAAAAGTCAACTTTGGTCAAAATGGTCAATCCTTAACCCAATGAACAACCCATTTATCCAATAGGTCAACTTTTGAACAAAAAGTTAACTTTGGTCAAAATGGTCTCTCCTTGACCCAATGGACAACCCATTGACCCAATAAGTCAACATTTAACCAAAAAGCCAATAGGAAAACTTTTGACCAAAAATCCAATAGGTCAACTTTTGACAATGAGTCAACTTTGGTAAAAAAACTCAATATGTCAACTTTTGACTAAAAAGTGAATTTTGGTCAAAATAGTCAATTTTTAACTTATTGACAAATTATTGACTTAGTAAGTAAATCTTTTAACAAATAGTCAACTTTAGTCAAAATGGTCAATCCTTGTCCCAATAACCAACCCATTGACCCAATAGGTCAACTTTTGACCAAAAAACTTTACTTTGGTCAAAATGGTCAATCCTCGACCCAATGACAAACCCATTGACACAATAGGTCAAATTTTGACCAAAATGTCAATTTTGGTAAAAATAGTCAATTTTTGACCTAATGGCCAATTATTTAGCCAATAAGTCAATCTCTGACCAAAAAGTCAACTTTGGTCAAAATGGTCAATCCTTGACCCAATGACCAACTCATTGACTGAATAGGTCAACTTTTAAGGAAAAAGTCAATTTTAGTCAATTTTTAACATAATGGCCATTCCATTGACCAAATAGGTTAACTTTTGACAAAAAAGTCAACTTTGGTCAAAATGGTCAATTTCTGACCTTATGACAACCCCGTTGACCCAATGGGTCAACTTTTGACAAAAAATTTAATTTTGGTAAAAAAAAGTCAATTTTTGACCTAATAATTAATTATTAACCCACTGAGTTTATATCTGACCAAAAAGTCAACTTTTGTTAAAATGATCAATCCTTTACCCAATGCATAACCCAATGACCCAATAGATCAAATTTTGACCATAAAGTCAACTTTGGTGAAAAAGGCTAATCCTTGACCCAATGACTAACCCATCGACCCAATAAGTCAACTTTTGAACAAAGGGTTAATTTTGGTCAAAATAGTCAATTTTTGACCTAATGACCACCCCATTAACCCAATATGTCAAATTTGATTAAAATGGTTAATTTATGACCCAATGACCAACCCATTGACCCAATAGGTCAGGTTTTTACCAAAAAGTCGACTTTGGTCAAAATGATCAATTTTTAACTCAATAACCAACCTATTGATCTGATAGGTCAACTTTTAACCAAAAAGTCAATTTTGGTCAAAATAATCAATTTTTGACCTAATGAACAATTATTGACCCATTAATTCAATCTGTGACCAAAAAGTCAACTTTGGTCAAATGGTCAATCCTTGATCCAAGGACCAGCCCATTGACCCAATAGGTTAACTTTTGACCAAAAAGTCAATTTCGGTCAAAATAGTCAAATTTTGACCTAATGACAACCCCGTTGAACCTATATGTAAACTTTCGACCCAAAAGTCAACTTTGGTCAAAATGGTCAATTTTTGTCCCAATGACCACCCCATTAACCCAGTTGGTCAACTTTTGACCAAATATTCAATTTTGGTCAAAATAATCAATTTTTGACCTAATTACCAATTATTGACTTAATAAGTCAACCTCCGACCAAAATGTCAACTTTGGTCAAAATGATCAATACTTGACCCAATGACTAACCCATTGACCCAATAGGTCAACTTTTAACCAAAAAATCAATTTTGGTCAAAATAGTCACTTTTTGACCTAATGACCAATTATTGACCCAATAAGACAATCTCTGACCAAAAAGTCAACTTTACTCGAAATGGTCAATCCTTGACCCAATGACCAACTCATTGACCCAATAGGTCAACTTTTTAATAAGAAGTCAACTTTGGTCAAAATGGTCAATCCTTGACCAAATTACCAACCCATTGACCCAATAAGTCAACTTTTAACAAAAAAGTCAATTTTAGTCAAAATACTAAAGTTTTGACCTAATGACCACCCCATTGAACCAATGGATCAAATTTTAACCAAAATGTGAATTTACATCAAAATGGTCAGTCCTTTACACAATTACATACCCATTGACCCAATATGTCAACTTCAGTTAAAATGATCAATTTCTGACCCAATCACCAACCCATTGACCCAGTAGGTTAACTTTTTACTAAAATGTCAACTTTGATCAAAGTGATCAATTTTTTACCCAATGACAAACCTATTGATCTGATAGGTCAACTTTTGACCAAAAAGTCAATTTTGGTCGAAATAGTTAATTTTTGACCTAATCAAAATTATTGACCCAATAAGTCAATCTCTGTGCAAAAAGTCTACTTTAGTCAAAATGGTCAATCCTTGACCCAATGACCAACCCACTGACCTAATAAGTCAACTTTTGACCAAAAAGTCAATTTTGATCAAAATAGTTAAATTTTGACTGAATGACCACCATATTGAACCAATATGTCGACTTTTAACCAAAAAGTCAACTTTGGTCAAATTGGTCAATTTCGACCCAATGACCACCCTATTGACACAGTGGGTTAACTTTTGACGAAAAAGTCAACTTTGGTCAAAATGGTCAATTATTGAGCCAATGACCAACTCATTGACCCAATAAGTCAACTTTGACCAAAAAGTTAACTTTGGTTAAAATGGTCAATCTTTGGCCCAATGACCAACCCATTGATCCAATAGGTCAACGTTTGACCTAAAAATCAACTTTGATCAAAATGGTTAATTTCTTACCGAATGACCAACCAATTGACCTAATATGTCAATTTTTGACCAAAAAGTTAACTTCGGTCAAATTGGTCAATGCTTGACCCAATGACCAACCCATTGTCCCATATGTCAATATTTGATGAAAAAGTTAATTTTGGTCAAAATAGTTAATTTTTTACCTAATGACCAATTATTGACCCAATAAGACAATCTCTTACCAAAAAATCAACATTGCTCATAATGGTCATTCCTTGATCCAATGCCTAACCCATTAACCCAATAGGTCAACTTTTTTACCGAAAAGTCAATTTTGGTCTATCCTTGACCAAATGACCAACCCATTGACCCAATGATTCAACTTTTGACCAAAAAGTTTATTTTGGTCTAAATAGTCAATTTTTGACCAAATGACCACCCCATTGACTCAATGAGTCCACTTTTGACCAAAAAGTGACTTTTAACCAAAATGGTCAATCCTTAACACAATGACATACCCATAGACCTAATTGGTCAAATTTTGACAAAAAAGTAAATTTTGGTCAAAATAGTCAATTTTTAACCTAACAACCACTCATTAACCCAATTGGTCAACTTTTGACCAAAAAGACAACTTTAGTTAAAAGGGTCAATTTCTGACCTAATGATCAACCCATTGATTCAAAAGGTCAACTTTTGACCAAAAAGAAACTTTTGGTCAAAATGGCTAATCCTTGACACAATGACCAACCCATTGACTAAATTGTCAACTTTTGACCAAAATGTCAATTTTGGTCCAAATAGTCCCTTTTTGACCAAATGACCACCAGTTTGACCAAATAGATGAACTTTTGACCAAAAAGACAACTTTGGTTAAAATGGTTAATTTCTGAACCAATGAACAACCCATTGACCCAATAGATTAACTTTTGAACAAAAAGTCAATTTTGGTCAAAATAATCAATTTTTAGCCTAATGACCAATTATTGACCCAATAAGTCGATCTTTGACCAAAAAATCAACTTTGCTGAAAATGGTTAATCCTTGACCCAATGGCCACCCATTGCCCCAATAGGTCAACTTTTGACCAAAAAGTTAACTTAGGACAAAATGGCCAATCCTTGACCCAATGACCAACCCATTGACCGAATAGGTCAACTTTTGACAAAAAAGTCAACTTTAGTCAAAATGATGAATCCTTAACACAACGACCAACTCATTGACCCAATAGGTCAACTTTTGACCAAAAAGATAATTTTGGTCAAAATAGTCAATTTTTTACCTAAGACCACCTCATTGTCCTAATAGGTCAACTTTTGACCAAAGAGTCAACTTTGGTTAAAATGGTCAATTTCTGACCTAATGACCAACCCGTTGACCCAATAGGTCAACTTTTGACCAAAAAGTCAACTTTGGCCAAAATGGTCATTTTCTGTCCCAATGACCAACCCGTTGACCTAATAGGTCAACTTTTGATCAAAAAGTCAACTTTGATCAAAATGATCAATCCTTAACCCAACGACCAACTTATTGACCCAATAGGTTTACTTTTTACTAAAAAGACAATTTTGGTCAAAATAATCAATTTTTAACCTACTAACCACCCCATTGTCCTTATAAGTCAACTTTTGACCATAAAGTTTTGGTTAAAATGTTCAACTTCTGACCCAATGACCAACCCATTGACCCAATAGATCAACTTTTGACCAAAAAGTCAACTTTAGCCAAAGTGGTCAATCCTTGAAGCAATGACATACCTATTGACCCAATTAGTTAACTTTTGAACAAAAAGTCAATTTTGGTCAAAATAGAGACTTTTTGACCAAATGACCACCCAATTGACCCAATAAGTAGACCTTTGACCAAAAAGTCAACTTTGATCAAAATGATCATTTGTTGTCCCAATGACAAACCCATAAACTCAGTAGGTCAACTTTTGACCAAAATTCAACTTTGGTCAGAATGATCAATCCTTAACCCAACGACCAACTCATTGACCCAACAGCTCAAATATTGACCAAAAAGACAATTTTGGTCAAAATAGTTAATTTTTGTCCTAATGACCACCCCATTGTCCTAATAGGTCAACTTCTGACCAAAAAGTCAACTTTGGTTAAAATGGTCAATTTCTGACTTAATGACCAACCCATTGACCCATTAGGTCAACTTTTGACCAAAAAGTCAACTTTAGTCAAAGTGATCAAATCTTGAACCAATGACATACCCATTGACCCAATAGTTCCTATTGGGTCAATGGGTCAAGGTTTGACCATTTTGACCAAAGTTGACATTATGGTCAAAAGTGGACCTGTTGTGCCAATGTGTTAAGCATTAGGTCAACGATTGACCATTTTGACCAAAGTTGACTTTTCGGTTAGAGATTGACTTAATAGATCAATAATTGGTCGTTAGGTAAAAAATTAACTATTTTGACCAAAATTGACTTTTTGGTCAAAAGTTGATCTATTGGGTCAATAGTATGGTCATTGGGTCAAGGATTGTCCATTTTGACTAAAGTTGACTTTTTTGTTAAAAGTTGACCTATTAAGTCAATGGGTTTGTCATTGGATCACGGATTGACCATTTTAACCAAAGTTGAATTTTTGGTCAAAAGTTAACCCACTGGGTCAAATGGTTGGACATTGTGTCAGAAATTGTCCATTTTGACCAAAGTTGACTTTTTGGTCAAAAGTTGACTTATTGGTTCAATGGGTTGGTCATTGGGTCAACGATTGCTCATTTTGACCAAAGTTAACTTTTTGGTAAGAGATTGACTTGTTGGGTCAGTAATTGGTCATTAGATCCAATATTGACTATTTTGACCAAAATTGACTTTTTTGTCAAAATTTCATCTTTTTAGTCAATAGATTGGTCATTGGGTCAAGGATTGACCATTTTGACTAAAATTGTCTTTTTGGTCAAAAGTTGACATATTGGGTCAAAGGGTTGGTTATTGGGTCAAAAATTATCCATTTTGATCAAAATTGGCTTTTTTGTCAAAAGTTGACCTTATTGATCAATAGTGTGGTCATTAAATTTTACCAAAATTGACTTTTTGGTTAAAATTTGACATATTGGATCAATAGGTTGGTTATTGGGTCAGGAATTGATCATTTTGACCAAAGTTGACGTTTTGGTCAAAAGTTGACATATTTGGTCAATAGGTTAGTCATTGGGTAAAGGATTGACCATTTTGACCAAAGTTGACAAATTGGGTCCATGGGGTGGTCAGTAGGTAAAAAATAAACTATTTTGACCAAATTTGACGTTTTGGTCAAAAGTTAACCTATTGGGTCAATGGGTTAGTCATTGGATCAAGGATTGACCATTTTGATCAAAGCTGACTTTTTGGTCACAGATTGACATATTGGATCAAAAATTAACTATTTTGATAAAAGTTGACTTTTTGGTCAAAAATTAACCTAACGAATCAATAGGTTGGTCATTGGATCAAGAATTGATCATTTTGACGAAAGTTGACTTTTTGGTAAAAAGTTGACCTATTGGGTCAATGGGTTGGTCATTGGGTCAAGGATTGACCATTTTGACCAAAATTGACCAATTGGGTCAATGAGGTGGTCATTAGGCCAAAAATTAACTATTTTTAAATTTAACTTATTGGGCTAATGGGTTGGTCATTGGGTCAAGGATTGACTATTTTGACCAAAGTTGACATTTTGGTCAAAAGTTGACCTATTGGGTTAATCGGTGGTCATTGTGTCAAGGATTGACCATTTTGACCAAAGTTGACTTCTTAGTCAAAGATTGACTTATTAGGTCAATAATTGGTCATTAGGTCAACAATTAACTATTTTGACCAAAATTGACTTTTTGGTCATGGTTTACCTATTGGTTAAGGATTGGTCATTTTGAACAAAGTTGACATTTTGGTCAAAAGTTGACCTACTTTGTCAATGGGTTGGTCATTGGATCAAGTATTGGCCATTTTGATGAAATTTAACTTTTTGGTCACATATTGACTTATTGGATCAAAAAATTAACTATTTTGATCAAAATTGACTTTTTAGTCAAAACTTAGCCTATCAGATCAATCGGTTGGTCATTGGATAGAGAATAGATCATTTAGAGGAAAGTTGACTATTTGGAAAAAAGTTGACCTATTGGGTCAATGGGTTGGTCATTGGGTTAAGGATTGACCATTTTGACAAAAATTGACTAATTGAGTCAATGAGGTGGTCATTAGGTCAAGAATTAACTATTTTTAACGTTGTCCTATTGGGTTAATGGGTTGGTCATTGGGTCAAGGATTGACCATTTTGTCGAAAGTTGACTTTTTGGTCAAAAGTTGACTTATTGGGTCAATGAATTGGTCATTAGGTCAAGGAATGACCATTTTGACCAAAAATATCTTTTTAGTCAGAGATTGACTTATTGGGTCAAGAATTTGTCATTAGGTTAAAAATTAACTATTTTGACTAAAATTGACTTTTTGGTCAAAAGTTGACCTATGTGCTCAATCGGTTGGTCATTGGGTCAAGGATTGACCATTTTAACTAAAGTTAGCTTTTTGGTTAAAAGTTAGCCTATTAGGTCAATGAGTTGGTTATTCGGTCACGGATTGACCACTTTAACCAAAGTTGAATTTTTGGTCAAAAGTTGACCCATTTGGTCAAATGATTGGTTATTGTGTCAAAAATTGACCATTTTGACCAAAGTTGACTCTTTAGTCAAAAGTTGACCTATTGAGTCAATGGGTTGGTCATTGGGTCAGAAATTGATCATTTTGACCAAACTTGACTTTTTGGCCAAAAGTTGACCTATTGGTTTAATGTGTTGGTCATTGGGTCAAGGATTGATCATTTTGACCAAAGTTGACTTCTTAGTAAGAGATTCAGTTATTGGGTCAATAATTGGTCATTAGGTCAAAAATTGACTATTTTGAGCAAAATTGACTTTTTGGTCCAAAGTTGATCTATTTAGTCAATGGGTTGGTCATTGGGTCAAGGATTGACCATTTTGACCAAAATTGTCTTTTTGGTCAATAGTTAACATATTGGGTCAATGGGTTGGTTATTGTGTCAGAAATTAATCATTTTGATCAAACTTGACTTTTTTGTCAAAAGTTGACCTATTGATCAATGGGGTGGTCATTATTTTTGACCAAAATTGACTTTTTGGTCAAAATTTGACATATTGGATCAATAAGTTGGTCATTAGGTCAGGAATTGATCATTTTGACCAAAGTTGACTTTTTGGTAAAAAGTTGACCTATTATGTCAATAGGTTGGTCATTGGGTCAAGGATTGACCATTTTCAGCAAAGTTGACCGATTGGTTCCACAAGGTGGTCAATAGGTAAAAAATTTGACTATTTTGACCAAATTTGACTTTTTGGTCAAAGGTTAACCGATTGGGTCAATGGGTTGGTCATTGGATCAAGGTTTGACCATTTTGATCAAAGTTGACTTTTTGGTCACATATTAACTTATTAGATAAAAATTTACTATTTTGATCAAAATTGACTTTTGGCCAAAAGTTAACCTATCAGATCAATAGGTTGGTCAATGGGTCAAGAATTGATCATTTTGACGAAAGTTGACTTTTTGGTAAAAAGTTTACCTATTAGGTCAATGAGTTGGTCATTGGGTCAATGATTGACCATTTTGACCCAAATTGACCAATTGGGTTAATGATGTGGTCATTAGGTCAAAAATTAATTTTTTTTGAAGTTGACCTGTTGGGTCAATGGATTGGTCATTGGGTTAAAGATTGACCATTTTGATCAAATTTGAATTTTTGGTCAAAAGTTGAGCTATTCGGTTAATGGGTTGGACATTGGGTCAAGGATTGACCATTTTGAGCAAAGTTGACTTTTTGGTCAAAGATTTACTTATTTTGTCAATAATTTGTCATTAGGTCAAAAATTAACTATTTTGACCTAGATTGACATTTTGGCCAAGGTTGACCTACTGGGTCAAGGATTGATCATTTTGACCAAAGTTGACTTTTTGGTCAGAAGTTGACCTATTGCGTCAATAGGTTGGTCATTGGATCAAGGAATGACCATTTTGATGAAAGTTGACTTTTTGGTCCCATATTGAGTTATTGGATCCAAAATTGACTATTTTGATCAAAATAGACTTTTTGGTCAAAAGTTAACCTATTGGATCAATAGCTGTGTCATTTGGTCAAGAATTGATCATTTAGATGAAAGTTGACTTTTTGGTAAAAAGTTAACCTATTGGGTCAATGAGTTGGTCATTGGGTCAAGGATTGACCATTTTGACAAAAATTGACCAATTGGGTCAATGAGGTGGTCATTAGGTCAAAAATTAACAATTTTTAAAGTTGACCTATTGGGTTAATGGGTTGGTCATTGGGTCAAGGATTGACCATTTTGACCAAACATGACTTTTTGGTCAAAAGTTTACCTACTGGGTCAATGGTTTGATAATTGGCTCAAGGTTGATCATTTTGACCAAAGTTGACTTTTTGGTCAGAGATTGACTTATTGGGTCAATAATTGGTCATTAGGTAAAAAATTAACTATTTTGACCAAAATTGACTTTTTGATCAAATGTTGACCTATTAGCTCAATGGGTTGGTCATTGGGTCAAGGATTGACAATTTTGACTAAAGTTGATTTTTTGGTTAAAAGTTGATCTATTGGGTCAATGAGTTCATCATTGGGTCGCGGATTAAACATTTTAACCAAAGTTGAATTTTTGGTCAAAAGTTGACCAATTTGGTCAAATTGTTGGTCATTGTGTCAAAAATTGACCATTTTGACCAAACTTGACTTTTTGGTAAAAAGTTAACCTATTGGGTTAATGTGATGGTTATTGGGTCAAGGATTGACCATTTTAACCAAAATTAACCAATTGGGTCAATGAGGTGGTCATTAGGTCAAAAATTGACAATTTTTAAAGTTGACATATTGGGTTAATGGGTTGGTCATTGGGTCAAGGATTGACCATTTTGACAAAAGTCAACTTTTTGGTCAAAAGTTGACCTATTGGCTCAATGGTTTGGTCATTGGGTCAAGGATTGACCATTTTGACCAAAGTTGACTTTTTGGTCAGAGATTGACTTATTGGGTTAATAATTGGTCATTATGTAAAAAATAAATATTTTGTCCAAAATTTCCTTTTTGGTCAAAGTTGACCTATTGGGTCAAGGATTGACAATTTTGACTAAAGTCTACTTTTTGGTAATAAGTTGACCTATTGGGTCAATGAGGTGGTTGTTCAGTTAAAATTTGACTATTTTTACCAAAATTTTCATTTTTGTTAAAAGGTGACCATTTGGGTCAATGGGTATGTCATTGTGTCAGGGATAGACCATTTTGACCAAAATTGACATTTTGGTCAAATGTTGACCCATTGGGTCAATGAGGTGGTCATTAGGTTAAAAATTGACTATTTTGAGCAAAATTGACTTTTTCTTCAAAAGTTGACCTATTGGGTTAATGGATTAGTCATTTTGTCAAGGATTGACCATTTTGACTACACTTGACTTTTTGGTAATAACTTATCTATTGGTTCGATGGGTTGGTCATTGGGTCAATGATTCACTATTTTTACCAAAGTTGACTTTTTAGTCAGAGATTGACTTATTGTTTCAAGAATTGGTCATTAGGTTAAAAATTGACTATTTTGACCAAATTTGACTTTTTGGTAAAAAATTAACCTATTGGGTCAATGGGTTGTTCATTGGGTCAAGGATGACCATTTTGACCAAAGTTGATTTTTTGGTCAAAAGTTGACCTATTGGATCAATGTGGCGGTCATTGGGTCAAGGATTGACTATTTTGACCAAAGTTGATTTTTTTGTCAGAGATTGACTTACTTATTGGGTGATTAATTGGTCATTATATCAAAAATTAACTTTTTTTACCAAAATTGACTTTTTGGTCAAAAGTTGACACATTGGGTCAATGGGTTGGTCACTTAGTCAAGGAGAGATCCTTTTGACTAAAGTTATCTTTTTGGTCAAAAGTTGACCTATTGGGTCAATGGGTTGGTCATTCGTTCAAGGATTGACCATTTTGACCAAAGTTGACTTTTTAGTTAGAGATTGACTTATTGGGTCAATGGGCTGTCCATTAGCTCAAAATTTGACTATTTTGACCAAAAATGACTTTTTGGTCAAAAGTTGACCTATTAGGTCAAGGATTGACCATTTTGACCAAGTGGCCTTTTTGGTCAAAAGTTTACCTATTTGGTCAATGGGTCAAGAATTTACTATTTTGATCAAATTTAACCTTTTTGTCAGAGATTAACTTATTAGGTCAATCATTTGTCTTTAGGTCAAAAATTGACTATTTTGACCAAAATTAACTTTTTGGTCCAAAGTTGACCTATTGGGTTAATGGGTTGGTTATTGGGTTAAGGATTGACCATTTTGACCAAAGTTGACTTTTTGGTAAAAGATTGACTTATTAGGTCAATAATTGGTCATTAGGTCAAAAATTAACTATTTTGACATAAATTGACTTTTTAGTCAAGGTTGACCTATTGGGTCAAGGATTGATCATTTTGACCAAAGTTAACATTTTGGTCAAAAGTTGACCTATTGCGTCAATGTGTTAGTCATTGGATCAAGGATTGACCATTTTGATGAAAGTTGACTTTTTGGTCACAGATTGACTTATTGGATCCAAAATTGACTATCTTGATCAAAATTGACTTTTTGGTCAAAACTTAACCTATCGGATCAATAGGTTGGTCATTCGGTCAAGAATTGATTATTTAGACGAAAGTTGAATTTTTGGTAAAAAGTTTACCTATTGGGTCAATGGGTTGGTCATTAGGTCAAGTATTGACCATTTTGACCAAAATTGACCAATTGGGTCAATGAGGTCGTCATTAGGTCAAAAATTAACTATTTTTAATGTTGACCTATTGGGTTAATGGGATGGTTATTAGGTCAAAGATTGATCATTTTGACGAAAGTTGACTTTTTGGTCAAAAGTTGACCTATTCGGTCAATGCTTTGGTCATTGGTTCAAGGATTGACCATTTTGACCAAAGTTGACTTTTTGGTCAAAATATTGACTTATTGGGTCAATAATTGGTCATTAGATTAAAAATTAACTACTTTGACCAAAATTGACTTTTTGGTCTAAGTTGACCTATTAGGTCAAGTATTGACAATTTTGACTAAAGTTGACTTTTTGGTCAAAAGTTGACCTATTTGGTTAATGGGGAGGTTGTGTGGTTAAAAATTGACTATTTTGACCAAAATATACATTTTTGATAAAAGGTGACCATTTGGGTCAATGGGTATGTCGTTGTGTCAGGGATAGACCATCTTGACCAAAATTGACATTTTGGTCAAATGTTCACCCATTGGGTCAATGGGGTGGTATTAGGATAAAAACTGACTATTTTATCCAAATTGACTTTTTCTTCAAAAGTTGGTCTATCGGATCAATGGATTGGTCATTTTGTCAAGGATTGACCATTTTGACCACACTTGACTTATTCGTGAAAAGTTAACCTATTGGGTCAATGGGTTGGTTATTGGGTAAATGATTCACCTATTAACCAAAGTTGACTTTTTAGTCAGAGATTGACTTATGTTTTCAATAATTGGTCATTAGGTCAAAAATCGACTATTTTGACCAAAATTGATTTTTTGATCAAAAGTTGACCTATTGGGTTAATGGGTTGTTCATTGGGTCAAGGATTTACCATTTTAACCAAAGTTGATTTTTTGGTCAAAATTTGACCTATTGGGTCAATGTGGTGGTTATTGGGTCAAGGATTGAACGTTTTGACCAAAGTTGACATTTTGGTTAAAGATTGACTTTTTGGGTGAATAACTGGTCATTATTTTAAAAATTGACTTTTTGGTCAAAAGTTTACATATTGGGTCAAGGAGTGATTATTTTGACCAAAGTTATCTTTTTTGCCAAAACATAACCTATTGGGTCAACGGGTTGGTCATTGGGTCTAGGATTGACCTTTTTGACCAATGTTGACTTTTTAGCCAGAGATTGACTTACTGGGTCAATGGGATGGTCATTAGCTAGAAAATTGACTGTTTTTTTCAAAATTGACTTTTTGGTCAAAAGTTGACCTATTGAGTCATTAGGTCAATGATTGACCATTTTAACCAAGTTACTTTTTTGGTCAAAAGTTGACCTATTTGGTCAATGGGTTAGTCTTTGGGTCAAGAATTTACTATTTTGACCAAATTTGACTTTTTTGTCAGAGATTGACTTATTAGGTCAATAATTGGTCATAAGGTCAACAATTGACTATTTTGACGAAAATTGATTTTTTGGTCAAAAGTTGCCTATTGGGATAATGGGTTGTTCATTGGGTTAAAGATTGTCCATTTTGACCAAAGTTGATTTTTTGGTCAAAAGTTGACCTATTGGCTTAATGTGGTGGTCATTGGGTCAAGGATTGACCATTTTGACCAAAGTTGACTTTTTGGTTAGAGATTGACTTATTGGGTGAATAATTGGTCATTATATCAAAAATTGACGTTTTTTTAGAAAAATTGACTTTTTGGTCAAAAGTTGACACATTAGGTCAATAGGTTGGTCATTTATTCAATGAGTGATCATTTTGCCCAAAGTTATCTTTTTGGTCAAAAGTTGACCTGTTGGGTCAATGGGTTGGTCATTGGGTCAAGGATTGACCATTTTGACCAAAGTTAATTTTCTAGCCAGAGATTGACTTATTGGGTCAATGGGATTGTCATTAGCTCAAAAATTGACTATTTTGATCAAAATTGACTTTTTGGACAAAAGTTGACCTATTTGATCAAAGTGTTGGTCATGGGGTCAAGAATTTACTATTTTGACCAAATTTGATTTTTTTTTGTCAGAGATTGACTTATTAGGTCAATAAATGGTCATTTGGTCAAAAATTGACTATTTTGACCAAAATTGACTTTTTCGTCCAAAATTGACCTATTGGGTTAATGGGTTGGTTATTGGGTGATGGATTGACCATTTTGACCAAAGTTAAATTTTTGGTCAAAGATTAACTTATTAGGTCAATAATTAGTCAATAGGTCAAAATTATCTATTTTGACCAAATTTGAATTTTTTGTCAAAATTGACCTACTGGGTCAAGGATTGATCATTTTGACCAAAGTTGACTTTTTGGTCTAAAGTTGACCTATTGTGTCAACGGGTTGGACATTGGATTAAGGATTGACAATTTTGATGAAAGTTGACTTTTAGGTCACAGATTGACTTATTGGATCCAAAATTGACTATTTTGATCAAAATTCACTTTTTAGTCAAAAGTTCACTGATCGGATAAATAGGTTGGTCATTCGGTCAAGAATTGATCATCATGACGAAAGTTGACTTTTTGGTAAAAACTTTACCTATTGGGTCAATGGGTTGGTCATTGGGTCAAGGAATGACCATTTTGACCAAAATTTACCAATTGGGTCAATGAGGTGGTCATTAGGTCAAAAATTAACAATTTTTAAAGTTGACCTATTGGGTTAATTGGTTGGTCTTTGGGTCAAGGATTGACCCTTTTGAGCAAAGTTAACTTTTTGGTTAAAAGTTGACCTATTGGGTCAATGGTTTGGTCATTGGGTCAAGGATTGACCATTTTGACCAAAGTTGACTTTGGTCAAAGATTCACTTATTGGTTCAATAATTGGTCATTAGGTCAAAAATTAACTATTTTGACCAGAATTGACTTTTTGGTCAAACATGACCTATTGGCTCAAGGACTGACAGTTTTGACCAAAGTTGACTTTTTGGTCAAAAGATGACCTTTTGGGTCAATGGGGTGGTTGTTCGGTTAAAAATTGACTATTTTGACCAAAATTTACATTTTTGTTAAAAGGTGACCATTTGGGTCAATGGGTATGTCATTGTGTCAGGGATAGACCATTTAGACCAAAATTGACATTTTTTGTCAAATGTTGACCCATTGGGTCAATGGGGTGGTCAATAGGTTAAAAATTGACTATTTTGACCAAAATTGACTTTTTCATCAAAAGTTGACCTATTGGGTCAATGGATTGGTCATTTTGTCAAGGATTGACCATTTTGACCACACATGACTTTTTGGTAAAAAGTTAACCTATTGGGTCAATGGGTTGGTCATTGGGTCAATCATTCAACATTTTGACCAAAGTTGACTTTTTTGTTAGAGATTGACATATGTTTTTCAATAATTGGTAATTAGGACAAAAATTAACTATTTTGACCAAAATTGACTTTTTGGTTAAAAGTTGACATGTTGGGTCAATGGGTTGTTCATTGGGTCAAGGATTGACCATTTTGACCAAAGTTGATTTTTTGGTCAAAGGTTGTCCTATTAGGTCAATGTGGTGGTCATTGGCTCAAGGATTGACCATTTTGATCAAAGATGACTTTTTGGTCTACGATTGACTTATTGGGTGAATAACTAGCTATATATAAAAAAAATAACTTTTTTTGCCAAAATTTACTTTTTGGTCAAAAGTTGACACATTGGGTTAATGGGTTGGTCATTTGGTCAAGGTGTGATCATTTTGACCAAAGTTATCTGTTGACCTCATTTTTGATGAGGTCTTCTCTTCTCTCTTTAGTACTTATGTTCTAGCCTTAGGCTTTTCCTTTGACTATCTTTGAGGACTAGAAATGGAACCCACCATTTAGAAATTCAAGCAACTTCTTAACTCCCTGCAAACTCTATAGGCTTGATTGTAAACCCCCAAGTCACTGCTCCTGAGTCACTTGGAGGGTTGGGATCAAATGTGGAGGTTTAAAGGATGAGTTCCCTATAGGACTTTTTGGCCTTAGGATCACCCTGGGTGGCCTGGTCTGGTGAGGGCTGACTTACACATACACCACACTCTCACACACATTCCAAGTCCTAAAACCACACTCTCACCCAACTTGACCTTCTGACTCATGTGAGTAATTCATATTGATGGTCCTTAACCCCTAAGCCCTTGGCTAAGAGGGTTAGAAACAACATGTTGAATGCCTCAAATGAGTTCTTTCAAGGCTCATATGGGCTTAACATGGCTTCATGGCTCAACCAAAGTGATTTCATTCTACTCACATTCAATCAAGCTTTATTGACCCAATTTTTGACCCCCGGGGCCCCGGACCCGACAAACCTACTAAAATGCCCTTTAAATGACCCAAAATTTGCAAAATTACCCACATTCCCCAAAATTCCTCAAAATCAGTCCTTAAACATTTCTCACCATCCAAAGTGTCTTTGACCAAAAATTCCAAAAATTCCAAAAATACCCCCAATACCCTCCAAATTACCAAAATGCCCCTCTTGACCCAAAAATCCAAAAATTCCAAAAATTCCTAAAAAATTCCTGAACATCCCAAATATTCCCAATTTCATTTTGTTCAACTACACCATGGGCCAATTTTGTCAATTTACCCCACTTTTACTAAAATCCCCAATTTGACCCATTTTTAACCCAAATGAACCCAATGTCAAACCAAACCTCCCCAATTGACCTCAATTTTGGTCCAATTCAATTCTAAACTTCAATTCAATATCCCAAATATCAATCTAGATCAAATCCAAGTCCAATTTGATTGACGTTTGAATCTAATTTCACATTTAAGCTTAAGGCCTAGTTTTGGTCCATGACCCAAACTTAGCCCAAACCTAGCCCAAACCAACCCAATTCAACTCCAATTAACCCCAAACCTTTTCTAAACCTTCCCTAACATCCCCACAAACAAAACACTAACATAATTTGCCCAAAATTTGGACCCAAACACTACTCAAATTCAACCCAAACCCAAAATCCCTTAAATGGGCCTACACCCAAAACTAACCCAAATAAGCCCAAATCGCAAAATCAAAACCCAACCAAAGTTGAAACCTCTTTGAAACACTCCCATAAACATTTCTTAATGTTAATTTTACATCAATTTCAACATTAGCCCAACCTTAGCCCAAGTTAGTCTACTTTGACCTATTTTGACCCTATCACTAAAGAGACTCAAACCAACCCAATTCAATCCTAAATCACTCTAAATTTGTTATAAATCACTCATGACATATCCTTAAACTAAACCCAACATTTATTTGGTATGGCCCTTTGCAAAATTTTTTCATCTAAAAGCCCACCCATTTATGTCATTTAAAAGCCCATTCTTAACCAAACTCAAAAGCCCAAAAATTCATCCAAAGCCCATATGACACTCTCCCTCATCATAAATTCAATTTAAATTCATCTCTAAAGTCCTAATTTATCATCAAGTCATTCCAATTTTAGCCACATAACAATCTCCTTAAAATTCATCCAAAATGCCTAAAACCCATTTCTATGAAACCAAGCCAAGCCATCCTAAGCCATAGGCAAGCCATGAAGCCATGCATGAGCCACATGGGAGCCATGAAAGCCCCTTTACATGTCACCATGCTATCTTGGGTAAAAGGAGGAGGTTCTTTACATATTCTCTTAAGAGTGATTAACCACTCTCATGTCTCCCCTAATTCATGCTTAAGCCTAATTGTACTTGGTTGGCGATTTCTCCCCACTAATTAAGCTGAACCAAATGACTTTCTCTTCAGCCCAAATTAGCCTTGGGGAGGTGCACCTAGCCCAATCCATGTATTTGACCAAATTTAGCCAAAATACACTCTTTCCCCATTCCACTTAAATCAAGCCCTTTACACATGTCAAACCCCAATTGACTTCACCAAATTCAACCCCTGACCTCCCTGACCTTGAGGGTGACCCATGCCTGGCCGGCCAGCCACCACAGCCGCCGGAAAACACCATGGCCCAGACCTTGGAAGGAGACAAACATTGAAAATCTCCCTTGCTGAGCTGCCCCATGCCCAGTGGCCATTGGAGCTGTTCTTCCCTTGCCCAGAGAAGTTGATCACAGCCATTAACCCCCCTAGGAGGCCCTCCAGCCAGCTCTATTTAAGCACCACCCCCTCTCGGCCATGAGAGGAGTTGCACAAAAACCATACAGAAACTCTACCAAAATTGTTCCAGATCATCCTCCACACTTAGAGCAATTGATCCCCAGTGACAATTTGCCCTAATCCCCCTAACAAAGCCCAATTTCTCAGCCAAAATTTCACCCAAAACCAGGCATCTCCCAATTCTCCACCAAAATCAAATTAAACTCACCCACACCTGCACAAGACCAAGAGAAGGAGTTCCCCAGTGAAAGCCCCCTCTCCAGGCCACTCATCTGCTCTAGCCTCCAAAGGTTGTGATCGGGCATGGTGGAAATCAAGTCTAGGCAATTTCCTAGGGCCAGAGACTTCATCTGGAGCTTACTTGGACTCAATCGAAGGTGACACAACTCTCAGAACAATGCCACACTTCTCTGAGCAAAGGTATGAGCTCTCTCTTCTTCCCGAGCTTCCATGAATTCTTCATTTCTATTGCCTTAATTTCATGCCACATAAGTAGTATGGATGTGTTCGTCTCTTCAAGACGAATCCATAGAGCATAAGAACGTAGAAATCGGTTAAGTATCGAAGGAGATATTAAGCATGGAAGATGGACGGTTCTCGGGCTAGGAGGCTTGGGGATGATGAACGGTTGTCGTCCATTTGATACACGCGCGGGTGGACGATCCAAATTGAGTCGTATGAGGAGACGGGACGATACAGCGGGCCGAGTGGCATCCCAGTCAGATGGCGGCGCCAAACCAGAAGACGCCGCGTGGCCGTTCGAGGAGGCTAAGGTTGACGCGGCGCCGCCTGGATAAGTAGATAAATAGGGAATATTCTTATTTATTAAATACCCAGAACTTCAAAAATGCATAACTTTGTGTACAAAAATCCTAAAAACAAAATAAAAATACCCTCTTGCTCAGTGAACAGAGGAGAATAATGTGGAAAAGAAATCAAGTCATTTCATTAAGTATTTTATTTTGAATGATTTATTTACTCTCTATAGTATTTTAATTCTCCATTTGCATAGAAAATTTACCATGGCATGAGACCGTAGGGCTTTTGAAGCCTCTGAATTTGGAACATTCCCTGAATTTTCCAAGGTCAGAGGCCATCCCTATGAGAAGTTATTGATTTTTCAATTGCATGTTACTGTTTTGAGTATTTTAATTCCAATAATTAGCATGTTGAGAAATAAATTCTAGGAAAATTTGGTGATGTTTCTCATGACCAGAGGAACCTAGAAAAAATAGGTTTTGAGTTAATTCACTTGGAACAACTCTAATTGGCCTGAATACCCAAAATTGAACTTTAATTAATAAGGGTTAACCACACATTAAATTGACTTGAAAACAATTCTCCACTGATCTTTAGAATCAGAGGAACATCACATAAAAATTTGAAATCAATTGGACTTGATTAACCCCACCAAATGGGTTGATTAAGCCTCATAAGCAAAATAGATAAAACTAAACTTTAAAAATTCATAACTCACAAAATACTTTTCAAAAATTCACAAAAATGGTTTTGAGGCTTCTCTGACCTCAGGGGAATTTAAGAAAATTAAAATTGTAATTTTCTAAAAATTTTCATTTTTAAGCTTATTTTAATATTTTTAATAATTAAAAAATAATAAAAATCATAAAAATATTAAAAATCACCAAAATGTCACATTTTGAATTCTAATCACTTAGGAACAAACCAAATATTTTTTTTAAGTCCCTAGGATAAGATATTGAATTTTAAAGGATTAAATTAATCTTCAATATTAAAAAATGTATTTTCCATCCTTTTCACTAAAATAATTCTAATAAATCAAAGAAAAATTAGAAAAATATAAAATTTGTTTCTCTGGACTCCTTGAGGTCATAGAGATTTAGTAAAAATATAAAATCCATTTTTCAACTTTAATTTTATTTTAAAATTAATTAATACTCCAAAAATCAAAATAGCTATAATAAATAAAATATAACTCAAAAAATCGCCAAAATTGGTCTAAATGGTCCTCTGGTTATTAGAAACATCCCATAATTTTCTTAAGGACAAAAACATTTCCTTGGTCATGTTATTGAATTTTCCTTGAAAATCACTATTTTCCATTAAAAATAATTACATAAATAAATTAAATACAGAAAAATCACATTTTCTCCACTAATGTCTTAGTTAACATGTGAGTGAGGTTACATAAAAATTTCAAGTTCATTTGAGCTTAATTTAGTGAGTTATAGAATTATTAAGCTTGAAGGGCAAAAGGGTAATTAAAAATTTCAACCCTTAATTAAAATTTTAGGATTAATCAAAAAGGGTAGGGTAAAATATTTGATTTTAAACTGATTTTGGATTATTGAAACTTAAATGATTGAGGGTAGAAGCCTACTACCATTTCAAATATAATTAAAATAAAACTTTAATTAATTAATTAATTGAAATTTTGGAAGAATAATAGAAATTGGAATTATTAAAGTAGGGATATTATTAAGAGGATATTTATTCTTTAATTTAAAAATCCCTAAATAAATCACTTCAATAATACTTAATTCTTAATTAAAAAATCAAAATAATAATCCAAATTAAAATTAAACTAAAATTAAATTAAATTAAATTAAAATCAAAATTAAATTAAAATTAAATTAAATTAAATTAAATTAAATTAAAATTAAGTTAAAATTACATTAAATTAAATTAAATTAAATTAAAATTAAATTAAATCAAATTAAATTAAATTAAATTAAATTAAGTTGAAATAAAATCAAATTAAATTAAAATTAAATTAAATTGAATTAAAATTAAATTGAATTAAATTAAATTAAAATCATTTAACAACAAACCTAACTAAAATCATTAAGAATTAAATCTAAAATAACTTGAGCACTATTCCAAAATTAAACTAATTTTTTATAATTAAGTCAAAATTAAAATTAAATCATTAAGTTTAAATCATTAAAATACTTAATAAGTTGATTTGCCCTTTTAAAGCTCATATTATTATAACTCTTAAATGAGGTATCAAGTGAAGTGTTACTTCACTTATAGGATATTCAAATGTCCTAGTTCACTGAGCAAGAGAACAAAACTTAAACTCCTGGATGATTAATTCACTTGTATAATTAAATTCTCTTGGACTTAAAACAATCTTAGAGGTATTGAAAAGATGTTTAAGACTCGTCTTAAGCACTTCCTCAATATGATGGGATGTTTATAAGAACAATTGAACTTAATTGTTCTTTGGTGAAGAAAATCATCCTTAAACCAAAACACAAGAACCTAGACGTCATTGTAGATGACTAGCTATAGGATTAGGACTTTGGTAGACAGCCAAAACCTTTCCCTTAGCTTTATCTAGGTACTTGTTAAAACATTTAAATGTCTTAACA
Source organism: Papilionanthe hookeriana x Papilionanthe teres (assembly GCA_022702705.1). Classification (NCBI taxonomy): domain Eukaryota; kingdom Viridiplantae; phylum Streptophyta; class Magnoliopsida; order Asparagales; family Orchidaceae; genus Papilionanthe; species Papilionanthe hookeriana x Papilionanthe teres. The sequence goes on along the minus strand of CM040421.1, from coordinate 103,011,569 downwards.
TGTGTTTTAAGTGCAGCTTGGGATGACGGTAAGACCCTCCTGTTACGCTTTTATTTTATTGCAATTTACTTTATTTTAATTTACTTACATGCACTGTACTTTACTTTTCTTGCATGATAAACAAGATTGTTGCATGAAAACCAAAACCTTTAGGATAGTCCCTAAACTGAAACCAAAACTAAATTAAAAGTCATTACAAGATAAAAATCACCGCTACAACATTTCAAAATATAAAACAACTCAAAATTTAATCACAAACAGAACAACAAAACTACAACTTTAACTAAATTAAAACGTCTCGTTGAATGATCGAGAATACCTCGGATGATGTAACCCACGTGTTGCTAACGGGATTTCCCACGGTCTAAATGAAAGTGTGGAACTCATTCAGTTGAGTTTAGCAAATTCATCTGGACTAAGTGAATTTGATGAAAATAACGGTGCCAGGATAACAGAACCGTGGGATCTTAATCGTTTCGGTTTAAACAACTTTAATATTTGTTTTAATTAAAATATTAAAAACACTTGGACTTTAAGATTTTCTCTAAACCAAAACACTTCTCTCATCTCCTGATTTATGCTTTCTAAAACTAAATCTCTGCAACAACAAGGAGCTTGGAGCATAGTGGGCAGCACGGCCATCGTCATCAGCAAAACTTGAATCTACTTCAACAAAACCTTTCTTAGTTTTAAACAACAAAGCCATCTGATTTCGAGGTAGTTTGCTTAGTGCAACATAAATCCTCAACCTTTTCGTTAGGCATTTGTATAATCATGTTATGCAAATTAAGCCCTAACCAGTCTTAGGACTCCTAGGTAGTCGTTTGATACGACATAAACCCTCACATCTTCGAGGCTATTTGTATGATTATGTCATACAAATATAATTCCTAATTAATTAAAATTGGCAAGATTGAAACATTAAGTAAATTCCCAAATCTAAGCTAAACAATAGGATAGTTTGGGAAGTTGCCAAGATTCTTCTTGGATCCTCAGCTTCTCCTACTTCTCTTCCTTTAGACTCTTAAAATAAACTTGTTCCAAATTTAAGCTGATCCCTATTGAAATTTCCAAAATTCAATCCTTTGTAAATCTTAAACTTTGAAATTCTTGAGAGCAAAACCACTGATCAATATCGAGAGTTTTCTTATGTGATTCTCGTCACTTATGATGTAATTAACTATAGGGGCTTGCCTTGGTAGGGAACTTTAAGAACCCACGTAATATAAACCCTGTTTAATTTCTTTATATTAAACAGGGGAACTTGCCAGCTTATAAAATTGGTTCGCAGACCAAACGGATGTCACAAATCTTCAAGTTTACTTAATCGAGCCCCATCGTCAAGCAGTGTGTCTATTCTTCGGGATAGATACACGGTTTGTGATGCGGTGCTCGTTTATATAAACTATTTGGGATGTGAGATCTGTTTGATATTTCATATCTTAAAATTTTCAAACTCAAAATCATTTTAAAAATCAAATACTACTTTCTAAATTATATGTATATTTAAATTAAATTTAAAATCTAAATAATTCGCCGACAACTTCTGTAGGCGACCCCTTTGCAAAACACCTAACCTAAAAATATGCCGACAATTTCTGGCGACTCCGCTGGGGACTAGTTTTTTTCTCCATTTTGATCAGATGGTTTTGCTTTCATAAATCGGTAGTGAGTCCATGCCCCTAGTGGACCAAAACTACCATTCTTCCATTGGAATACCCTGTTCATTTCTGTCTTGAACGAGTATAGCCAACTTCTCTCGGATTTAGGAGCCACTGTTTAGACACCCCTAAATAGAGAGGTTCCGAGATCCTTTTACCTCTTTTCTGAGGTGGGGTGGACCCCAATAGGTGTTAGTTTAGGAGCGGTCCTTCGAGTCGAGAAGTCTTGCATAAGACTTTCTCTTCCTTTCCAATTCTGAATCGGATCCTTTACCTTTTCTACACCTTTGAACATTTCGTTCCTAATAAACAAATCCTCTAATAAACGACCCTTTTGATAAATAAATCCTTTTAAAATCACAAATACACTAAGATAAATGAAAATGTGTTCGGACTCTTTCTTTTTCGTCCTAAACTTTACGATGAAAAGAAGCATAATTCGGGACTGACATTCGGAATCTGCCCTGCAGAAAATGACTGCCCCAAAGTTAATCTTTTCCTTCACCAATGGAATGGACTTCGCCGTTTACAAGGATGAGCTGCTCGACAATGGAATCATCAGTTTCGGACAAGGATTTGGCAACACAGATGTCATGTTCGCTGACGTCATTCTCTTCACACTAATGGACAAAGTGTCATAAATTGAAGAGCCCGTGATTGAGTTCAACCTGAAGTCGGCTCAAGAATTCCCTTCCCAGCAACGGGTTCCAGCTGAAAGGAGTACCATGGTTCGTAGGAGGACTGTTGTCTCTACCCCCATCGGTCTAGTCATCTCAGCACCTATTCCGACTTCTGCCAAACTGAAGGGGAAGGAAATCCAAGTCTGTGATGAGCCAGTCACCGTGGAGGGTGCAGACTTTGCTACAATACCGTCTGTTTTTGAGATTGGGTCCAGTTCAAGAGTGGCACCCCTAACTCGGACTCAAAGGAGAAATAGAAGCAGAAAGATTGCCAAGAAAGCTAGAGCTACTGAAATTGCTTTTCTAGAAGAAATTCCTGAAGAAAGAGAAGAACTGCCTGAGTATATACCTCTGTTGGAAGGGAGCAAGTTTCACCCCCTCTCTGCCACATCAGATGAAGTGGATGTTCGTAGGATCGCAACCGCATTACCCCGACCTGCATACTACAACAATTACAAGAGGAAAAGGGATAAGACTACGCCATTGACTCGGCTGCAAGCTATTGTAGAGAGATTGACAAAGAAAGAAATATGCCTTGTATCAGAAATCTTAAGAAGGATAGGACGGGCGCCAGCTAAATCCCGCCTCGGACCACGAATAGAACCTATTGCTGCCACAGAGAAACCAAAGAAGAAGATAAAAGCCAGTCCGCCCGTTGTTGTATCGAGTCTACAGATTAGGGAGGATACCACCTTCCAGCATATAGCAGACAGACCATCCGGTCCTAGGCTTCCGGCTGCAAGAAGGATGGTATGGCGACCTACTACTGGCCAGCTAAGACCAAAGCAATGTCCTGAGAAGAGATGTTTCGTCACGAGACTCGAATCAGAAGAAAGTGCTACTGCAATAAAGGAAACCCCCGAAAAGGAAGTTCAACAAACGTCACGAGACAACTGTGAGACCGTGCGAAAAGGGCCACTAGAGGATGCCATGGACAAGTTAAGGACCGACATCCGACGGTTAGCAAAAGAAAGAGAAAACGAATTAGGAAACGAAATTGACTCATCAGAGTTCATGGATGAGGAGTATGTCGAGATCAACATGGTTGAGACACGAGAATCGTCAGCTTCACAAGGTGCTCCGGCAGCTGTTGAAAGAGATGAACCAGAGGTATTGAGAGCAGATTCGAGAGAGAGATGACACAATTTCCCATATGGCAAAGAGGATGGAAGAGATGGCTGCTGCCTTAGCCACTCTCCAGAGTCAGGCCCAGCCTCAGAAAGAGACACCCCCAGAGATTATCCATATTGCAGATCGAGGAAAAGAGATCACATTCGTCAACGGAGACGAACCACCAAAGAAAGATTCTACACAGAGCATGATCCCTGAAAAGGATATTAAAAACATGGTAGAACTGCAGGTGCGAGAAGCTTTAGCACAATCCAAGAATGGAGCATCTATTCAGACGGTTAGACCTTACCCCGAGGAGTTCGATGCAGTCCAATACCCGAAAGTCTTCGTACCACCTCTGTTTAAGACTTTTGATGGGACGGGAAACCCTCCGCAGCATGTCGCACATTTTCATGCTAGTTGCTGCAATGCCGGTGGCAGTGACGTTTTACTCTTCCAACAGTTCGTCAGCAGTTTATCAGGGATTGCCTTCGACTGGTACACAGAATTGCCGAACGGTTCAGTGAAGACCATTTCAGAACTAGAAAATCTCTTCGTGAAACGATTTGTCGGAGCTCAGTACCACATCACTATTGGTGATCTAGTGGTGGAGCAGCAAAAGCCGAACGAGACTTTAGTAGATTACATACTTCGATGAAGAAACTTAAGCATGAAGTGTGAACCACAGCTTCAAGAACAACATGCAGTCGGTATCCTGCTTAAAAGTATCCATGACCCGATAGCACTTCTCCTTAAAGGATTTACGATCAAGACTTTCGAGAAGTTGCTTAGCAAGGCCGGGAGCTTGCAAGAAGAAGCAAAGCAGTTAAGTTTCACGGACAAGAACGATAAGCAGAGGCCTGTGAAAACATTCGAGAAGAAATATGGAATCATCGCGTAAGTAGATAAGGGCAAGCAGCCAATGCAGATACAGTCAGAGCGGCCACAGTCTAGTTACCAACCACCGCAACGAACATACCAACAGCCTCAGCAAGGCTATCAGCAACCTCATCAGAGCTATCAGTCGCCTCAGCATTATGAACAACCGCCTCGTTTGTCACGTACTTTAAGAGAACTTCTAAATAAAGAATACCCATTCAAAACTGAAGCAGTAGCGAAGATGTTCCACAACTTAATGAAGACACCGGATTTTCAGCTGCCAGAGCCCAAGAAGCCGAAGGAATTCAATAAGAAAGATCATCTGAACTATTGCCCTTACCACCAGATGCTTGGACACAAGATAGAGGATTGCATCACTTTCAAGAGTTGGCTTGATGACAATCTCTGGAAGGGGAACATAACAATCCCAAAAGAATACATGAAGGAACCCCAGAAAGGAGGTTCCGTCAATGTTATTTCAACGGATCCCATTGTTCCGATAGACCCTTACGCGACTGATGGTGGATGGAGTACCGTCTGGACAAAATCATCAAAGAAAATTTTGGATCACATCCAGGCCGCTTCGGTACGCACTTCAACTCAGAGTTCGAAACCTATCGAGCTGGCACTATCACTTGCGATTGAAGAACCACCACAGAAGGAGGAGAAGATCGTGGAATAAAAGAAGACCAAGACACCGGAGGGTAGACTAGGGGCTGCTTATCCTAGGATGGTTGTTTCCGATTCGGGGGAGAAATCCATCGAACTCCTGACTTTGTATGAATATCTGCTCGCTCCGGCGGGATCTTATAATGATAAGGGTTATGGCGTTGGCTACATTTTGACTGTTTCTAACGATTACGTAACTAACGACAACCGGCTTAATTTGGATCTCGATTCCAATACAAATAACGATTCTCAAATCATACACAACCTCGATGACCACAATGAAGAAGATGTTCACAAAGGAGGCAACGAAAGCTCGACAAGCAATGAGTCCATTTATGAATTCCGAGGGGCTCCGATCACGATAGAATTAGAACCATCAGACACCGAAGCAACTTCAGAAGAGCCAGTTGTTCCAATTCAGGAGGATACACCGGCAGATTCAACACCAAATTCAGAAGAAATAACGGAATTAAATTTAAGGAGTGGAAAATTTCTACCCCCGAGAATGGGTCCAAAGGATAAAGGAAAGCAGGTGGTTGCTCAGGAAGAGCCAGCCCTGGCAGAGGAATTGCCAATTCGGGAAGAAACCGAGGAACATGGTAATAAAGTGGACTATAATGTGCTAGCCCATCTTAGGAAGCTACCAGCCAAACTAAGCATATACGACGCTCTGATCCTGTCAAAGGAAATAAGGGAAGCTCTGATCAAGGCTTTACTTGATCCAGAGATTTGTCTAGCTCAAATGGCCGGTGATTCCTTCGACGAGTTTTGCACGTTAAGAGAACAGCGAGGTGTTACCTTCACGGACAATGATCTATTACTGGGAACAACAGATCACAACCTACCGTTATACATTTCAGTCACTAAGTTTACGCTCTCCAGAGTGTTGGTTGATCCAGGAGCATCAATCAACATAATGAATCTTTGGACGCTAGCATATTTAAAAATTGATGCTCGTGAACTTGAAGCAGACAAGATGCTATTAAGAGGCTTCAATCGAAAAGGTGAAAGAGCTCTTGGATCGATAACACTACTAATGAAGACCGGTGATTTAGCAAAGACAACCACAAAATTCCACATAATTGATTCAGAGACATCGTTCAATGCTCTACTGGGTCGGCCATGGATCCATGAAAATCGGATGGTACCGTCGTCTCTGTACCAGTGCATAAAGTATTACGAAGGAGGGGAACAGTGCTTCAAAGGTGATTTGCAACCGTTCTCCTTGCACGAAATTGGAATTCATGAAGATGCGGCCTACTACGCGCCCCCGAAGAAAACAATCTTTTCCAGAAATACCATACCATATGAAGCAAAAGAAATTCGAGATGATGAAGAACCTGAAGTTCTAGTCCAACAGTCACTCACCACTCCCTTACGACAGGAGGGTGATGGTTTCTCCAGAACTCGCATCCGAGATCGAGGCCGGGGATGAGGTCGTGGAAGAGATGTTGGGACAGTTGGACAGAAGAAACCATTCATCGACGTTGATTGGGAGAACACTTCTGAATAAGAAGAAGAAATCAAGAAAGAAGCAGCGACAATAAGTCAAAAGAAACCCCAGTTCAAAATTTCTCTCGAAGATGAAAAGAATGAAGAATACAAATCAATGTAAGAGAAGATAAATCGCTGTGTGCATACTATGACCCTAACCCCGATCCATTCTAATAAAGTCGAGGGTATGGTGGTCAAAGAGGTACATGGTGGAGGTACCAACCCAATCAAGTTTTACCATGGTGCTTCTTCTTCCAATATTGAAAAAGATGTACAATTTGAAGATGTTACTTCTTCTGAATTAATGGAATTGTCGTTTGAGTGGTATTCTCCCTGTGTCCAAAATTTAATTCAACGTGGTGTCTTACCTCGACAATGGATAAAAAGCCGGTCACAACACTTTGAAAAATTATGGAATAATGCCGGTCGACCTCCCAATTCAAAACATGGTCTCGGATTCGACACAGTAGGATCAGCGGATGATACGGGATTTTGCTTGGTTGTCACTTGCAAACATAATGAAGACTACTTGGAAGCTTCAGAAGATCTCGAAGATCTACCAATCGGAGATGCTCCACCAGAGTTTGAGGAAGAAATCAAATCTACAATAGACGAGTTAATGGAAGTTAACTTAGGTACTAGCGAAAAGCCCAGGCACACCTTTGTTAGCTCCTTACTCAATAAAGAAGATTCCGAAAATATAATCAAGCTACTAATGGAATTCAAGGACTGTTTTGCTTGGAGTTACGACGAAATGCTAAGATTAGCTCCAGAAGTCGCAGTTCACAAGTTAGGAGTAGATCCTACTTCTGTTCCAGTCAGACAAGCTCCCAGAAGAATGCGTCTAGAAATCGAGCAACAAGTAATAGCCGAAGTTAAGAAGCTAATAGACGCTAAATTTGTCCGTGAAGAATAATACCCTACTTGGTTAGCCAACGTGGTACCAGTCAGAAAGAAGAATGGTCAGATCAGAATCTGCGTGGATTTCAGAGATTTAAATAAAGCATGCCCAAAGGATGAATTTCCACTACCGATCCCAGAACTGATGATCGACATTGCTTCAACACATGAAATATTTTCATTCATGGATGGATCATCAAGATACAACCAGATAAAGATAACACCAGAAGACGAAAAGCTCACGGCCTTCAGAACGCCAATCGGAATATACTGCTACACAGTAATGCCATTCGGACTAAAGAACGCAGGAGCAACATACCAAAGAGCAATGACAAGAATTTTTGATGATCTCATTCATAACCAAGTTGAGTGCTACGTGGATGATGTGGTTATTAAAAGAAAACTGAAAGAAGATCACCTGTATGATTTGAGAATTTCTTTCGAGCGACTAAGTCAATACAACCTTAAGATGAATCCCCTGAAATGAGCCTTCGGCGTCACCTCTGAGAAATTCTTTGGATTTGTCGTTCGACATCGCGGGATTGAAATAGATCCGGAAAAGTTTAAAGCTATCTTAGAAATGCCACTTCCTAAAACCTTGAAACAACTACGGTCCTTTCAAGGGAAATTGGCATATCTTCGACGCTTTATCTCGAATTTGTCAGGTAGGTGTCAGCCCTTCTCGGCATTAGTTAAAAAGGATGCCAAATTCGTTTGGGAAGAGAAATGCCAGCGGGCCTTCGAGGACATTAACCAGTATTTAATGACACCTCCTGTCTTAGCAGCCCAAGTCTCAGGTCGACCTTTAATACTTTATACCGCGGCTCTAGACGACTCCCTTGGAGCCCTGCTAGCCCAGATCAATGATGAGGGAAAAGAGAATGCTCTCTACTACTTAAGCCGTCGTCTAATCCCGACGGAAGTAAAGTATCCTCCTATCGAGAAGCACTGCTTGGCCCTGATCTTCGTCGCACAAAAGCTCAGGCATTACATGCTTTCTCATAAGGTCAACCTTATTTCGAGGGTTAATCCGTTGCAATACTTGATGACCCGACTGACGCTTTCTGGCAGACTTGCCAGGTGGTCAATGATACTATCGCAATTTGACATAACTTTTGTTCCTCTTCGCGCCGTAAAGGGACAAGTCCTAGCTGACTTCCTTGCAGCACACCCTTTACCGGCAGATTCGCCTCTCGACGATGATTTGCCTGTCGAGCCGATAATGAGCTTAGAAGACACTGACGATCGACGTTGGGAACTATACTTCGACGGTGCGTCCTCAGCACAGAAGAACAAAGAATTGCAAACGATAGTGTCCGGTAAGGCACGAATCGGACAAATATTTATAACACCGGAGCGGGTGATGTTAAGATACTCCTACCACTTAACAGAACCATGCACAAACAACAAGGCAGAATACGAAGCCCTCATAATAGGACTGGAACTAACCATTCAAATGGGAATAACAGACATCAACATCTACGGGCTCTCAGTTGATCATTCAACAGGTCGCCGGACGATGACGAGATTCTAAAGCCAAGACTCAAGCAGTACTTTCAGTATGCCATGAAACTGTTGGAACATATTCTGAATGTAACGATCTACAAGATCCCCAGAAAAGAAAATGCTCTTGCAGATGCGCTAGCTCGCCTTGCAAAAGAATTTTCTTGCGTACAAGATGAGTCAGTTGAAGTGTCAGTTCTGGGACGATAGTTCCTATCACAGCTCGACATGGATATGATACACAAATCAGAAAAAGTTGAAGAAACAATTGCAGCAGTGACAAAAAATACAGAAGATTGGCGACAACCATTAATAAACTATCTGCGAACAGGAAACCTACCGGATGATAAGTCGATAGCCCATCAAATCAAGAAAAGAACTCTGTCTTACGCATTGATAAATAATACGTTATATAGAAGATCTTTTGATCAAATGTGGTTAAGGTGCCTGAGCGAGTCCGAAGCTCGTGGAATTGTCAAAGAGGTACACTCAAGACTCTGTGGCGCTCATCAGTCGGGTCCAAAGATGAAAATGAAGATTAAGATACTAGGGTACTACTGGCCCTCAATGATGACCAACTGTATGAAGATCGCCAAGAGCTGTCACCAATGCCAAGTGCATGGAGTGGTTCTACATCAACCTCCAAATGTCCTACATCCGATAATTGCGTCGTGGCCATTCGAATGCTGGGGCAAAGATATAGTGGGTCCGATAGAACCACCTTCTTCAAGAGGACATCGCTTCACCCTTACAGCTACAAACTACTTTTCTAAATGGGCAGAAGCAGTTCCACTCAGGGAAGTAAAGGCACACCATGTGCTACAGTTTTTCAAAAACCAAGTTGTCTACCGTTTTGGGGTACGGGTACCGCGCAGAATCATTTCAGATAATGGGTCCGCATTCAGAAGTACAAAAATCAACAATTTTGTCAGAAGACATGGAATCGATTGGCGATACTCAACAATCTACTATCCAATAGCAAACGGCTTGGCCAAGGCTTTTAATAAAACTCTCGTTCAAATTTTAAAGAAAAATTTGGACGACAATAAGAGAAATTGGCACGAGAAGTTGTTAGAAGCCTTATGGGCCTACAGGACAACTTTTAGGAGTCCTACTCAGTCTACACCTTACGCTTTAATATACGGGTCCGAGGCAGTGTTACCATTGGAAGTCCAGCTTCCATCACTCAGAATCGCAGTCGCATACAAGATTACTACAGAAGAAAATGCCAGATTACGACTTGAAGAACTGGAAAGCTTGGAAGGGAAAAGACTTGCAGCGCAGCAAAATTTGGAACTGTACCAAGCTAAGATGATCCAGGCCCATGATAAACTAGTCCGCTCAAGAACTTTCAAAGTTGGTGAATTAGTTCTTGTCCTCAAGAGACCTATTCTTGCACACCGCAAGATAGGAGGTAAATTTGAACCGACTTGGGAAGGGCCGTTTGTGGTCGAGACAGTCTACTCAGGAGGCTCCTACCAACTTGTGAATTGCCAAGGAGAACGACAAATGCTTCCAATCAACGGACGATATTTGAAGAAGTATTACGCAACCTGATGTTTCGAAGGAATGAATTCTCATCCCTAGAAACATGGGTGAAGTAACCACTTGTGACTGAGTCCGAACCCAAAAACATAAAAAAATGAGTGACAAAAAAAAAATCATTAACAAAAATTCATGTGCTAAAAATAATTAATGTGAAATCATAATAATAAAGTTTTAACCCTTCCTTTCAAATCAAATCTTGTTCCTGATCTTTCCTCATCTTTTCCTACTTTCCTTAAAAATTAAAATAAGTGAATAAGAATCTTCAGTGATAAATCTTTTATTAATGTTCTTGTTCTTAGTACAGCCCCTGATCCTTTCATTGTCTTTTTCGCAGGGAAATGACGAACGGGCGGATGGTCCTAAACTTTAAAAATGGCGTGAGTCTCGCACTCAATGAAAAGAGGGTGAAGGATGGAGCAGTGAAAGAAATTCATTCTGACTTCACACCAACCAGCCTACAGTATGAAGAAAATGATTGGGTCCAAGTTGACCGAGAAGAGCTTCACAGCTAGACAGTGATGAAGATGGGTGGCCCAAGCCACCAATCCAGCAACAAGAAAAGAAAGACAAACATCGAGAAAAGCAAGAAAATCAAGTCAGTAGTTGCCACAGCAGAGGGCAGGCTCGTCAGCGCCTCGTCCACAGAAATTCAAGGGGTAAGGAGAGCTGCTCTCACTGCTACCCAAAGGAGGAATAAGAATCACTGTATTTGCAAGATGTTGACTAAACTAGCAGTAGATCAACACGAAGAGACAACCGCTTTTGCCAAAGACACATATTTCAAAGATACCGGTTCGTTAGGAACCAGAAAGAATAAAGTCAACGCCAAGAAAATCAGAACAAATCGAAGAAGTGCCAAGAAGAATAGAAATAGAGTCAGTGCCTCGACGCAGGATGGAGATACCAGATTTGAAGAACCTTGTTGCGGAAGCAACCCCGGAGGATGTCCCGACAAAGAAAATCCCCGAGGAGCCAAGGTATGCAGGAGAACGTGACAAAATTGAGCCATACATCCCGCAGTACGTTACTAGGCCTCGTCACTTGCAGATCATCCCAGAATATGAATTAGAAAGAATGCAAAATGTTGAGAAGAAAACTTTCGAATACTTCGAAAAGATTAAAGGCAAGAGAATCAACATTTTGGAAGGCCTCGAGTTACACACAGATGTATTCTCAGAGTACGAGCAGCAGCAGATTGTTGATTGCATCTTAGAACTTTAGGAGATGGGCCGAGCAGGCCGTCTGAGGGAAAAGACTTATTCAAAATCCCGGAGATGGATGCCTGGGAAAGGAAGAGTCACAATACAATGCGGATGTTGCTATAACATCGCAGAAGACAGAAAAGGAAATCCACCAGGGGTACTCCATCGCAGTGAGGTGGATCCAATGCCGAGGATAACTAAAAGAATGGTGAAAAGAATGATAATGTGGAGGGTGCTGCTAGCAGACTGCATACCCAACAGTTGCATCATCAACATTTACCAGGAAGGCGACTGCATACCTCCACACATAGACCACCACGACTTTGTCAGACCTTTCTGCACAGTTTCGTTCGTCAACCAATGCAATATCATGTTCGGATTTGACCTCCGGATAGCAGGCCCGGGTAAGTTCCGAGGGTCGGTGGAGATACCACTTCCGTTAGGTTCCGTCATGATATTAAAAGGAAATGGAGCAGACATCACAAAACATTGTATACCGGGAGTGCCAGTGGAGCGGATCTCCGTTACTTTTAGAAGGATGGACGACAGAAAGGCGCCTTACCACTTCCAGCCAGATACAAAATTGGAGAGTCTCTGGCCCTACGAGCTGTGAGTTACATGGGAAATAGCACACCTCCAATGCACATCCATGAGGCATTCCTGCCAAGGGTGGCTTGGAAGGTGATGTTATTACCCATGTTTCTTACTATTCAGACATGGATTTTTTTTATAGACGCTTTTGGATGTATTAACAAGAAGTTTACACAGTCCGTTTTGAAGTTACATGGATTGTATGAGACATTAAATTTCTGAGAAAAATGTCATCATGACTAGATCAAGTTGTATGATGTACTTTCAGCAAGTTGGATTGAAAACGGCTACGTCATATTTTGCATTCACCTCTTTTGTGCAAATTGACTGGGAAACGCCATTAGAGTTAAATGAACTTTGAACGAAGAACATAAGAGAAAAGAAAATAAATGAGAACTTTCCTGTCGGCATATTTTTAGGTTGAGTGTTGTATTTTTGAAAAGGGGTCGCCTACCGAAATTGTCGGTGAATTTTAAATTTTAAATTTAATTTAAATATACATATAATTTAGAGAGTAGTATTTGATTTTAAAAATAATTTTAACTTTGAAAATTTTAAGATATGAAATCAAACTGATCTCACATCCCAAATAGTTTATATAAACGAGCACCGCATCACAAACCGTGTATCTATCCCGAAGAATAGACACACTTCTTGATGATGGGGCTCGATAAAATAAACTAGAAGATTTGTGACGTCCGTTTGGTCTGTGAACCAACTTTATGAGCCGACAAGTTCCCATGCTTAATATAAATGAATTAAGCAGGGTTTGTATTACCTGGGTTCTTAAAGTTCCCTATAAGGGCAAGCCCCTATAGTTAATTACATCTTAAATAACGGGAATCATTTAAGAAAACTCTCGATAATGATCAGTGGTTTTGATCTCAAGAATTTCAAAGTTTAAGGTTTTCAAAAGATTGAATTTTTGGAAGTTTCAATAGGGATTAGCTCAAATTCGGAACAGTTTATTTTAAGAGTCCAATGGAAGAAAAGTAGGAGAAGCTGAGGATCCAAGAAGAATCTTGGCAGCTTCCCAAACTATCCTATTGTTTGGCTTAAATTTAAGAAAATCCTAATATTATCCAATATTTCAATCTTGTCAATTTTAATTAATTAGGACTTATATTTGTATGACGCAGTCATGCAAATAGCCTTGAAGATGTGAGGGTTTATGTCGTACCGAACGACTACCTCGGAGTCCTAAGACAGGTTAGGACTTAATTTGCATAACATGATTATGCAAATGCCTAACAAAAAGTTGAGGATTTATGTTGCACTAGGCAAACTACCTCGAAGTCCTATGGTTTGGTTATTTAATTCTAAGAAAGGTTTAGCTGGTGTAGATCCGAGTTTTGCTGATGACGATGGCCGTGCTGCCCACCATGCTCCGAGCTCCTTGTTGTTGTAGAGGTTTAATTTTAGAAGTCATAAATCAGGAGATGAGAGAAGTGTTTTGGTTTAGAGAAAATCTTAAAATCCAAGTATTTTAAATATTTTAATTAAAACAAATCTTAAAGTTGTTTAAACAGAACTGATTAAGATCCCACGGTTCCGTCATCCCGTCACCGTTATTTTCATCGAATTCACTTAGTCTAGATGAATTTGCTAAACTCAACTGAATGAGTTCCACGCTTTCATTTAGACCGTGGGAAATCCTGTTAGCAACACGTGGGTTACATCATCCAAGTAATCCTAAAATTTTAATTAAAGGTTAAAAATTTTTAATTACCATTTTGCCCTTCAAGCTTAATAATTCTATAACTCACTAAATTAAGCTCAAATGAACTTGAAATTTTTATGTAACCTCACTCACATGTCAATTAAGACATTAGAGGAGAAAATATGATTTTTCTGTATTTAATTTATTTATGTAATTATTTTTAATGGAAATTGGGGGCTTTCAAGGAAAATTCAATAACATGAACAAGGAAATGTTTCTATCCTTAAGAAAATTATAGGGTGTTCCTAATGACCAGAGGACCATTTGGACCAATTTTGGTAATTTTTTGAATTATATTTTATTTATTAGAATTATTTTGGTTTTTGGAGTATTAATTAATTTTAAAATAAAATTAAAGTTGAAAAATGAATTTTATATTTTTCTTAAATCTCTCTAACCTGAAAGAGTTCAGAGAAACAAATTTTGTATTTTTCTGATTTTTCTTTGATTTATTAGAATTATTTTAGTGAAAAGGTTGAAAAATACATTTTTTAATATTAAAAATTACATTAAGCCTTTAAAATTCAATATCTTATCCTAGGGACTTAAGAAAAATAATTGGTTTGTTCCTAAGTAATTAGAATTCAAAATGTAACATTTTGGTGATTTTTAATATTTTTATGATTTATATTATTTTTTAATTATTAAAAATATTAAAATAATGATAAAAATCAACTTTTTTAGAAAATTACAATTTTAATTTTCCTAAGTTCCTCTGATATCAAAGAAGCTCCAAAACCATTTTTGTGAATTTTTGAAAAGTATTTTGTGAGTTATGAGTTTTTAAAAGTTTAATTTTACTTATGGGGCTTAATCAACCCATTTGGTGGATCAAATCAAGTCCAATTAGTTTCAAATTTTTGTGTGAGACTCTCCTGACCCTAAAGGACAGTGGAGAATTATTTCCAAGTCAATTTGATGTATAGTTAACCCTAATTAATTAAAGTTCAATTTTGGGTGTTTAGGCCAATTAGGATTATCCCAAATGAATTAACTCAAAACTTATTTTTCCTAGGTTGCTCTGGTCATAAGAAACATCACCAAATTTTCCTAGAATTTATTTCTCAATATGTTAATTATTGAAATTAAAATATTCAAAACAGTAACATGCAATTGAAAAATCAATAACTCCTCATAGGGATGGCCTCTGACCTTAGAAAATTCAAGGAATGTTCCCAAGTTCAGAGGCTTCAAAAACCCTATGGTCTCATGCCATGGTGAATTGCCTATGCAAATGGAGAATTAAAATAATGCAGGGAGTAAATAAATCATTAAAAATAAAATACTAAATGAAATTACTTGATTTCTTTTTCACATTATTCTCCTCTGTTCACTGAGCAAGAGAGTATTTTTATTTTATTTTTAGGATTTTTCTACACAAAGTTATGAATTTTCTAAGTTCTGGTAATTAAATAAATCCATAAAATCCTAATTTTCTATTTATCCGAATTGGCGCCGCGTCATCCTTAGCATCCCCGAATAGCCACGTGGCGCTTCCTGGTTCGGCGCCGCCATCCGACTCAGCACTCCAGGGGCTCGCGATTCGTGTACCATCGCTCTATCCGGCTCGATCCCGACCGTCCGTTCGATACACGCTCGATCCGACGGCTCCTGGTCATCGTCTACGACTGGTGTGCACCCGTGACCGTCCACACTAAAACCCTAAGAACTCACTTGATTCTCAACGGATTTTTGTGTTCTTGTGCTCTATGGATTCGTTTTGAAGAGACGAATACATCTATACGGTGATCATGCATTAAAATTGATTCATATCAAATGGAGACTCTCCAGAAGCTCAGGAGGAAGAGAGAGTTCATACCTTTGCTCAGAGAAGTGAAGCTTCGATTTGAGAGTTGTTTCACGTTCGATTGGGTCCAAGCAAGCTCCAGATGAAGTCCCTTGGCCTGGTGAATTGCCTAGGTATAAAAGTGACCACAACCGATCACAAAGCTTGGAGGCTAGAGCAACTGGGTGGCCTGGAGAGGGGGCTTTCACTGGGGAACTTCTCCTCTTGGTCTGGTGAAGGTGTAAGACCAGTCAATTTGGAGATTGGCTCACTGTAGAGAAGTGTCCTATTTTTGGGTGGAATTTGGACTCTGAAATTGAGCTCTGTTAATGGGGATTAGGGCAAATGGACACTGGAGCTCAATTGCTCTAAGTGCGGAGAGTGGTCTGGGACAATTTTGGCAGAGTTTCAGTAGGTTTGTTTCAGCACCTCCTCCATGGACGAGAGAGGTGGGGTTTAAATAGGAGTGGCTGGAGGGCCTCCTAGGGGGAGTTAGGGGTTGGGATCAGCTACTCTGGTGAGGAGAAGAACAGCCATGGTGGCCATTGGGCATGGGGCAACTGAGCAAGGAAGAATTTCAATGTTAGCTCACATGGGAGCTCTCGGGTGTGGTGTTTTCCGGTGATCCAGGCGGCTGGCCGGCAGGCAAGGGTCACCCTCAGGTTCAGGTGAGTCAGGGCTTGATTCCTGTGAGTTCAATTGATGGTTGCCATGTGTAAAGAGGATGGCTTGAAATAGAAAGGTTAAGGGCTCATTTTGGGCTCAAATTGGTCAACCCATGATTTTGGGCTTGGTTCACCTCCCCATGACCTTGTTTTGGGCTGGGTGAATCAGTTGGGTCAGCTGGTCTTAAGTGGAGAAGTCTCCATCCAAAATATTTAGATTAAATTTGGGTTAAGGGGAATCATAAGTAAGATTAATGGCTTTTAGGAAGTGCTTAAAGGACGTCCTCCTTTTGCCCAATGTGGTAAGGTCACATGTAAACAACTCACATGGCTTGCATGTGGCTTAAGAATGGCTTTATGGCTCATATTTGGCTTGGGAAAAGTTGGCTTGGTTTCATGGAAATGGGTTTAAGGAATTTTGGTATTTTGGTGTACAATTTGGATGGTTTGTCATATGGCTTTGTTTAGAAATATTTGATTGTTGATTTAGGACTTAGGAATGATTTTAATTAAGTGAGGATGAGATGAGATTGTAATGTGGGCTTTAGGATGGGCTTGGGCTTTTGAGTTTGGTTAGTGAACGGGCTTTTGAATGTCCTTTAGAAGTGGGCTTTTAGATGAAAATTTTGCAAAGCACCATGCTAAATAAATGTTCGGTTTAGTTTAAGGATGTGTTATGAGTGATTTGAGACAAAATTGAGGTGGTTTGGAATTGAATTGAGTCTAATTTGGGTCCCCTTGGTGGTAGGGTCAAAATGGGTCAAAATGGACTAACTTGGGCTAAGGTTGGGCTAATGTTGAAATTGGTGTAAAATTAATGTTGGGACATGTTTATGGGAGTGTTACAAATAGGTTTCAACTTTGGTTGGGTTTTGATTTTGGGATTTGGGCCCATTTGGGTTAGGTTTGGGTGTAGGCCCATTTAAGGAATTTTGGGTTTGGGTTGAAATTGAGTAAGGTTTGGATCCGAATTTTGGGCAAATCATGTTATTGTTTTGTTTTTGGGGATGCTAGGAAGGTTTTAGAAAAGATTTGGGTCAAATTGGGATTGAATTGGGTTAGTTTGGGCTAGGTTTAGGTCATGGGTCAAAATTGGGTCTTATGCTTAAAAATGAAATTGGATTTAAATGTCAATCAAATTGGGCTTGAATTTGGTCTAGATTGACATTAGGGATATTGAATTGAAGTTTAGAATTGAATTGGACCAAAATTGAGATCAATTGGGGTGATTTGGTTTGAGATTGGGTTCATTTGGGTTTAAAATGGGCTAAATTGGGGGTTTTAGTAAAAGTGGGGTAAATTGGCAAAATTTGCCCATGGTGTAGTTAGACAAAATGAAATTAGGAATATTTGAGATTTTCTGGAATTTTCTGGGTATTTTCTGAATATTTGTATTTTTGGGTCAAGAGGGGCATTTTGGTAATTTGGAGGGTATTGGGGGTATTTTTAGAAATTTTGGTATTTTTGGCTGGAGATGGTCAATTTGAGTGGGGGAAAATGTTTAGGATTGATTCTGAGGAATTTTGGGTAATTTAGGTGATTTTGCAAATTTTGGGTTATTCTAAGGGCATTTGGTAGGTTTGATGGGTGTAGGGTCCCAGGGGTCAAAAATTGAAATTTTGGTAACATGAAGATTGATTGAATGTGAGTAGAATAGAACCACTTTGGTTGAGCCATGAAGCAATATTAAGCCTATATGAGCCATGAGAGGACTCATTGGAGGCATTCACTATGTTGTTCCTAACCCTCTTAACCAGGGGCTTAGGGGTTAAGGTTCATCCATATGAATTACCTACATGAGTCAGGGAATCAAGTTGGGTATAGGTGTGGTTTTAGGATTTGGATTGTGTGTGTGTAAGAGTGTAGAGTGTCAGTGTAGTGAGTGTGCAAGTCAACCCTCACCAGACCAGGCCACCCAGGGTAGTCCTAAGGCCAAAGAGTCCTATAGGGAACTCATCCTTTAAACCTCCACATTTGATTTCAACCCTCTAGGTGATTAGGGGTCTACAATCAAGCTTGTGGGGTTTTCAAGGAGACAAGAAGTTGTTTAAATTTCTAAGGGATGAGTCCCAATTCTAGTCCTCTCAGATAGTCAAAGGAAAAGCCTAAGGCTAGATCCTAAACACTAAAGAGGGAAGAGTATACCTCATTAAAAATGAGGTCAACAAATGGACCCCCAATAGATGGGGTGTGCTGGCGGGGCACACCGCGCGTATTGGCGTTGACCGAAGAGATCAACAAAACCAACACAGACTTCCAAATGATAAACTTGGGACAGAGTAGAAGAACTCCCGCTGGGGAGTATCGAGTATATCTCCAAGACTGGAGCTTCCTGAACTCTCGCTGGGGAATGGAAAAGGAGGTGAACTCCAAATCATATGATATGGGGAATTCGATTTAGATTTCATTTCATTTGATGTTCAAGCTTTGATGTGTGAGTTTAGATTTTTGCTTGAGTTTTAATTTAGATTGAAGTTTGGTTTAAAATCAATTTGAGAAAATTTTGAATTTGAAATTTGGATTTGAAATGAGAATTGAAACCTAGGTTTCAACCTCGGGATGGCGAAGAGAACTAGAATTTAGGCACCAGCCTTAGAGTGAGAATCTGAGTTTAAGTATTGATGGAAAAAGGATGAGAATCAGAATTTAGGTGCTGATTTCGGAATGAGAACTAGAATTTAGGTACTAGTCTCGAATGAGAACTGGAATTTAGGTACCAGTATTGGAAGAGAGTCGAAATTTAGGTATCGACCTCAAAAAGGATGAGAATCAGAATTTAGGTACTGATCTCGGAATGAGAACTAGAATTTAGGTACTAGTCTCGAAATGAGAACTGGAATTTAGGTACCAGTCTCGGAAGTTTAGAATTGAAATTTAGGTATCAATTCGAAAGAGAATCGAAATTTAGGTATCGATCTCGAATGAGAGTCATAATTTAGGTACCGACCTCGAAATGAGAACTGGAATTTAGGTACCAGTCTCGGAAGTTTAGAATTGAAATTTAGGTATCAATTCGAAAGAGAATCGAAATTTAGGTATCGATCTCGAATGAGAGTCGGAATTTAGGTACCGACCTCGAAATGAGAACTGGAATTTAGGTACCAGTCTCGAAAGTTTAGAATTGAAATTTAGGTATCACTTCGAAAGAGAATCGAAAATTAGGTATCGATCTCGAATGATTGTCGGAATTTAGGTACCGACCTCGAAATGAGAACTGGAATTTAGGTACCAGTCTTGGAAGTTTAGAATTGAAATTTAGGTATCAATTCAAAAGAGAATAGAAATTTAGGTATCGATCTCGAATGAGAGTCGGAATTTAGGTACCGACCTCGAAATGAGAACTGGAATTTAGGTACCAGTCTCGGAAGTTTAGAATTGAAATTTAGGTATCAATTCGAAAGAGAATCAAAATTTAGGTATCGATCTCGAATGAGAGTCGGAATTTAGGTACCGACCTCGAAATGAGAACTGGAATTTAGGGACCAGTCTCGGAAGTTTAGAATTGAAATTTAGGTATCAATTCGAAAGAGAATCAAAATTTAGGTATCGATCTCAAATGAGAGTCGGAATTTAGGTACCGACCTTGAAATGAGAACTGGAATTTAGGCACCAGTCTCGAAAGTTGTAATGTATGAAGAAGGACCCAGTCTCATGCCATCAGAACCAAATCGAACCAAGTTCGTGGCTCCGTGTCAATTGACCTAGTAAATCTCCGTATAAGAGGGGAAGGAGATTACAGAAAATCAAAATGTGACGAAAAGGTGTAGGATTTTTTGAAATTTGAAGTGTGAGTTTTCCGTGAGGAAGAACCATCCCGAAAGAGGGTTTCAAAGTAGTTTGAAGTAGATTTTGATCTGAGGAAGAATTGAAGGATTTGAAAGAGATAGATTGAGATTGTAATTCCATTTGAGATTCATTTTTTATTTCGTTTGTCCTTTAATGATCCAATTTTATTTTTGTTGTTTATTTGATGTTCTCGTGAATTTTATTTGGTGTTCATGTAGATTTGAAGTTCATTTGAATATTTGGATTTCTAAGAATGGTTCTTACTTATTTCTCTTTTCTTTTCTGTTCTTTGTTCAAAGTTCATTTAACTCTAATGGCATTTCCCAGTCAATTTGCACAAAAAAGAGGTGAAGGCAAAATGTGACATGGTCACTTTCATTCCAATCTTGTGAAGATACATCATACACCTTGATCTGAAATATTTCTCACACAATCCATGACTCAAAATGGACTATGTATGATTCTTGTTAATTCATCCAAAAAGTATCTGTTAAAAATCCATGTCTGAATAATGAGATACACGGTCAATAACATCACCTTCCAAGCCATATTTGGCAGGAATGCCTCATGGATGTGCATTGGAGGTGTGCTATTTCCCGTGTAACTCACAGCTCGTAGGGCCAGAGACTCTCCAATTCTGGATCTGGTTGGAAGTGGTAAGGCACCTTTCTGTCGTCCATATTTCTAAAAGTGACGGAGATCGGCTCCACTGGTAC
The DNA here is from genome assembly GCA_022702705.1 of Papilionanthe hookeriana x Papilionanthe teres. Taxonomy (NCBI): domain Eukaryota; kingdom Viridiplantae; phylum Streptophyta; class Magnoliopsida; order Asparagales; family Orchidaceae; genus Papilionanthe; species Papilionanthe hookeriana x Papilionanthe teres. The sequence goes on along the minus strand of CM040421.1, from coordinate 102,990,659 downwards.
TCCCGGTATACAATGTTTTGCGATGTCTGCTCAATTTCCTTGTAATATCATGAAGGAACCTACCGGAAGTGGTATCTCCACCGGCCCCCGGAACTTACCTGGGCCTGCTATCCGGAGGTCAGATCCAAACATGATATTGCATTGGTTGACGAACGAAACTGTGCAGAAAGGTCTGACAAAGTCACGGTGGTCTATGTGTGCAGGTATGCAGTCGTCCTTCTGATAAATGTTGATGATGCAAGCTGTTGGGTATGCGATCTCGCTGGCGGTACCCTCCACGTTATCATTCTTTTCACCATTCTTTTAATTATCCTCGGCATTGGATCCACCTCACCGTGACGGAGTATCCCCGGTGGATTTCCTTTTCTGTCCTCTGCGAAGTTATAGCAACATCCGCATTGTATTGTGACTCTTCCTTTCCCTGGCATCCATTTCCGGGGTTCCGAATAAGTCTTTTCTCTCAGACGGCCTGCTCGACCCATTTTCTAAAGTTCTAAGATGCAATCCACAATCTGCTGTTGCTCGTACTCTGAGAATACACCTGTGTGTAACTCGAGGCCTTCCAAAATATTGATTCTTTTGCCTCTAATCCTTTCAAAGTATTCGAAAGTCTTGTTCTCAACATTCTGCATTCTTTCTAGTTCATATTTTGGGATGATCTGCAAGTGACGAGGCCTAGTAACGTATTGTGGGATGTATGACTCAATACCGTCACGTTCTCCTGCATACCTTGGCTCCTCGGGGATTGTCTCTGTCGAGACATCCTCCGGGGTTGCTTCCGCAACAAGGTTCTTCTGATATGGTATCTCTGTCCTGCGTCGAGGCAATCTCTCTGCCTCTGATCTTCTCAGAGTTCCCCTTATCCTTTCTGTTGTTCTCGGAGCTTGTTCTCTCTTTTCAGGTTCCTGATGAATCAGTATCTTTGAAATGTGTGTATTGGCGAAGGTGGTTGTTTCCTCGTATTGATCTGCTGCTAGTTTAGTCAACATCTTTCAGATACGGCGATTCTTATTCCTTCTTTGAGTAGCAGTAAGCGTAGCTCTCTTTACTCCTTGAATTTCTGCGGGTGCGGCGCTGACGAGCTTGCCCTCTGCCGTGGCAGCTACTGACTTGATTTTCTTGCTTTCCTCAGTGTTTGTCTTTCTTTTCTTGTTGCTGGATTGGTGGCTTGGGCCACCCATCTTCATCACTGTCTGGCTATGAAGCTCTTCTCAGTCCACTGGGACCCAATCATTTTCTTCGTGTTGTAGGCTGGCTTGTGTGAAGTCATAATCAATTTCTATCACTGCTCCATCCTTCACCCTCTTTTCATCGAGTGCGTGACTCACGCCATTTTTAAAGTTTAGGACCAACCGCCCGTTCGACATTTCCTTGCGAAGAAGACAAGGAAAGGATCAGGGGCTGTACTAAGAACAAGAACATTAAGAAAATATTTATCACTGAAGATTCTTATTGACTTATTTTAATTTAAAGAAAGGTAGGAAAAGATGAGAAAAGATCAGGAACAAGATTTGATTTGAACGGAAGGGTAAAACTTTATTATTATGATTTCACATATTTTATTTTTAGCACACATTTTTTTTAATGATTTTTTTTATCCATTTTTATGTTTTTTGGGTTCGGACCCAGTCACAAAGTGATTACTTCACCCGTGTTTCTAGGGATAAGACTCTATTTTAGAGGCCACCCATCGAAACATCAGGTTGCGTAATACTTCTTTAAATACCGTCCATTGATTGGAAGCATTTGTCGTTCTCCTTGGCAATTCACAAGTTGGTAGGGGCCTCCTGAGTAGACTACCTCGACCACAAACGTCCCTTCCCAAGTCGGTTCAAATTTGCCTCCTATCATGCGATGTGCAAGAATAGGTCTTCTGAGAACAAGAACTAAGTCACCAACTTTGAAAGTTCTTGGGCGGACCAGTTTATCATGGGCCTGGATCATCTTAGCTTGATACAGTTCCAAATTTTGTTGCGCTGCAAGTCTTTTCCATTCCAGGCTTTCCAGTTCTTCCAGTCGTAATCTGGCATTTTCTTTTGTAGTAATTTTATTTGCAACTGCAATTCTGAGTGATGGAAGCTGAACCTCCAAAGATAAAACTGCCTCGAACCCGTACACTAAAGTGTAAGGCGTAGACTGAGTAGGAGACCTGAAAGTTGTCCTGTAGGCCCATAAGGCTTCTAACAACTTCTCGTGTCAATTTCCTTATTGTCGTCCAAAGTTTTCTTTAAAATCTGAATGAGAGTTTTATTAAAAGCCGCGGCCAAGCCGTTTGCTCTTGGGTAGTAGATCGTTGAGTATTGCCAATCGATCTCGTGTCTTCTGACAAAATTGTTGATCTTTGTACTTTTGAATGCAGACCCATTATCTGAAATGATTCTGCACGGTACTCTGAAACGGTATACAACTTGATTTTTGAAAAACTGTAGCACGTGGTGTGCCTTTACTTCTCTGAGTGGAACTGCTTCTGCCCATTTAGAAAAGTAGTCTGTAGCTGCGAGAATGAAGCGATGTCCTCTTAAAGAAGGTGGTTCTATCGGACCCACTATATCTGTGCCCCAACACTCAAATGGCCACGAAGCAATTGTCGGATGTAGCACATTTGGAGGTTGGTGTAGAACCACTCCGTGCACTTGGCACTGGAGACAACTCTTGGTGACTTTCATACTGTCGGTCATCATTGAGGGCCAGTAGTACCCTAGTATTTTAATTTTCATTTTCATTTTTGGACCCGACTGATGAGCGCCACAAAGTCCTGAATGCACTTCTTTAACGATTTCACGAGCCTCAGGCCCGCTCAGGCATCTTAGCCACATTTGATCAAAAGACCTTCTGTATAATGTATTGTTTATTAATGCGTAAGACAGAGTTCTTTTCTTGATTTGATGGGCTAATGACTTATCGGCTAGTAATTTACCTTTTTGCAGGTAGTCTATTAGCGGTTGACGCCAATCTCCTGTGTTTTCTGTCACTGCTGCAACTGATTCCTCTACTTTTTCTGATTTCTGTATTATATCCATGTCGAGCTGTGATAGGACCTGTCGTCCTTGAACTGACACTTCAACTGACTCATCTTGTAAGCAGGCAAATTCTTTTGCAAGGCGAGCTAGTGCATCTGCGAGAGCATTTTCTCTTCTGGGGATCTTGTAGATTGTTACATTCAGAATTTGTTCCAATAGTTTCATGGCATACTGAAAGTATTGCTCTAGTCTTGGCTTTAAAATTTTGTATTGTCCGGCGACCTGTTGAATGATCAACTGAGAATCTCCGTAGATGTTGATATCCGTTATTCCCATTTGAATGGTTAATTCTAGTCCTGTTATGAGGGCTTCGTATTCTGCCTCGTTGTTTGTGCACGGCTCTGTTAAGTGGTAGGAGTATCTTAACATTCCCCGCTCCGGTGTTATAAAGATTAGTCTGATTCCTGCCTTACCGGGCACTATCGTTTGCGATTCTTGTCTTTCTGTGCTGAGGACGCTCCGTTGAAGTACAGTTCCCAACGTCGATCATCGGTGTCTTCTAAACTCATTACTTGTTCGTCCGGCAAGTCATCGTTAAGAGGCGATTCTGCCGGCAAAGGGTGTGCTGCGAGGAAGTCTGCTAGGACTTGTCCCTTTACGGCACGAAGAGGCACGAAAGTTATGTCAAATTGCAATAGTATCATCGACCACCTGGCAAGTCTGCCAGAAAGTGTCGGTCGGGTCATTAAATATTGCAACGGATTGACTTTCGAAATGAGGTTGATCTTATGAGAAAGCATGTAATGCCTGAGTTTCTGTGCGGCAAAGATCAGGGCCAAACAATGCTTCTCAATCGGAGGATACTTTACTTCCGTCGGCAATAGACGGTGACTTAAGTAATAAAGAGCATTTTCTTTTCCCTCGTCATTGACCTGGGCTAGCAGGGCTCCAAGAGAGTCGTCTAGAGCCGCGGTATAAAGTATCAACGGTCTACCTGAGACTGGGGCTGCTAAGACAGGAGGTGTCATTAAGTATTGCTTAATGTCTTCGAAGGCCCGTTGGCATTTCTCTTCCCAAACGAATTTGGCGTCCTTTTTAACTAATGCCGAGAAGGGCTGACACCTACCTGACAAGTTGGAGATAAAGCGTCGAAGATATGCCAGCTTCCCCTGAAAGGATCGTAGCTGTTTTAAGGTTTTGGGAGGCGGCATCTCTAAGATAGCTTTAATCTTTTCCGGATCAATTTCGATTCCGCGATGTCGGACAACAAATCCTAAGAATTTCCCGGAGGTGACGCTGAAGGCACATTTTAAGGGATTCATCTTAAGGTTGTATTGCCTTAGTCGCTCGAAAACAATTCTCAAATCATACAGGTGATCTTCCTTTAGTTTGCTTTTGATGACCACATCGTCCACGTAGCACTCGACTTGGTTGTGAATGAGATCATCAAAAATCTTTGTCATTGCCCTTTGATATGTTGCTCCTGCGTTCTTTAATCCGAATGGCATTACTGTGTAGCAATACACTCCGATCGGTGTTCTGAAAGTTGTGAGCTTTTCGTCTTCCGGTGCCATCTTTATCTGGTTGTATCCTGATGATCCATCCATGAATGAAAATATTTCATGTGTTGAAGCAATGTCGATCATCAGTTCTGGGATTGGCAGTGGAAATTCATCCTTTGGACATGCTTTATTTAAATCCCTGAAGTCTACGCAGATTCTGATCTGACCATTTTTCTTTCTAACTGGTACCACGTTGGATAACCAAGTAGGGTATTGTTCTTCACGGACAAATTTAGCGTCAATTAGCTTCTTAACTTCGGCTATTACTTGTTGCTCAATTTCTAGACGCATTCTTACGGGAGCTTGTCGTCGGAACGAAGTAGGATCTACTCCTAACTTGTGAGTTGCGACTTCTGGAGTTAATCCTGGCATTTCGTCGTAACTCCAAGCAAAACAGTCCTTGAATTCCATTAATAGCTTGATCATTTCCTCGGAATCTTCTTTATTGAGTAAGGAGCTAACAAAGGTTGGTCTAGGCTTTTCGCTTAACTTCCGTTAACTCGTCTATTGTAGATTTGATTTCTTCTTTGAATTCTGGTGGAGCATCTCCGATTGGTAAATCTTCGAGGTCCTCTGAAGCTTCCATGCAGTTTTTACTAGGCTTGCAAGTGACAACCAAGCAAAATTCCGTATCATCAACTGAACCTACTGTGCCGAATCCGAGACCATGTTTTGAATTGGGAGGCCGGCCAGCATTGTTCCATAGTCTTTCAAAATGTTGTGATTGACCCTTCGTCCATTGTCGAGGTAAGACACCACATTGAATTAAACTTTGAACACAGGGAGAGTACCACTCAAAAGGTAATTCCATTAATTCGGAAGAAGTGACATCTTCAAATTGTACATCTTTTTCATTATTGGAAGAAGAAGTTCCACAGTAAAATTTGATTGGTTTAGCACCACTGCCATGCACTTCCTTGACCACCATACCCTCGATCTTATTAGATTGGATCGGGGTCAGGGCCATAGTGTGTACATGGTAGTTAATCTTCTCGTACATTGATTTATATTCTTCATTTTTTTCATCTTCGAGGGAGATCTTGAATTATGGTTTCTTCTGGTTTATTGTAACTGCTTCTTTCTTGATTTATTCTTCTTCAGAGCTGTTCTCCCAATTCACGTTGATTACCGGCTTTTTCTATCCAACTGTCCCAACGTTTCTGCCATGACCTCGTCCCCGGCCTTGACCTCGGGTGCAAGTTGTAAAGAAACCTTCACCATCTCGCCGTAAGGGAGTGGTGAGTGACAGTTGGACTAGAACTTCAGGCTCTTCGTCATCTTGAACTTCTTTTGCTTCATTTGGCATGGTATTTCTGGAGAAGATTGTTTTCTTTGGAGGCGCGTAGTAGGCTGCATCTTCATGAATTCCAATTTCTTGTACGGAGAACGGTTGCAAGTCACCTTTAATGCACTGTTCTCCTCCATCGTAGTATTTTATGCACTGATGTAGAGACAACGGTACCATCCGGTTCTCATGTATCCACGGTCGGCCCAGTAGTGCGTTGAACGATGTTTCAGAATCAATTATATGGAATTTTGCAGTTGTCCTTGCTAAATCACCGATCTTCATCAACGGCGTTATTGATCCGAGGGCTCTTTCTCCTTTCTAGTTGAATCCTCTTAGTAACATCTTGTCCGCTTCAAGCTCGCGAGCATCAATTTCCAAGTATGCTAACGTCCGAAGATTCATTTTGTTGATTGACACTCCTGGACCCACCAATACTCTGGAGAGCGTAAACTTTCCGATTGTAACTGAAATGTACAACGGTAGGTTGTGATCGGCTGTCCCAAGTAATAGATCACTGTCCGTAAAGGTAACACCCCGCTGTTCCTTTAAATAGCAAACCTCGTCTAAGGAATCTTCGGCCATCTGAGCTAAACAAATTTCTGGATCAAGTAAGGCCTTGATCAGAGCTTCCCTCATCTCTTTTGATAAGATGAGAGCGTCGTAGATGCTCAGTTTGGCTGGCAGTTTCCTAAGATGGGCTAGCACGTTATAGTCCACTTTGTTACCATGTGTTTCAGTTTCTTCTCAAATGTGCAATTCTTCTACTAGGGTTGATTCTTCCTGAACAACCACCTGCTTTCCTTTGGCTTTTGGACCCATTCTCGGAGGTAGAACCCTTCCGCTCCTTAAGTTGACTTCTGTGATTTCTTCGAATGCAGTGCTGAGTTTACTGGTGTCTCCTTTTGAATCAGCATGACAGGTTCTTCTGGAGTCTCTTCGGAATCTGAAAGCTCTAACTCTATTATGATTGGAGCTCCTTGAAATTCACAAATAGATTCATTGCTTGTTGAACTTTCGTAGCCTTCTTGGTGAATGTCTTCTTTGTCATCGTGATTGTCGAGGTTGTGTATGATTTGAGAATTTTTATTTGTATCGGAATCGAGATCCGGATTAGATTGGTTGTCGTTAGTTGTGTGATCGTTAGAAACAGTCAAAACGTAGCCAACGCCATAACTCTTATCATTATAAGATCCGCCGGAGCGAGCAAATAATCATACAGAGTCAGAGGTTCGAGGAATTTCTCCCCCGAATCAGAAACAACCATCCTAGGATAAGCAGCCCCTAGTCTAGCATTAAGAGCCTCGGTCTTTTCTTCTTATACGATCTCCTTCTTTTCTAAGATCTTTTCTTCCTAGGGTGGTTCTTCAATCGCAAGGGATAGCACCGGCTTGACAGGTTTCGAACTTTGAGTCGAAGCACGCACCGAAGCGGTTTGGATGCGATCCAAAATCTTCTTTGATGACTTCATCCAAGCGGTACTCCATCCATCATTCGTCGTGTAGGGATCTATAGGAACAATAGGATCCGTTGAAATAACATTGACGGAACCGCCTTTCTGGGGTTCCTTCATGTATTCCTTCGGAATCATTATGTTCCCTTTTCGGAGATTGTCGTAGAGCCAAGTTTTGAAGGTAATGCAATCCTCTATCTTGTGCCCAAGCATCCGGTGGTAAGGGCAATAGATGGGATAGTCTTTCTTATTGACTTCTTCTGGTTTCCTGGGTTCTGGCTATTGAAAATCCGGAGTCTTCATCAAACTGCGGAACATCTTTGGCACTGCCTCATTCTTGAACGGATATTCTCTATTTATAAGCTCCTTTAACGTGCGCTGCGGGCGAGGCGGTTGCTCATGTTGTTGAGTTGGCTGATAACCGGGTCGAGGTTGTTGGTAGTTCTGCTGAGGTTGCTGATACGTCTGTTGCGGTGGCTGATAGCTGGGCTGCGGCTGCTCCGGCTGTATTTGCATTGGCTGCTTGCCCTTATCGACTGCCGCGATGATCCCGGATTTCTTTTCAAATGTCTTCACAGGCTTCTGTTTGTCTGTCTTGTCGACGAAACTTAGTTGTTTCGCTTCCTCTTGCAAGCTTCCGGCCTTGCTTAACAACTTCTCGAAAGTCTTAATCGTAAATCCCTTATGGAGAAGTGCTATCGGGCCGTGAATGCTTTTAAGCAAGATACCGACTGCATGCTGCTCTTGTAGCTGTGGCTCACACTTCATGCTTAGATTCCTCCATCGAAGTATGTAGTCCACTAAAGTTTCGTTCGGTTTCTGTTTCTCCACCACTAGATCACCGATGGTGATATGGTGTTGAGCTCCGACAAACCATTTCACGAAGAGGTTCTCTAATTCTGAAAATGTCTTTACCGAACCGTTCGGTAACTCTGCGTACCAATCGAAGGCGATCCCTGACAGGATGCTGACGAACTGTCGGAAGAGTAAGGCGTCATTTCCACCGGCGTTGCAACAACTAGCGCGAAAATGTACAACATTCTGCCGAGGGTTTCCGGTACCATCAAAAGTCTTGAACAGAGGTGGTATGAAGCCTCTTGGGTATTGTACTGCATCAAATTCTTCGGGGTAAGGTCTACCCGTCTGAATAGATGCTCCGCTCTTAGACTGTGCTAAGGCTTCTCGCACCTGCTTTTCTACCATGCTCTTGATGTCTTTCTCTGGAATCATATTCTGGGTAGAATCCTTCTTCGGCCGATCGTCTCCGTTAACGGATGTAATCACTTTTCCTCCGTCTGTAATATGAATAACTTCTAGAGGTGTTTCTCTTGGGGGTTGAGCCTGACTCTGAAGAGTGGCTAGGGCTGCAACCATCTCTTCCATCCTTTTCGCCATTTGAGAGATTGTATCATCTTTTTCTCGAAGTTGTGCTCTTAACATTTATGGTTCATCTCTTTCCGCAGCTGCCGGAGCACCTTGCGAAGCTGACGATGCTCGTGTCTCAACCATGTTGATCTCCACATATTCGTCATCCATGAATTCCGATGAATCGACTTCATCTTCAAACTTTTCTTCTCTTTCTCTTGCTAATCGTTGAATGTCGGTTCTTAGCTTTTCCATAGCGTCCTCCAATGGTCTTTTTCGTACGGTTTCGTAGTTATCATGTGATGGCTATTGGATTTCCTTCTTGGGAGTCCCCTTCATCGCAGTAGCACTCTCTTCGGACTCGAGTCTCCTGACGAGACTTTCCTTTTCAGGTCGTTATTTCGGTCTTAATTGGCCGGTAGTACGACGCCATACCATCCTTTTAGCAGCAGAAGGCCTAGGACCGGATGGTCCGTCGGCTGAATGCTGGAAAGTGGTATCCTCCTTGATCTGTAAACCTGAAACAACAACTGGTGGACTAGCTTTCATCTTCTTATTCGGCTTTTCTGTGGCGTTAACAGATTCTACTCGCGGCCCAAGAGGGGATTTGGCTGGCACCCGCCCTATCCTTCTTAAAATCTCTAATACAGGACATTTCTCTTTCTTTGCTAACTTCTCTATCACAATCTGCAGTCGAGCAAATGGTGTAATCCTAGCCCTTTTCTTTCGGCTGTTGTTATAGTATGCGGGTTGAGGTAATGTAGAAGCAATTTTGCGGACATTTTCCTCGTCAACTGCGGCGAAGAGGGGATGGAATCTACTTCCTTCCAAAAGCGATGTATACTCAGGCAATGGTATGTACTCAGGCAATGGTGTGTACTCAGGGATCTCTTCTAAGAAAGCGACTTCAGTAGCTCTGGCCTTTATGGCAATCTTTCTACTTATGTTTCTCCTCTGAGTTCGTGTTAGGGGTGGAACCCTTGAGCTGGACCCAATTTCAAAAACAGAAGGTCTCGCAGGGAGATCTGTACCCTCCACAGTAACAGGCTCATTACAAACTTGGACTTCCTTCCCCTTTAGTTTAGCGGGAGCCGTGGTAGGTGCAGAGACGACTAGTCTGGTTGGGGTAGAGACAACAATCCTCCTACAAACAGTAGTATTCCTCTCAGCTGGAACCCTTTGCAGGGGAGGGAACTCTTGTGCTGACTTCAGGTTGAATTCAATCACGGGCTCTTCAGTTGCTGACATTTTGTCCATTAGTGTGAAGAGAGTGACGTCAGCGATCTTGACATCTGTGTTGCCAAATCCTTATCCAAAACGAATGATCCCATTGTCGGGCAGCTCATCCTTGTAAACAGCGAAGTCCAGTCCATTGGTGAAGGAGAAGATTAACTTTGGGGCATCCATTTTCTGCAGGGCAGATTTCGAATGTCAATCCCGAATTATACTTCCTTTCGTCATAAAGTTTAGGACGAAAAATAAAGAGTCCGAACACATTTTCATTTATGTTAGTGCATTTGTGATTTATAAAAGAGGTCGTTTATTAAGTAGTTCGTTTGTTAGAAACAAGACGATTAAAGAAAAAATGTTATAGAATAGGTAAAGGACACGATTTAGAATTGGAAATGGAGAGAAAGTCTTAAGCAATACTTCTCAACTCGAAGGACCGCTCCTAAGCTAACACCTATTAGGGGTCCACCCCACCTCAGAAAAGAGGTAAAAGGATCTCGGAACCTCTCTATTTAGGGGTGTCTAAACAGTGGCTCCTAAATCCGAGAGGTGTTGGCTATACCCGTTCAAGACAGAAATGAACGGGGTATTCCAACGGAAGAATGGTAGTTTTGGTCCACTAGGGACATGGATACACTACCGATTTATGAAAGAAAAACCACCTAATCAAAAATGGAGAGAGGAACTAGTCCCCAGTGGAGTCGCCAGAAGTTGTCGGCATATTTTTAGGTTGAGTGTTGTATTTTTGAAAAGGGGTCGCCTATCGAAATTGTCGGTGAATTTTAAATTTTAAATTTAATTTAAATATACATATAATTTAGAAAGTAGTATTTGATTTTAAAAATAATTTTAAATTTGAATATTTTAAGATATGAAATCAAACTGATCTCACATCCCAAATAGTTTATATAAACGAGCACCGCATCACAAACCGTGTATCTATCCCGAAGAATAGACACACTGCTTGATGATGGGGCTCGATTAAATAAACTAGAAGATTTGTGTCATTCGTTTGGTTTGCGAACCAACTTTATGAGCCGACAAGTTCCCCTGCTTAATATAAATGAATTAAGCAGGGTTTATATTACCTGAGTTCTTAAAGCTCCCTATAAGGGCAAGACCCTATAGTTAATTACATCTTAAATGACGGGAATCATTTAAGAAAACTCTCGATAATGATCAGTGGTTTTGCTCTCAAGAATTTCAAAGTTTAAGGTTTTAAAAATGAATTTTTGGAAGTTTCAATAGGGATTAGCTCAAATTTGGAACAGTTTATTTTAAGAGTCCAATGGAAGAAAAGTAGGAGAAGCTGAGGATCCAAGAAGAATCTTGGCAGCTTCCCAAACTATCCTATTGTTTGGCTCGAATTTAAGAAAATCCTAATATTATTCGATATTTCAATCTTGCCATTTTTAATTAATTAGGACTTATATTTGTATGACACAGTCATGCAAATAGCCTCGAAGAAGTGAGGGTTTATGTCGTACCGAACGACTACCTTTGAGTCTTAAGACCGGTTAGGACTTAATTTGCATAACATGATTATGCAAATGCCTAACAAAAAGTTGAGGATTTATGTTGCACTAGGCAAACTACCTCGAAGTCCTATGGTTTGGTTATTTAATTCTAAGAAAGGTTTAGCTGGTGTAGATCCGAGTTTTGCTCATGACGATGGCCGTTCTGCCCACCATGCTCCGAGCTCCTTGTTGTTGCAGAGGTTTAATTTTAGAAGTCATAAATCAGGAGATGAGAGATGTGTTTTGGTTTAGAGAAAATCTTAAAATCCAAGTATTTTAAATATTTTAATTAAAACAAATCTTAAAGTTTTTTAAACAGAACCGATTAAGATCCCAGGGTTCCGTCAACCGACACCGTTATTTTCATCAAATTCACTTAGTCTAGATGAATTTTCTAAACTCAACTGAATGAGTTCCACACTTTCATTTAGACCGTGGGAAATCCCGTTAGCAACACGTGGGTTATATCATCCGAGGTATTCCCGATCATTCAACGAGACGTTTTAATTTAGTTGTAATTGTAATTTTGTTATTCTATTTGTGATTAAATTTTGAGTTGTTTTTATATTCTAGAATGTTGTGGCGGTGAATTTTATCTTGCAATGACTTTTAATTTAGTTTTGGTTTCAGTTTAGGGACTATCCTAAAGGTTTTGGTTTTCATGCAACAGTTGTTTATCATGCAAGGAAAGTAAAGTACAGTGCATGTAAGTAATATTGCAATAAAGTAAATTGCAACAAAATAAAAGCGTACCTGGAGGGTCTTCCCGTCATTCCAAGCTGCACTTAAAACACATGTTAAGGCATTTAAATATTTCAACAAGTACCTAGGTAAAGCTAAGAGAAAGGTTTTAGTTGTCTACCAAAGTCCTAATCCTATAGCTAATCATTTCCTATGACGTCTAGGTTCTTGTGTTTTGGTTTAAGGATGACTTTCTTCACCCAAGAACAATTAAATTCAGTTGTTCTTATAAACATCCTATCATATTGAGGAAGTGCTTAAGACGAGTCTTAAACATCTTTTCAATACCTCTAGGATTGTTTTAAGTCCAAGAGAATTTAATTATACAAGTGAATTAATCATCCATGAGTTTAAGTTTTGTTCTCTTGCTCAGCGAATTAGGACATTTGAATATCCTATAAGTGAAGTAACACTTCACTTGATGCCTCATTTAAGAGTTATAACAATAAGAGCTTTAAAAGGGCAAATCAACTTATTAAGTATTTTAATGATTTAAACTTAATGATTTAATTTTAATTTTGACTTAATTATAAAAAGTTAGTTTATGTTTGGAATAGTGTTCAAGTTATTTTTGATTTAATTCTTAATGATTTCATTTAGGTTTGTTGTTAAATGATTTTAATTTAATTTAATTCAATTTGATTTAATTTTAATTTAATTTAGTTTTGATTTAATTTAATTTAATTTAATTTAATTTGATTTAATTTAATTTTACTTTAATTTTAATTTAATTTTAATTTAACTTAATTTTAATTTAATTTTAATTCAGTTTAATTTAATTTTAATTTAATTTTAATTTAATTTCAATTTAATTTTAATTTAATTTAGTTTTAATTTAATTTTGATTTAATTTAGTTTTAATTTAATTTTAATTTTAATTTAATTTAATTTTAGTTTAATTATAATTTGGATTATTATTTTAATTTTAATTTTTTTAATTAAGAATTAAGTATTATTGAAGTGGTTTATTTGGGGACTTTTAAATTAAAGAATAAATATCCTCTTAATAATATCCCTACTATAATAATTCCACTTTCTATTATTTTCCCAAAATTTCAATTAATTAATTAATTAAAGTTTATTTTAATTATTTTTGAAATGGTTAGTAGGTTTCTACCCTCAATCATTTAAGTTTCAATCATCCAAAACCAGTTTAAATCAAATATTTTACCCTCCCCTTTTAATTAATCCTAAAATTTTAATTAAAGGTTAAAATTTTTTAATTACCATTTTGCCCTTCAAGCTTAATAATTCTATACAACAACAACAAAGCCTTAATCCCACTAAGTGGGGTCGGCTACATGAATCCTTTTTCTCCATTGCGTCCTATTAAGTGTCAAATTTACGTTTAATTCTAATAAATTAAGATCATTTTTTATGCAATAAGCCCAAGTTTTCCTAGGTCCGCCTTCTGCCTTTCTTAACATAAGTTGTATTTAAAACATCTACTCTCCTAATCGGATCATCGTGTGGTCGACGTTTAATGTGACCAAACCATCTAAGGCGACTCTCTCTAATTTTATCCGTCATCGGTGCAACTCCAACCCTTTTACTGATATATTCATTTCGCATTTTGTCTCTAAGTGTAAAGCCACTCATCCACCTAATCATTCTCATCTCGCAACACTTAACTTAACATTATGCTTCTCTTTTAAAGGCCAACATTCAAGCACCATAGAGCATTGAAGGTCTCACCACCATCTTATAAAATTTTCCTTTCAGTATAAGCGGAACTTTTCTATCACACAATAGGCCAGACGCATTCCTCCACATCAACCAACCAACCTGAATTCTACTATTAACATCCCCATCTATATCACCATCGCTTTGAACAATGGACCCGAGATATCTAAATCGTTCACACCTTTTAATAATTTGATCACCCAAAGTTACACTGCTGTCACTAGACCTACTATTACTAAAATTACATTCCATGTATTCAGTTTTAGTTCTACTCAAACGAAGACCTTTAGACTCCAATGTAGACCTCCATAATTCAAGTTTTTCCCGGACTTTTTCTCTCGTCTTATCCACAAGGAGGATATCGTCGACAAAAAGCATACACCAAGGTACATCCTCTTGTAAATGCCCGATGAAGACCATCCATAAATAAAGCAAAAAGATATGGGCTTAAAGCCGATCCTTGATGTAAACCAACGAAATAGTAAAATACTTGGTCAATCCTCCTTCGGATCGAACACATGTAACGTACTCTAGTATACATATCTTTAATGACTTGAATATAAGTCATATCAACACCTTTCTTCTCAAGGACTCTCTAAAGAACATCTCTAGGAACCTTATCTTAAGCTTTTTCTAAATCAATAAAAATCAAATGTAGATCCTCCCTATTATCTCTGTACTTCTCCATCAAACCTCTGAATAAATGTATAGCTTCCATGGTAGACCCGCCCGAGCATAAATCCAAATTGATTATGAGAAATCTTCGTAATACGTCTTAACCTAAGTTCAATTACCCTCTCCCATAATTTTAAAGTATGACACAACAATTTAATTCCTCTATAATTTGCACACTCTTGTGCATCTCCTTTATTCTTAAAAATGGGGACCAAAATGCTCTTTCTCCACTCCTCAAGCATCCTTCTAGTTTTTAAAATAATATTAAAAAGTTTAGTAAGCCAGAAACTCCCAAATCACCTAAACATTTCCACACTTCAATCGGGATATCATCGTGTCCTACAGACTTTCCCCCTTGGTTTTCTTTAAAGCCTCATCAACTTCTTTTTTACTAATGCGACGGTAAAAATGAAAAGTTTTATTATTATTAACGATATTAAGATCACTAAGGTCAATCGTACTTTCAGCATCATCATTAAAAAGTTTATCAAAATAACTCACCCACCTATGTTGAATATCTTTTTCTAAGAAAAGCACTTTTTGATTTTCATCTTTAATACATTTTACTTGAGTTAAATCTTTACTTTTCTTTTCTCTTTGTTTGGCTGGTTTATACATATATTTTTCACCTTCCTTAGTATCTAACATGTTATAAAGATCACTAAAAGCAGAATTTTTAGCGTCACATATTATTCTTTTACACTCCCTGAGGGCCGTTTTATAATTTTCCCAATTCTCTACGCTTTTACATTTAAACCAATTTTTATAACATAACTTCTTATATTTTATCTTTTCTTGCACATTATTATTCCACCACCAACTATTTTTATTTATAGAAACTTTTTCTTTTGATTCTCCAAGTACATCTTTAGCCACTTGTTTAATAGTATTAGTTAATTTTTCCCACATAATATTCTCGTCTTCATGAACATCCCAAATATTTAAATCTTGAATTTTACTCATAAAAATAATTTTATTTGTGTCTTTTAGGTGCCCCCATCTTATTCTACGATGTTGAATCCTAGTATTCTTTATTTTACAACTCTTCATCTTAAAATCTAGAACTAATAAACGATGTTGGGTACTTGATTGCTCACTTGGAATAACCTTACAATCCTTACAATCTCGACGATCTCTTCTTCTCATAAGAAAATAATCAATTTGTGTTTTATTTGATCCATTCTTATAAGTAATAAGATGCTCATCTCTTTTCTTGAATAAAGTATTAGTAATAATCATATCGTACGCTAAAGCAAAATCTAAAATGGTTCTACCTTCTTCATTAATCGCTCTATAACCGTAGCCACCATGAATATTTCGAAATCTTCAACCACTCTACCGACATGCCCATTTAAATCTCCTCCAATAAAAATTTTTTCTTCAAGGGGTATCAAGTGTATTAAGTCTTCTAAATCATTCCGAATTTATCTTTAGAACCTATATCTAAACCAACTCCGAGGAGCATAAGCACTTATAATATTAAAAATCTTAGTATCAATAATAATCTTAAGTGCTATAATTCTATCTCCAACTCTATTAATTTTGACAACATTATCTTTCAAACTCTTATCTATAATTACACCTACACCATTTCTAGTACGACTCTTACCGAATCACCATAGTTTAAAACCTAAGTTATCAATCTCCTTAGCTTTTTCTCCAACCCATTTAGTTTCTTGAATACATAGGATATTTATCTTTCTATGGATCATAATATCAACCAATTCCATTAGTTTACCATTGAGAGTACCTATATTCCAGGATCCTATCCTAATACTAGTATCATGGACTAACTTCTTTACCCGCATCCGTCCGTAATGTGGGAACCCTTGCTTACTCGACACTACACCCGGCGCCAGTGTAGCGGCCCTGCACACTTTCCACCGTATTCAGAGCCATACGGCGCGTCGCTCCTGAGGACGCCCTAGCACTTACACAATGATCAAAAGGATTCATGTCATGAATTTTTTTCGACAAGTTTTACGCTGGCTGTCGACTACCTAACGCAACCCTCCACTTTTCACATCCGAGCTTGGGACCGGCAACGGCAGTGTTAAAACATTAAATAATTCTATAACTCACTAAATTAAGCTCAAATGAACTTGAAATTTTTATGTAACCTCACTCACATGTCAATTAAGACATTAGAGGAGAAAATGTGATTTTTCTGTATTTAATTTATTTATGTAATTATTTTTAATGGAAAATGGGGGTTTTCAAGGAAAATTCAATAACATGACTAAGGAAATTTTTCTGTCCTTAAGCAAATTATGGGGTGTTCCTAATGAGCAGAGGACCATTTGGACCACTTTTGGTGATTTTTTGAATTATATTTTATTTATTAGAATTATTTTGAGTTTTGGAGTATTAATTAATTTTAAAATAAAATTAAAGTTGAAAAATGAATTTTATATTTTTCTTAAATCTCTCTGACCTCATGGAGTTCAGAGAAACAAATTTTGTATTTTTTTATTTATTGGAATTATTTTAGTGAAAAGGTTGAAAAATACATTTTTTAATATTAAAAATTACATTAAGCCTTTAAAATTCAATATCTTATCCTAGGGACTTAGGAAAAATATTTGGTTTGTTCCTAAGTAATTAGAATTCAAAATGTAACATTTTGGTGATTTTTAATATTTTTATGATTTTTATTATTTTTAATTATTAAAAATATTAAAATAATGATAAAAAACAACTTTTTTAGAAAATTACAATTTTAATTTTCCTAAGTTCCTCTGATATCAAAGAAGCTCCAAAACCATTTTTGTGAATTTTTTAAAAGTATTTTGTGAGTTATGAATTTTTTAAAGTTTAATTTTACTTATGGGGCTTAATCAACCCATTTGGTGGATCAAATCAAGTCCAATTAGTTTCAAATTTTTGTGTGAGACTCTCCTTACCCTAAAGGACAGTGGAGAATTGTTTCCAAGTCAATTTGATGTATAGTTAACAGTAATTAATTAAAGTTCAATTTTGGGTGTTTAGGCCAATTAGGATTATCCCAAATGAATTAACTCAAAACTTATTTTTCCTAAGTTCCTCTGGTCATAAGAAACATAACTAAATTTTTCTAGAATTTATTTCTCAATATGTTAATTATTGGAATTAAAATATTCAAAATAGTAACATGCAATTGAAAAATCAATAACTCCTCATAGGGATGGCCTCTGACCTTGGAAAATTCAGGGAATATTCCCAAGTTCAGAGGCTTCAAAAGCCCTATGGTCTCATGCCATGGTGAATTGCCTATGCAAATGGAGAATTAAAACAATGTAGGGACTAAATAAATCATTAAAAATAAAATACTCAATGAAATTATTTGATTTCTTTTCCACATTATTCTCCTCCGTTCATCGAGCAAGAGGGTATTTTTATTTTATTTTTAGGATTTTTCTACACAAAGTTATGGATTTTCTAAGTTCTGGTAATTAAATAAATCCATAAAATCCTATTTTTCTATTTATCCGAATCAGCGCCGCGTCATCCTTTGCATCTCCGAATAGCCACGCGGCGCTTTCTGGTTTGGCGCCGCCATCCGACTCAGCGCTCCAGTGGCCCGCGGTTCGTGTACCATCGCGCTATCCGGCTCGATCCCGACCATCCGTTCGATACACGCTCGATCCAACGGCTCCTGGTCATCGTCTACGACTGGTGTGCACCCGTGACCGTCCACACTAAAACCCTAAGAACTCACTTGATTCTCAACGGATTTTTGTGTTCTTGTGCTCTATGGATTCGTCTTGAAGAGACGAATACATCTATACGGTGATCATGCATTGAAATTGATTCATATCAAATGGAGAATCTCCAGAAGCTCAGGAGGAAGAGAGAGTTCATACCTTTGCTCAGAGAAGTGAAGCTTCATTCTGAGAGTTGTGTCACGTTCGATTGGGGCCAAGAAAGCTCCAGATGAAGTCCCTTGGCCTGCTGAATTGCCTAGGTACAAAAGTGACCACAGCTGAAATTGAGCTCTGTTAATGGGGATTAGGGCAAATGGACACTGGAGCTCAATTGCTCTAAGTGCGGAGAGTGGTCTGAGACAATTTTGCCAGAGTTTCAGTAGGTTTGTTTCAGCACCTCCTCCATGGCCGAGAGAGGTGGGGTTTAAATAGGAGTGGCTGGAGGGCCTCCCAGGGGGAGTTAGGGGTTGGGATCAGCTGCTCTGGTGAGGAGAAGAACAGCCATGGTGGCCATTGGGCATGGGGCAACTCAGCAAGGGAGAATTTCAATGTTGGCTCACATGGGAGCTCTCGGGTGTGGTGTTTTCCGGCGATCCAGGCGGCTGGACTGCAGGCAAGGTTCACGCTCAGATTCAGGTGAGTCAGGGCTTGATTCCTGTGAGTTCAATTGATGGTTGCCATGTGTAAAGAGGATGGCTTGAAATGGAAAGGGTAAGGGCTCATTTTGGGCTCAAATTGGTCAACCCATGATTTTGGGCTTGTTTCACCTCCCCAAGACCTGGTTTTGAGCTAGGCGAATCAGTTGGGTCAGCTGGTCTTAAGTGGAGAAGTCTCCATCCAAGAATATTTAGATTAAATTTGGGTTAAGGGGAATCATAAGTAAGGTTAATGTCTTTTAGGAAGTGCTTAAAGGACCTCCTTCTTTTGCCCAATGTGGTAAGGTCACATGTAAACAACTCACTTGGCTTGCATGTGGCTTAAGAATGGCTTTATGACTCATATTTGGCTTGGGAAAAGTTAGCTTGGTTTCATGGAAATGGGTTTAAGGAATTTTGGTATTTTGGTGTAAAATTTGGATGGTTTGTCATATGGCATTGTTTAGAAAGATTTGATTGCTAATTTAGGACTTAGAAATGATTTTAATTAAGTGAGGATGAGATGAGATTGTAATGTGGGCTTTAGGATGGGCTTGGGCTTTTGAGTTTGGTTAGTAAATGGGCTTTTGAATGTCCTTTAGAAGTGGGCTTTTAGATGAAAATTTTGCAAAGGGCCATGATAAACAAATGTTGGGTTTAGTTTAAGGATGTGTCATGAGTGATTTGAGACAAATTTGAGGTGGTTTGGAATTGAATTGAGTCTAATTTGGGTCCCCTTGGTGGTAGGGACAAAATGGGTCAAAATGGACTAACTTGGGCTAAGGTTGGGCTAATGTTGAAATTGATGTAAAATTAATGTTGGGACATGTTTATGGGGCTGTTACAAATAGGTTTCAACTTTGGTTGGGTTTTAATTTTGGGATTTGGGCCCATTTGGGTTAGGTTTGGGTGTAGGCCCATTTAAAGAATTTTGGGTTTGGGTTGAAATTGAGTAAGGTTTGGGTCCAAATTTTGGGCAAATCATGTTAGTGTTTTGTTTTTGGGGATGCTAGGAAGGTTTTAGAAAAGATTTGGGTCAAATTGGGATTGAATTGGGTTAGTTTGGGCTTGGTTTAGGTCATGGGTCAAAATTGGGTCTTAAGCTTAAAAATGAAATTGGATTTAAATGCCAATCAAATTGGGCTTGAATTTGGTCTATATTGAAATTGGGGATATTTAATTGAAGTTTAGAATTGAATTGGACCAAAATTGAGATCAATTGGGGTGATTTGGTTTGACATTGGGTTCATTTGGGTTTAAAATGGGCTAAATTGGGGGTTTTGGTAAAAGTGGGGTAAATTGACAAAAGTGGCCCATGGTGTAGTTGGACAAAATGAAATTGAGAATACTTGGGATTTTCTGGAATTTTCTAGGAATTTTCTGAATTTTTGTAATTTTGGGTCAAGAGGGGCATTTTGGTAATTTGGAGGGTATTGGGGGTATTTTTAGAAATTTTGGTATTTTTGGCTGGAGATGGTCAATTTGAGTGGGGGAAAATGTTTAGGATTGATTCTGAGGAATTTTGGGCAATTTAGGTGATTTTGCAAATTTTTGGTAATTCTAAGGGCATTTGGTAGGTTTGATGGGTGTAGGGGTCCCAGGGGTCAAAAATTGAAATTTTGGAAACATGAAGATTGATTCAATGTGAGTAGAATGGAACCACTTTGGTTGAGCCATGAAGCCATATTAAGCCTATATGAGCCATGAGAGGACTCATTGGAGGCATTCACTATGTTGTTCCTAACCATCTTAACCAAGGGCTTAGGGGTTAAGGTCCATCCATATGAATTACCTACATGAGTCAGGGAGTCAAGTTGGGTATAGGTGTGGTTTTAGGATTTGGATTGTATGTGTGTAAGAGTGTAGAGTGTCAGTGTAGTGAGTGTGCAAGTCAACCCTTACCAGACCAGGCCACCCAGGGTAGTCCTAAGGCCAAAGAGTCCTATAGGGAACTCATCCTTTAAACCTCCACATTTGATTTCAACCCTCTAGGTGATTAGGGGTCTACAATCAAGCTTGTGGGGTTTGCAGGGAGATAAGAAGTGGTTTAAATTTCTAAGGAATGGGTCCCAATTCTAGTCCTCTAAGATAGTCAAAGGAAAAGCCTAAGGCTAGATCCTAAACACTAAAGAGGGAAGAGAAGACCTCATAAAAAATGAGGTCAACATTTCCTTAAAAATATAAATAGTAAAATGAACTTCAAATTCACATGAACACTAAATGAACAACAAAAATAAAATCAGGTCGCTAAAGGACAAATGAAATGAACCTAAATCTCAAATTGAATTCCAGTCTAAATCAAACCTTTCAAACCCTCTAATTCTTCTTCAAATCAAGATCTACTTCAGACCTCCTTTGAAACTCTCTCTCGGGATGATTTCAGAACCACAAAAAAATTTTCGATTTGGTTCTGATGGCATGGATTCATACTCTTCGCCAAATAATCAAACTTTGATTGATTCTCGTGGGATGTGGAACACTTTCATATTCTCATTTCAATCTCCCACTAAATCCAAATCTCCACATTACATTTCAATTCAAAATTTCCGAGACTGGTACCTACGTTCCAGTTCTCATTTCGAGATCGATACCTACATTTCGATTCTCATCTGAATTGATACCCACATTTCAATTCAAAATTTCCGACACTGGTACCTACATTCCAGTTCTCATTTCGAGATCGATACCTACATTTCGATTCTCATCTAAATTGATACCTACATTTCAATTCAAAATTTCCTAGACCGATACCTACATTCCAGTTCTCATTTCGAGATCGATACCTACATTTGGATTCTCATCTAAATTGATACCTACATTTCAATTCAAAATTTTCGAGACCGATACCTACATTCCAGTTCTCATTTTGAGATCGATACCTACATTTCGATTCTCATCTGAATTGATACCTACATTTCAATTCAAAATTTCCGAGACTGGTACCTACATTCTAGTTCTCATTTCGAGATCGATACCTACATTTCGATTCTCATCTGAATTGATACTTACATTTCAATTCAAAATTTCCGAGACTCGTACCTACATTCCAGTTCTCATTCCGAGATCGGTACCTATATTCCTACTCTCTTTTTGAAATCAATACCTAAATTTCGATTCTCTTTCGAATTGATACCTAAATTTCAATTCTAAATTTCCGAGACTGGTACCTAAATTCCAATTCTCTTCCTTCAAGGTCGGTACATAAATTCTGACTCTCATCCGAGATCGATACCTAAATTTCGATTCTCTTTCAGGTTTGATACTTAAATTTCAAATCTCACTCTCTCGAGATCAGTACCTAAATTCTGATTCTCATCCTTTTTTTTGTCAATACTTAAACTCTGATTCTCACTCCGAGGCTCGTACTTAAATTTCAGTTCTCTTCGCAATCCCGAGGTTGAAACCTATGTTTCAATTCTCATTTCAAATCCAAATTTCAAATTCAAAATTTCCTTAAATCGAATTTAAATTAAATTTCAATCGAAATTGACTCAGAACAAATCGAAATCTAAACTCACACATTGAAACTTGAAATTTAAAAGTAAAATAAAATCTAAATCGAATTCCACAGATCTTGTGATTTGGAGTTCACCTCCTTTTCCATTCCCCAGCTAGAGTTCAGGAATCTCCAGTTTTGGAAATATACTTGATACTCCCCAACGGAAATTTTTCTACTCTGTCCTAAGTTTTTCACTTGGACATCTGTGTTGGTTTTGTTGATCTCTTCGGTCAACGCCAACACGCGCGGTGTGCTTGGTTAGCACACCACACCTATTGGGGGTCCATTTGTTGACATCATTTTTGATGAGGTCTTCTCTTCTCTCTTTAGTACTTAGGATCTAGCCTTAGGCTTTTCCTTTGACTATCTTAGAGGACTAGAAATGGAACCCACGATTTAGAAATTCAAGCCACTTCTTAACTCCCTGCAAACCCTATAGGCTTGATTGTAAACCCCCAAGTCACTGCCCCTGAGTCACTTGGAGGGTTGGGATCAAATGTGGAGGTTTAAAGGATGAGTTCCCTATAGGACTTTTTGGCCTTAGGATCACCCTGGGTGGCCTAGTCTGGTGAGGGCTGACTTACTCATACACCACACTATCACACACATTCCAAGTCCTAAAACCACACTCTCACCCAACTTGACCTTTTGACTCATGTGAGTAATTCATATGGATGGTCCTTAACCCCTAAGCCCTTGGCTAAGAGGGTTAGGAACAACATGTTGAATGCCTCAAATGAGTTCTTTCATGGCTCATATGGGCTTAATATGGCTTCATGGCTCAACCAAATTGATTCCATTCTACTCACATTCAATCGAGCTTCATTTTTCGAACATTTCAATTTTTGACCCCTAGGGCCCCGGACCCGCCGAACCTACCAAAATGCCCTTGAAATGACCCAAAATTTGCAAAATTACCCAAATTCCCCAAAATTCCTCAAAATTAGTCCTTAAACATTTCTCACCATCCAAATTGATCATGTTTGACCAAAACTTTCAAAAATTCCAAAAATACCCCCAATACCCTCCAAATTACCAAAATGCCCCTCTTGACCCAAAAATCCAAAAATTCCAAAAATTCCCAAAAAATTCCAAAAATTTTAATTATTCCCAATTTCATTTTGTTAAACTGCACCATGGGTCAATTTTGTCAAATTACCCCCACTTTTACTAAAATCCCCAATTTGACCCATTTTTAACCCAAATGAACCCAATGTCAAACCAAACCTCGCCAATTGACCTCAATTTTCGTCCAATTCAATTCTAAACTTCACTTAAATATCACCAATATCAATCTAGACCAAATCCAAGTCCAATTTGATTGACATTTGAATCTAATTTCACTTTTAAACCTAAGGCCCAATTTTGGCCCATGACCCAAACTTAGCCCAAACCAACCCAATTCAACTCCAAGTAACCCCAAACCTTTTCTATACCTTCCCTAACATCCCCATAAATAAAACACTAACATAATTTGCCGAAAATTTGGACCCAAACCCTACTCAAATTCAACCTAAACCCAAAATCCCTTAAATGGGCCTAAACCCAAACCTAACCCAAATAGGCCCAAATCCCAAAATCAAAACCCAACCAAAGTTGAAACCTCTTTGAAACACTCCCATAAACATTTCTTAATGTTAATTTTACATCAATTTCAACATTAGCCCAACCTTAGTCCAAGTTACTCCACTTTGACCTATTTTGACCCTATCATTAAAGAGACTCAAACCAACCCAATTCAATCCCAAATCACTCTAAATTTGTTTTAAATCACTCATGACATATTCTTAAACTAAACCCAACATTTATTTGGCATGGCCCTTTGCAAATTTTTTTCATCTAAAAGCCCATTTTGAAACATAAAAGCCCACCCATTTAAGTCATTTAAAAGCCCATTCTTAACCAAACACAAAAGCCCAAAAATTCATCCAAAGCCCATTTGACACTCTCCCTCATCATACATTCAATTTAAAGTCATCTCTAAAGTCCTAATTTATCATCAAGTCATTCCAATTTTAGCCACATAACAATCTCCTTAAAATTCATAAAAAATGCCTAAAACCCATTTCTATGAAACCGAGCCAAGCCATCCTAAGCCATAGGCAAGCCATGAAGCCATGCAAGAGCCACATGGGAGCCATGAAAGCCCCTTTACATGTCACCATGCTATCTTGGGCAAAAGGAGGAGGTTCTTTACATATTCTCTTAGGAGTGATTAACCACTCTCATGTCTCCCATAATTCATGCTTAAGCCTAATTGTACTTGGATGGTGACTTCTCCCCACTAATAAAGGTGAACCAAATGACTTTCTCTTCAGCCCAAATTAGCCTTGGGGAGGTGCACCTAGCCCAATACATGTATTTGACCAAATTTAGCCAAAATACACTCTTGCCCCATTCCACTTAAATCAACCCTTTTACACATGTCAAACCCTAATTGACTTCACCAAATTCAACCCCTGACCTCCCTGACCTTGAGGGTGACCCATGCCTGGCCGGCCAGCCACCACAGCCGCCGGAAAACACCATGGCCGAGACCTTGGAAGGAGCCAAACATTGAAATTCTCCCTTGCTGAGCTGCCCCATGCCCAGTGGCCATTGGAGCTGTTCTTCCCTTGCCCAGAGCAGCTGATCCCAGCCATTAACCCCCCTGGGAGGCCCTCCAGCCAGCTCTATTTAAGAACCACCCCCTCTCGGCCATGAGAGGAGTTGCACATAAACCATACAGAAACTCTGCCAAAATTGTTCCAGATCATCCTCCATACTTAGAGCAATTGATCCCCAGTGACAATTTGCCCTAATCCCCACCAACAGAGCCCAATTTCTCAGCCAAAATTTCACCCAAAACCAGAGCATCACCCAATTCTCACCAAAATCAAATTAAACTCACCCACACCTGCACAAGACCAAGAGAAGGAGTTCCCCAGTGAAAGCCCCCATTCCAGGCCACTCATCTTCTCTAGCCTCCCATGGTTGTGATCGGGTCTGGTGGAAATCAAGTCTAGGCAATTCCCTAGAACTTCAAAAATGCATAACTTTGTGTAGAAAAATCTTAAAAATAAAATAAAAATACCCACTTGCTCAGTGAACAGAGGAGAATAATGTGGAAAAGAAATCAAGTCATTTCATTAAGTATTTTATTTTTAATGATTTATTTACTCTCTATGGTATTTTAATTCTCCATTTGCATAGAAAATTCACCATGGCATGAGACCGTAGGACTTTTGAAGCCTCTGAACTTGGGAACATTCTCTGGATTTTCCAAGGTCAGAGGCCATCCCTATGAGAAGTTATTGATTTTTCAATTGCATGTTACTGTTTTGAGTATTTTAATTCTAATAATTAGCATGTTGAGAAATAAATTCTAGGAAAATTTGGTGATGTTTCTCATGACCAGAGGAACCTAGAAAAAATAGGTTTTGAGTTAATTCACTTGGAACAACCCTAATTGGCCTAAATACCCAAAATTGAACTTTAATTAATAAGGGTTAACCACACATTAAATTGACTTGAAAATAATTCTCCACTGATCTTTGGGATCAGAGGAACATCACATAAAAATTTGAAATCAATTGGACTTGATAAACCCCACCAAATGGGTTGATTAAGCCTCTTAAGCAAAATTGATAAAATTAAACTTTAAAAATTTATAACTCACAAAATACTTTTCAAAAATTCACAAAAATGGTTTTGAGGCTTCTCTAACCTTAGAGGAATTTATGAAAATTAAAATTGTAATTTTCTAAAAAATTTTATTTTTAAGCTTATTTTAATATTTTAATAATTAAAAAATAATAAAAATCATAAAAAAATATTACAAATCGCCAAAATGTCACATTTTGAATTCTAATAACTTAGGAACAAACCAAATAATTTTTTTTTTAAGTCCCTAGGATAAGATATTGAATTTTTAAGGATTAATGTAATTTTAATATTAAAAAATGTATTTTCCAACCTTTTCACTAAAATAATTCTAATAAATCAAAGAAAAATCAGAAAAATATAAAATTTATTTCTATGGACTCCTTGAGGTCATAGAGATTTAAGAAAAATATAAAATCCATTTTCAACTTTAATTTTATTTTAAAATTAATTAATACTCCAAAAATTAAAATAATTATAATAAATAAAATATAACTAAAAAAATCACCAAAATTGGTCCAAATGGTCCCCTGGTTATTAGGAACATCCCATAATTTTCTTAAGGATAGAAACATTTTCTTGGTCATGTTATTGAATTTTCCTTAAAAATAACTATTTTCCATTAAAAATAATTACATAAATAAATTAAATACAGAAAAATCACATTTTCTCCTCTAATGTCTTAATTGACATGTGAGTGAGGTTACATAAAAATTTCAAGTTTATTTGAGCTTAATTTAGTGATTTATAGAATTATTAAGCTTGAAGGGCAAAATGGTAATTAAAAATTTCAACCCTTAATTAAAATTTTAGGATTAATAAGAAAGGGTAGGGTAAAATATTTGATTTTAAACTAATTTTGGATGATTGAAACTTAAATGATTGAGGTTAGAAGCCTACTAACCATTTCAAATATAATTAAAATAAAACTTTTATTAATTAATTAATTGAAATTTTGGAAGAATAATAGAAATTGGAATTATTAAAGTAGGGATATTATTAAGAGGATATTTATTCTTTAATTTAAAAATCCCTAAATAAATCACTTCAATAATACTTAATTCTTAATTAAAAAATTAAAATAATAATCCAAATTAAAATTAAACTAAAATTAAACTAAATTAAATTAAAATCAAAATTAAATTAAAATTAAATCAAATTAAATTAAAATGAAATTAAAATTACATTAAATTAAATTAAAGTAAATTAAAATTAAATTAAATCAAATTAAATTAAATTAAATTAAATTAAATTGAAATGAAATCAAATTAAATTAAAATTAAATTTAATTTAATTAAAATTTAATTTAATTTAATTTAATTAAAATCATTTAACAACAAACCTAAATAAAATCATTAAGAATTAAATCTAAAATAACTTGAGCACTATTCCAAACTTAAACTAATTTTTTATAACTAAGTCAAAATTAAAATTAAATCATTAAGTTTAAATCATTAAAATACTTAATAAGTTGATTTTCCTTTTTAAAGCTCATATTATTATAACTCTTAAATGAGGTATCAAGTGAAGAGTTACTTCACTTATAGGATATTCAAATGTCTTAGTTCACTGAGCAAGAGAACAAAACTTAAACTCTTGGATGATTAATTCACTTGTATAATTAAATTCTCTTGGACTTAAAACAATCTTAGAGGTATTGAAAAGATGTTTAAGACTCGTCTTAAGCACTTCCTCAATATGATGGGATGTTTATAAGAACAATTGAACTTAATTGTTCTTTGGTGAAGAAAATCATCCTTAAACCAAAACACAAGAACCTAAACCTTATTGGAGATGACTAGCTATAAGATTAGGACTTTGGTAGACAACCAAAACCTTTCCCTTAGCTTTACCTAGGTACTTGTTGAAACATTTAAATGTCTTAACATGTGTTTTAAGTGCAGCTTAGGATGACGGGAAGACCCTCCAGGTACGCTTTTATTTTATTGCAGTTTACTTTATTTAAATTTACTTACATGCACTGTACTTTACTTTTCTTGCATGATAAACAAGACTGTTGCATGAAAACCAAAACCTTTAGGATAGTCCTTAAACTGAAACCAAAACTAAATTAAAAGTCATTACAAGATAAAAATCACCGCCACAACATTTTAAAATATAAAACAACTCAAAATTTAATCACAAACAGAACAACAAAACTACAACTTTAACTAAATTAAAACGTCTCGTTGAATGATCGGGAATACCTCGGATGATGTAACCCACATGTTGCTAACGGGATTTCCCACGATCTAAATGAAAGTGTGGAACTCATTCAGTTGAGTTTAGCAAATTCATCTGGACTAAGTGAATTCCATGAAAATAACGGTGCCGGGATGATGGAACCGTGGGATCTTAATCGGTTTTGTTTAAACAACTTTAAGATTTGTTTTAATTAAAATATTAAAAACACTTGGACTTTAAGATTTTCTCTAAACCAAAACACTTCTCTCATCTCCTGATTTATGCTTTCTAAAACTAAATCTCTGCAACAACAAGGAGCTTGAAGCATAGTGGGAAGCACGGCCATCGCCATCAGAAAAACTTGAATCTACTTCAACAAAACCTTTCATAGCTATAAATAACAAAGCCATCTGATTTCGAGGTAGTTTGCTTAGTGCAACATAAATCCTCAACCTTTTCGTTAGGCATTTGTATAATCATGTTATGCAAATTAAGCCCTAACCGGTCTTAGGACTCCGAGGTAGTCGTTTGATACGACATAAACCCTCACATCTTCGAGGCTATTTGTATGATTATGTCATACAAATATAAGTCCTAAATAATTAAAATTGGCAAGATTGAAACATTAAGTAAATTCCCAAATCTAAGCTAAACAATAGGATAGTTTGGGAAGTTGCCAAGATTTTTCTTGGATCCTCAGCTTCTCCCACTTCTCTTCCTTTAGACTCTTAAAATAAACTTGTTCCAAATTTGAGCTGATCCCTATTGAAATTTCCAAAATCCAATCCTTTGAAAACCTTAAACTTTGAAATTCTTGAGAGAAAAACCACTGGTCATTATCAAGAGTTTTCTTAAGTGATTCTCGTCATTTAGGATGTAATTAACTATAGGGGCTTGCCCGTATAGGGAACTTTAAGAACCCAGGTAATATAAACCCTGTTTAATTTCTTTATACTAAACAGGGGAACTTGTCGGCTTATAAAATTGGTTCGCAGACTAAACGGATGTCACAAATCTTCTAGTTTACTTAATCGAGCCCCATCGTCAAGCAGTGTGTCTATTCTTAGGGATAGATACACGGTTTGTGATGTGGTGCTCGTTTATATAAACTATTTGGGATGTGAGATCTGTTTGATACTTCATATCTTAAAATTTTCAAACTCAAAATCATTTTAAAAATCAAATACTACTTTCTAAATTATATATATATTTAAATTAAATTTAAAATCTAAAAAATTCGCCGACAACTTCTGTAGGCGACCCCTTTGCAAAACACATAACCTAAAAATATGCCGATAATTTCTGGCGACTCCACTGGGGACTAGTTCTTTTCTCCATTTTGATCAGATGGTTTTGCTTTCATAAATCAGTAGTGAGTCCATGCCCCTAGTGGACCAAAACTACCATTCTTCCGTTGGAATACCCCGTTCATTTACATGTCTTAAACGAATATAGCCAACTTCTCTCGGATTTAGGAGCCACTTGTTTAGATACCCCTAAACGGAGAGGTTACGAGATCCTTTTACCTATTTTCTGAGGTGGGGTGGACCCCAATAGGTGTTAGTTTAGGAGCGGTCCTTCGAGTCGAGAAGTCTTGCATAAGACTTTCTCTTCCTTTTCAATTCTGAATTGGATCCTTTACCTTTTCTACACCTTTGAACATTCCGTTCCTAATAAACAAATCCTCTAATAAACGACCCTTTTGATAAATAAATCTTTTTAAAATCACAAATACACTAAGATAAACGAAAATGTGTTCGGACTCTTTCATTTTCGTCCTAAACTTTACGATGAAAAGAAGCATAATTCGGGACTGACATTCGGAATCTGCCCTGCAGAAAATCACTGCCCCAAAGTTAATCTTTTCCTTCACCAATGGAATGGACTTCACCGTTTACAAGGATGAGCTGCCCGACAATGGAATCATCCGTTTCGGACAAGGATTTGGTAACACAAATGTCAAGTTCGCTGACGTCATTCTCTTCACACTAATGGACAAAGTGTCAGAAATTGAAGAGTCCGTGATTGAGTTCAACCTGAAGTCGGCTCAAGAATTCCCTTCTCTACAACGGGTTCCAGCTGAAAGGAGTACCATGGTTCGTAGGAGGACTGTTGTCTCTACCCCCACTGGTCTAGTCATCTCAGAACCTACCCCGACTTCTGCCAAACTGAAGGGGGAAGGAAATCCAAGTATGTGATGAGCCTGTCACTGTGGAGGGTGCAGACTTTGCTACAATACCGTCTGTTTTTGAGATTGGGTCCAATTCAAGAGTGGCACCCCTAACTCGGAATCAAAGGAGAAATAGAAGCAGAAAGATCGCCAAGAAAGTTAGAGTTGCTGAAGTTGCTTTTCTAGAAGAAATTCTTGAAGAAAGAGAAGAACTGCCTGAGTATATACCTCTGTTGGAAGGGAGCAAGTTTCACCCCCTCTCTGCCGCATCAGATGAAGAGGATGTTCGTAGGATCGCCACCGCATTACCCCGACCTGCATACTACAACAATTACAAGAGGAAAAGGGATAAGACTACGCCATTGACTCTGCTGCAAGCTATTATAGAGAGATTTGCAAAGAAAGAAAGATGCCTTGTATCAGAAATCTTAAGAAGGATAGGACGGGCGCCAGCTAAATCCCGCCTCGAACCGCGAATAGAACCTGTTGCTGCCACAGAGAAACCAAAGAAGGAGAGAAAAGACAGTCTGCCCGTTGTTGTATCGGATCTACAGATTAGGGAGGATACCACCTTCCAGCATATAGCCGACAGACCATCCGGTCCTAGGCTTCCGGCTGCAAGAAGGATGGTATGGCGACCTACTATTGGCCAGCTAAGACCAAAGAAATGTCCTGAGAAGAGATGTTTCGTCAGGAGACTCGAATCAGAAGAAAGTGCTACTACAATAAAGGAAACCCCCGAAAATGAAGTTCAACAAACGTCACGAGACAACTGCAAGACCGTGCGAAAAGGGCCACTAGAGGATGCCATGGACAAGTTAATGACCGACATCCGATGGTTAGCAAAAGAAAGAGAAGAAGAATTAGGAAACAAATTTGACTCATCAGAGTTCATGGATGAAGAGTATGCCGAGATCAACATGGTTGAGACACGAGCATCGTCAGCTTCCCAAGGTGCTCCGGCAGCTGTGGAAAGAGATGAACGAGAGGTATTGAGAGCACGGATTCAAGAGAGAGATGACACAATTTCCCAGATGGCAAAGAGGATGGAAGAGATGGCTGCTGCCTTAGCCACTCTCCAGAGTCAGGCCCAGCCTCAAAAAGAGACACCCCCAGAGATTATCCATATTGCAGATGGAGGAAAAGAGATCACATCCGTCAACGGAGACGAACCACCAAAGAATGATTCTACACGAGCATGATCCACGAAAAGGATATTAAAAATATGGTAGAACGGCGAGGTGCGAGAAGCTTTAGCACAATCCGAGAATGGAGCATCTATTCGGACGGTTAGACCTTACCCGAGGAGTTCGATGCGGTCCGATACCCGAAAGGCTTCGTACCACCTCTGTTTAAGACTTTTGATGGGACGGGAAACCCTCGACAGCATGTCGTACATTTTCGTGCTAGTTGCTGCAATGCCGGTGGCAGTGACGCTTTACTCTTTCGACAGTTCATCAGCAGTTTATCAGGGATTGCCTTCGACTGGTACGCAGAATTGCCGAATGGTTCAGTAAAGACCTTTTCAAAACTAGAAAATCTCTTTATGAAACGATTTGCCGGAGCTCAGCACCACATCACTATTGGTGATCTAGTGGTGGAGCAGCAAATGTCGAACGAGACTTTAGTATATTACATACTTCGATGGAGAAACTTAAGCATGAAGTGTGAACCACAGCTTTAAGAACAACATGCAGTCCGTATCCTGCTTAAAAGTATCCATGGCCCTATAGCACTTCTCCTTAAAGGATTTACGATCAAGACTTTCGAGAAGTTGCTTAGCAAGGCCGGGAGCTTACAAGAAGAAGCAAAGCAGCTAAGTTTTGCGGACAAGAACGATAAGCAGATGCCTGTGAAAACATTCGAGAAGAAATCTGGAATCGTCGCGGCAGTAGATAAGGGCAAGCAACCAATGTAGATACAGTCAGAGCGGCCACAATCTAGTTACCAACCACCGCAACGAACATACCAACAGCCTTAGCAAGGCTATCAGCAACCTCGTCCGAGCTATCAGTCGCCTCAGCATTATGAACAACCGCCTCGTTTGTCACATACTTTAAGAGAACTTCTAAATAAAGAATACCCATTCAAAACTGAAGCAGTAGCGAAGATGTTCTGCAGCTTAATGAAGACACCGGATTTTCAGCTACCAGAGCCCAAGAAGCCGAAGGAAGTCAATAAGAAAGATCATCTAAACTATTGCCCTTACCACCAGATGCTTGGACACAAGATAGAGGATTGCATCACTTTCAAGAGTTGGCTTGATGATAATCTCTAGAAGTGGAACATAACAATCCCAAAAGAATACATGAAGGAAACCCAGAAAGGAGGTTCCGTCAATGTTATTTCAACGGATCCCATTGTTCTGATAGACCCTTACGCGACTGATGGTGGATGGAGTACCGTCTGGACAAAATCATCAAAGAAAATTTTGGATCACATCCAGGCCGCTTCGGTACGCGCTTCAACTCAGAGTTCGAAACCTGTCGAGCCGGCACTATCACTTGCGATTGAAGAACCGCCCTAAAAGGAGGAAAAGATCGTGGAAGAAAAGAAGACCAAGACTCCGGAGGGTAGACTAGGGGCTGCTTATCCTAGGATGGTTGTTTCCAATTCGGGGGAGAAATCCCTCGAACTCCTGACTCTGTATGACTATCTGCTCGCTCCGGCGGGATCTTATAATGATAAGGGTTATGACGTTGGCTACGTTTTGACTGTTTCTAACGATTACGTAACTAACGACAACCGGCTTAATCTGGATCTTGATTCCAATACAAATAAGGATTCTCAAATCATACACAACCTCGATGACCACAACGAAGAAGATGTTCACAAAGGAGGCTACGAAAGCTCGACAAGCAATGAGTCCATTTATGAATTCCGAGGGGCTCCGATCACGATAGAATTAGAACCATCAGACACCGAAGCAACTTTAGAAGAGCCAATTGTTCCAATTCAAGAGGATACACCGGCAGATTCAACACCAAATTCAGAAGAAATAACGGAATTAAATTTAAGGAGTGGAAAAGTTCTACCCCTGAGAATGGGTCCAAAAGATAAAGGAAAGCGGTGGTTGCTCGGGAAGAGCCGGCCCGGCGAAGGAATGCCCATTCGGGAAGAAACCGAGGAACATGGTAATAAAGTGGACTATAATGTGCTAGCCCATCTTAGGAAGCTACCGGTCAAACTAAGCATATACGACGCTACGACCTGTCAAAGGAAATAAGGGAAGCTCTGATGAAGGCTTTACTTGATCCAGAGATTTGTCTAGCTCAAATGGCCGGTGATTCCTTCGACGAGGTTTGCACGTTAAGAGAACAGTGAGGTGTTACCTTCACGGACAATGATCTATTACTGGGAACAACAGATCACAACCTACCGTTATACATTTCAATCATTATTGGAATGTTTACGCTCTCCAGAGTGTTGGTTGATCCAGGAGCATCAATCAACATAATGAATCTTCGGACGCTAGCATATTTGGAAATTGATGCTCGTGAACTTGAAGCAGACAAGATGCTATTAAGAGCCTTCAATCAAAAAGGAGAAAGAGCTCTTGGATCGATAACACTACTAAAGAACACCGGTGATTTAGGAAAGACAACCGCAAAATTTCACATAATTGATTCTGAGACATCGTTCAACGCTCTACTGGGTCGGCTATGGATCCATGAAAACCGGATGGTATCGTCGTCTCTGCACCAGTGCATAAAGTATTACGAAGGAGGGGAACAGTGCATCAAAGGTGATTTGCAACCGTTCTCCGTGCACGAAATTGGAATTCATGAAGATGCGGCCTACTACGAGCCCCCGAAGAAAACAATCTTTTCCAGAAATACCATACCAAATGAAGCAAAAGAAATTCGAGACGATGAAGAACCTAAAGTTCTAGTCCAACAGTCACTCACCACTCCCTTACGGCAAGATGGTGAAGGTTTCTCCAGAACTCGCATCCGAGGTCGAGGCCGGGGACGGGGTCGTGGAAGAGACGTTGGGACAGTTGGACAGAAGAAACCATTCATCGACGTTGATTGGGAGAACACTTCTGAAGAAGAAGAAGAAATCAAGAAAGAAGCAGTGACAATAAGTCAAAAGAAACCCCAGTTTAAAATTTCTCTCGAAGATGAAAAGAATGAAGAATACAAATCAATGTACGAGAAGATAAATCGATGTGTGCATACTATGACCCTAACCCCGATCCATTCTAATAAAGTCGAGGGCATGGTGTTCAAAGAGGTACATGGTGGCGGTACCAAGCCAATCAAGTTTTACCACGGTGCTTCTTCTTCCAATACTGAAAAAGATGTACAATTTGAAGATGTTACTTCTTATGAATTAATGGAATTGCCGTTTGAGTGGTATTCTCCCTGTGTCCAAAATTTAATTCAACGTGGTGTCTCACCTCGACAATGGACAAAAAGCCGGTCACAACACTTTGAAAAATTATGGAATAATGCCGGTCGACCTCCCAATTCAAAACATGGCCTCGGATTCGGCACAGTAGGATCAGTGGATGATACGGGATTTTGCTTGGTTGTCACTTGCGAACCAAATGAAGACTGCTTGGAAGATTCAGAAGATCTCGAAGATCTACCAATCGGAGATGCTCCACCAGAATTCGAGGAAGAAATCAAATCTACAATAGATGAGTTAATGGAAGTTAACTTAGGTACTAGCGAAAAGCCCAGGCCCACCTTTGTTAGCTCCTTACTCAATAAAGAAGATTCCGAAAGTATAATCAATCTACTAATGGAATTCAAGGACTGTTTTGCTTGGAGTTACAACGAAATGCCAGGATTAGCTTCAGAAGTCGCAGTTCACAAGTTAGGAGTAGATCCTACTTCTGTTCCAGTCAGACAAGCTCCCAGAAGAATGCGTCTAGAAATTAAGCAACAAGTAATAGCCGAAGTTAAGAAGCTAATAGATGCTAAATTTGTCCGTGAAGAATAATCTCCTACTTGGTTAGCCAACGTGGTACCAGTCAGAAAGAAGAATGGTCAGATCAGAATCTGCGTGGATTTCAGAGATTTAAATAAAGTATGCCCAAAAGATGAATTTCCACTACCGATCCTAAAACTGATGATCGACATTGCTTCAACACATGAAATATTTTCATTCATGGATGGATCATCAGGATACAACCAAATAATGATAACACCAGAAGACGAATAGCTCACGGCCTTCAGAACGCCAATCGGAATATACTGCTACACAGTAATGCCATTCGGACTAAAGAACGCAGGAGCAACATACCAAAGAGCAATGACAAGAATTTTTGATGATCTCATTCACAACCAAGTTGAGTGCTACGTGGATTACGTGGTTATCAAAAGCCAGCTGAAAGAAGATCACCTGTACGATTTGAGAATTGTTTTCGAGCGACTAAGACAATACAACCTTAAGATGAATCCCCTGAAATGCGCCTTCGGCGTCACCTCTGGAAAATTCTTAGGATTTGTCGTCCGACATCGCGGGATTGAAATTGATCCGGAAAAGATTAAAGCTATCTTAGAAATGCTACCTCCTAAAACCTTGAAACAACTACGGTCCTTTCAAGGGAAATTGGCATATCTTCGACGCTTTATCTCTAATTTGTTAGGTAGGTGTCAGCCCTTCTCGACATTAGTTAAAAAGGATGCCAAATTCATTTAGGAAGAGAAATGCCAGCGGGCCTTCGAGGACATTAAGCAGTATTTAATGACACCTCCTATCTTAGCAGCCCCAGTCTCAGGTCGACCTATAATACTTTATACCGCGGCTCTAGACGAATCCCTTGGAGCCCCGCTAGCCCAGGTCAATGATGAGGGAAAAGAGAATGCTCTCTACTACTTAAGCCGTCGTCTAATCCCGACGGAAGTAAAGTATCCTCCTATCGAGAAGCACTGCTTAGCCCTGATCTTCGCCGCACAAAAGCTTAGGCATTACATGCTTTCTCATAAGGTCAACCTTATTTCGAGGGTTAATCCGTTGCAATACTTGATGACCCGGCCAGACGCTTTCCGGCGGACTTGCCGGGTGTTCAATGATACTATTGCAATTTGACATAACTTTCGTTCCTCTTCGCGCCGTAAAGGGACAAGTCCTAGGCGACTTCCTTGCGGCACATCCTTTCTCGGCGGATTCGCCTCTCGATGACGATTTGCACGACGAGCAGATAATGAGCCTAGAAGACACTGACGATCGACGTTGGGAACTATACTTCGACGGTGCGTCCTCAGCACAGAAGAACAAAGAATTGCAAACGATAGTGCCCGGTAAGGCAGGAATCGAACTAATATTTATAACACCGGAGCGGGGGATGTTAAGATACTCCTACCACTTAACAGAAGCATGCACAAACAATGAGGCAGAATACGAAGCCCTCATAACAGGACTGGAACTAACCATTCAAATGGGAAAAACATACATCAACATCTACGGGGATTCTCAGTTGATCATTCAACAGGTCGCCAGACAGTACAGGATTCTAAAGCCAAGACTCGAGCAGTACTTTCAGTATGCCATGAAACTGTTAGAACATATTCCGAATGTAACGATCTATAGGATCCCCAGAAAAGAAAATGCTCTTGCAGATGCGCTAGCTCGCCTTGCAAAAGAATTTGCTTGCTTACAAGATGAGTCAGTTGAAGTGTCAGTTTAGGGACGATAGGTCCTATCACAGCTCGACATGGATATGATACAAAAATAAAAAAAAGCTGAAGAAACAATTGCAGCAGTGAAAGAAAATACAGAAGATTGGCGACAGCCATTAATAGACTCCCTGCGAACAGGAAACCTACCGGACGATAAGTCGATAGCCCATCAAATCAAGAAAAGAACTCTGTCTTACACATTGATAAATAATACGTTATACAGAAGGTCTTTTGATCAAATGTGGTTAAGGTGCCTGAGCGAGTCCGAAGCTCGTGAAATTGTCAAAGAGGTACACTCAGGACTCTGTGGCGCTCATCAGTCGGGTCCAAAGATGAAAATGAAGATTAAGAGACTAGGGTACTACTGGCCCTCAATGATGACCGACTGTATGAAAATCACCAAGAGCTGTCACCAATGCCAAGTGCATGGAGTGGTTCTACATCAACCTCCAAATGTGCTACATCTGACAATTGCGTCGTGGCCATTCAAATGCTAGGGCACAGTATAGTGGGTCCGATAGAACCACCTTCTTCAAGAGGACATCGCTTCATCCTTGCAGCTACAGACTACTTTTCTAAATGGGCAGAAGCAGTTCCACTCAGGGAAGTAAAGGCACACCACGTGCTACAGTTTTTCAAAAACCAAGTTTTCTACCATTTTGGGGTACGGGTATCGCGCAGAATCATTTCAAATAATGGGTCCGCATTCATAAGTATAAAAATCAACAATTTTGTCAGAAGACATGGAATCGATTGGCGATACTCAACAATCTACTATCCTAGAGCAAACGGCTTGGCTGAGGCTTTTAATAAAACTCTCGTTCAAATTTTAAAGAAAAATTTGGACGACAACAAGAGAAATTGGCACGAGAAGTTGTTAGAAGCCTTATGGGCCTATAGGACAACTTTTAGGACTCCTACTCAGTCTACGCCTTACGCTTTAGTGTACGGGTCCGAGGCAGTGTTACCATTGGAAGTCCAGCTTCCATCACTCAGAATCGCAGTCGCAAACAAGATTACTACAAAAGAAAATGCCAGATTACGACTCGAAGAACTGGAAAGCTTGGAAGGGAAAAGACTTGCAGCGCAGCAAAATTTTGAACTGTACCAAGCTAAGATGATCCAGGCCCATGATAAACTTGTCCGCCCAAGAACTTTCAAAGTTGGTGACTTAGTACTTGTCCTCAAGAGACCTATTCTTGCACACCGCAAGATAGGAGGTAAATTTGAACCGACTTGGGAAGGAGTTTGTTTGTGGTCGAGACGATCTACTCGGGAGGCTCCTACCAACTTGTGAATTGCCGAGGAGAACGACAAATGCTTCCAATCAACGGACGATATTTGAAGAAGTATTATGCAACCTGATGTTACGAAGGAATGAATTCTCATCCCTAGAAACACGGGTGAAGTAACCACTTGTGACTGGGTCCGAACCCAAAAAACATAAAAAATGAGTGACAAAAAAAAATCATTAACAAAAATTCATGTGCTAAAAACAAATAATGTGAAATCATAATAGTAAAGTTTTAACCCTTCCTTTCAAATCAAACCTTGTTCCTAATCTTTCCTCATCTTTTCCTACTTTCCTTAAAAATTAAAATAAGTGAATAAGAATCTTCAGTGATAAATATTTTCTTAATTTTCTTGTTTTTAGTACAGCCCCTGATCCTTTCCTTGTCTTTTTCGCAGGGAAATGTCGAACGGGCGGTAGGTCCTAAACTTTAAAAATGGCGTGAGTCTCGCACTCGATGAAAAGAGGTTGAAGGATGGAGCAGCAAAAGAAATTGATTCTGACTTCACACCAACCAGCCTACAGTATGAAGAAAATGATTGGGTCACAGTTGACCGAGAAGAGCTTCACAGCCAGACAGTGATGAAGATGGGTGGCCCAAGCCACCAATCCAGCAACAAGAAAAGAAAGACAAACATCGAGGAAAGCAAGAAAATTAAGTCAGTAGTTGCCACAGTAGAGGGCAGGCTCGTCAACGCCACGCCCATAGAAATTTAAGGGGTAAGGAGAGCTAGTCTCACTGCTACCCAAAGGAGGAATAAGAATAGCCGTATCCGCAAGATGTTGACTAAACTAGCAGCAGATCAACACGAAGAGATAGCCGCTTTTGCCGGCACACATATTTCAAAGATATCGATTCGTTAGGAACCAGAAAGAAGAAAGTCAACGCCAAGAAAATCAGAACAAATCGAAGAAATACCAAGAAGAACAGAAATAGAGTCAGTGCCTCGACCCCGGATGAAGATACCAGATCTGAAGAACCTTGTTGCGGAAGCGACCCGAGATGTCCCGACGGAGACAATCCCGAGGAGCGAGGTATGCAGGAGAACGTGACGGGATTGAACCATACATCCCGCAGTACGTTACTAGGCCTCGTTACTTGCAGATCATCCCAGAATATGAATTAGAAAGAATGCAAAATGTTGAGAAGAAGACTTTCGAATACTTAGAAAGGATTAAAGGCAAGAGAGTCAACATTTTGGAAGGCCTCGAGTTACACAAATGTATTCTCAGAGTACGAGCAGCAGCAGATTATGGATTGCATCTTAGAGCTTTAGGAGATGGGCCGAAGCGAGTTGTACGAGGGAAAAGACTTTTCGGAACCCGGAGATGGATGCCGGGGAAAGGAAGAGTCACGATACAATGCGGATGTTGCTATAACTTCGCGAGAAGACGGAAAAGGAAATCCACCGGGGATACTCCGTCGCGGTGAGGAGGATCTAATGCGAGGATAATTAAAAGAATGGTGAAAAGAATGATAACGTGGAGGGTGCTACCAGCGGGCCGTATACCCAACGGTTGCATCATCGACATTTACCGAGAAAGGCGGCGCATACCTCCACACGAGACCACCACGACTTTGTCGGACCTTTACGCACGGTTTCATTCGTCAACCAATGCAATATCATGTTCGGATCGACCTCCGGATAGCAGGCCCGGGTAAGTTCCGAGGGTCGGTGGAGATACCACTTCCGGTAGGTTCCGTCATGATATTAAAAGGAAATGGAGCAGACATCACAAAACATTGTATACCGGGAGTGCTAGTGGAGCGGATCTCCGTTACTTTTAGAAGGATGGACGACAGAAAGGTGCCTTACCACTTCCAGCCAGATCCAGAAATGGAGAGTCTCCGGCTCTACGAGCTGTGAGTTACATGGGAAATAGCACACCTCCAATGCACATCCATGAGGCATTCCTGCCAAGGGTGGCTTGGAAGGTGATGTTATTACCCATGTTTCTTACTATTCATACATGGATTTTTTTTTTGACAGACGCTTTTGGATGTATTAACAAGAAGTTTACACAGTCCGTTTTGAAGTTACATGGATTGTATGAGACATTAAATTTCTGAGAAAAATGTCATCATGACTAGATCAAGTTGTATGATGTACTTTCAGCAAGTTGGAATGAAAACGGCTACGTCATATTTTGCCTTCGCCTCTTTTGTGCAAATTGACTGGGAAACGCCATTAGAGTTAAATGAACTTTGAACGAAGAACAGAAGAGAAAAGAAAATAAATGAGAACTTTCCTTAAAAATCTAAATAGTAAAATGAACTTCAAATTCACATGAACACTAAATGAACAACAAAAATAAAATCAGGTCACTAAAGGACAAATGAATTGAACCTAAATCTCAAATTGAATTCCAGTCTAAATCCATCCTTTCAAACCCTCCAATTCTTCTTCAAATCAAGATCTACTTCAGACCTCCTTTGAAACTCTCTCTCGGGATGATTTCAGAACCACAAAAAAAATTTCGATTTGGTTCTGATGGCATGGATTCAAACTCTTCGCCAAATAATCAAACTTTGATTGATTCTCGTGGGATGTGGAACACTTTCATAATCTCATTTCAATCTCCCGCAAAATCTAAATCTCCACAGTACATTTCAATTCAAAATTTTCGAGACTGGTACCTACATTTCAGTTCTCATTTCGAGATCGATACCAACATTTCGATTCTCATCTGAATTGATACCTACATTTCAATTCAATATTTCCGAGACTGGTACCTACATTCCATCTCTCATTTTGAGATCGATACCTACATTTCGATTCTCATCTAAATTGATACCTACATTTCGATTCAAAATTTCCGAGACCGGTACCTACATTCCGAGTTCTCATTTCGAGATCGATACCTACATTTCGATTCTCATACGAATTGATACCTACATTTCAATTCAAAATTTCCGAGAGCTAGTACCTACATTCCAGTTCTCATTTCGAGATCGATACCTACATTTTGATTCTCATCTGAATTGATACCTACATTTCAATTCAAAATTTCCGAGACTAGTACCTACATTCTAGTTCTCATTCCGAGATCGGTACCTACATTCCGACTCCCTTTTTGAAATCAATACCTAAATTTCGATTCTCTTTCGAATTGGTACCTAAATTTCAATTCTAAATTTCTGAGACTGGTACCTAAATTCCAATTCTCTTCCTTCGAGGTCGGTACCTAAATTCTGACTCTCATCCGAGATTGATACCTAAATTTCGATTCACTTTCAGGTTTGATACTTAAATTTCAAATCTCACTCTCTCGAGATCAGTACCTAAATTCTGATTCTCATCCTTTTTTTGTCGATACTTAAACTACGATTCTCACTCTGAGGCTAGTACTTAAATTTCAGTTCTCTTCACAATCCCGAGGTTGAAACCTATGTTTCAATTCTCATTTCAAATCCAAATTTCAAATTCAAAATTTCCTTAAATCGAATTTAAATTAAACTTCAATCGAAATTGAAACTCAGAACAAATCGAAATCTAAACTCACACATTGAAACTTGAAATTTAAAAGTAAAATAAAATCTAAATCAAATTCCACAGATCTTGTGATTTGGAGTTCACCTCCTTTTCCATTCCCCAACAAGAGTTCAGGAATCTCCAGTTTTGGAAATATACTTGATACTCCCCAACAGAAATTTTTCTACTCTGTCCTAAGTTTTTCACTTGGACATTTGTGTTGGTTTTGTTGATCTCTTCGGTCAACACCAATACGCGCGATGTGCTTGGTTAGCACACCACACCTATTGGGGGTCCATTTGTTGACCTCATTTTTATGAGGTCTTCTCTTCTCTCTTTAGTACTTAGGATCTAGCCTTAGGCTTTTCCTTTGAATATCTTAGAGAACTAGAAATGGAACCCACCATTTAGAAATTCAAGCCAATTCTTAACTCCCTGCAAACCTTATAGGCTTGATTGTAAACCCCCAAGTCACTGCCCCTGAGTCACTTGGAGTGTTGGGATCAAATGCGGAGGTTTAAAGGATGAGTTCCCTATAGGACTTTTTGGCCTTAGGATCACCCTGGGTGGCCTGGTCTGGTGAGGGCTGACTTACACATACACCACACTCTCACACACATTCCAAGTCCTAAAACCATGCTCTCACCCAACTTGACCTTTTGACTCATGTGAGTAATTCATATGGATGATCCTTAACCCCTAAGCCCTTGGCTAAGAGGGTTAGGAACAACATGTTGAATGCCTCAAATGAGTTCTTTCATGGCTCATATGGGCTTAATATGGCTTCATGGCTCAACCAAAGTGATTTCATTCTACTCACATTCAATCAAGCTTCATTTTTCAAACATTTCAATTTTTGACCCCCGGAGCCCCGCCAAACCTACCAAAATGCCCTTGAAATGACCCAAAATTTGCAAAATTACCCAAATTCCCCAAAATTCCTCAAAATCAGTCCTTAAACATTTCTCACCATCCAAATCGATCATGTTTGAACAAAACTTCCAAAAATTCCAAAAATACCCCCAATACCCTCCAAATTACCAAAATGCCTCTCTTGACCCAAAAATCCAAAAATTCCCAAAAAATTCCAAAAAATCCCAAATATTCCCAATTGCATTTTGTTCAACTGTACCATGGGCCAATTTTGTCAATTTACCCCCACTTTTACTAAAATTCCCAATTTGACCCATTTTTAACCCAAATGAACCCAATGTCAAACCAAACCTCCCCAATTGACCTCAATTTCGGTCCAATTCAATTCTAAACTTCAATTAAATATCACAAATATCAATCTATACCAAATCCAAGTCCAATTTGATTGACATTTGAATCTAATTTCACTTTTAAGCTTAATGCCCAATTTTGGCCCATGACCTAAACATAGCCCAAACCAACCCAATTCAACTCCAATTAACCCCAAACCATTTCTATACCTTCCCTAACATCCCCACAAACAAAATACTAACATAATTTGCCCAAAAATTGGACCCAAACCCTACTTAAATTCAACCGAACCCAAAATCCCTTAAATGGGCCTACACCCAAACCTAACCCAAATAGGCCCAAATCCCAAAATCAAAACCCAAACAAAGTTTAAACCTCTTTGAAACACTCCCATAAATATTTCTTAATGTTAATTTTACATCAATTTCAACATTAGCCCAACCCTAGCCCAAGTTAGTCCACTTTGACCTATTTTGACCCTATCACTAAAGAGACTCAAACCTACCCAATTCAATCCCAAATCACTCTAAACTTGTTTTAAATCACTCATGACATATCCTTAAACTAAACCCAACATTTATTTGGCATGGCCCTTTGCAAAATTTTTTCATCTAAAAGCCCATTTTGAAACATAAAAGCCCACCCATTTAAGTCATTTAAAAGCCCATTCTT
This sequence comes from Papilionanthe hookeriana x Papilionanthe teres, assembly GCA_022702705.1. Taxonomy (NCBI): domain Eukaryota; kingdom Viridiplantae; phylum Streptophyta; class Magnoliopsida; order Asparagales; family Orchidaceae; genus Papilionanthe; species Papilionanthe hookeriana x Papilionanthe teres. Next base: position 102,947,083 of record CM040421.1, on the reverse strand, counting down.
AACCAAACTCAAAAGCCCAAAAAATCATCCAAAGCCCATATGACACTCTCCCTCATCAAACATTCAATTTAAAATCATCTCTAAAGTCCTAATTTATCATCAAGTCATTCCAATTTTAGCCACATAACAATCTCCTTAAAATTCATAAAAAATGCCTAAAACCCATTTCTATGAAACCGAGCCAAGCCATCCTAAGCCATAGGCAAGCCATGAAGCCATGCAAGAGCCACATGGGAGCCATGAAATCCCCTTTACATGTCACCATGCTATCTTGGGCAAAAGGAGGAGGTTCTTTACATATTCTCTTAAGAGTGATTAACCACTCTCATGTCTCCCCTAATTCATGCTTAAGCCTAATTGTACTTGGATGGTGACTTCTCCCCACTAATTAAGCTGAACCAAATGACTTTCTCTTCAGCCCAAATTAGCCTTGGGGAGGTGCACCTAGCCCAATCTATGTATTTAACCAAATTTAGCCAAAATACACTCTTGCCCCATTCCACTTAAATCAAGCCCTTTACACATGTCAAACCCCAATTGACTTCACCAAATTCAACTCCTGACCTACCTGACCTTGAGGGTGACCCATGCCTGGCCGGCCAGCCACCACAGCCACCGGAAAACACCATGGCCGAGACCTTGGAAGGAGACAAACATTGAAACTCTCCCTTGTTGAGCTGCCCTATGCCTAGTGGCCATTGGAGCTGTTCTTCCCTTACTGAAGTAGGCGATCCCAGCCATTAACCCCCACAGGAGGCCCTCAGACCGGCTCTATTTAAGAACCACCCCCTCTCGACCATGAGAGGAGTTGCACATAAACCATACGAAACTCGCCGAAATTGTTCCGGATCATCCTCCACACTTAGAGCAATTGATCCCCGGTAACAATTTGCCACTAATCCACCAACGAGCCTAATTTCTCGACCAAAATTTCACCCAAAACCGGGACATCTCCCGATTCTCCACCAAAATCAAATTAAACTCACCCACACCTGCACAAGAATAAGAGAAGAAGTTCCCAGGTGAAAGCCCCCTCTCCGGGCCACACATCCGCTCTACCCTCCGAAGGTTGTGATCGGGTGCAGTGGAAATCGAAGTCTAGGTAATTCCACAGGGCCGGAGACTTCATCTGGAGCTTACTTGGACTCAATCGAAGGTGACACAACTCTCAGAACGAAGCCACACTTCTCTGAGCAAAGGTATGAGCTCTCTCTTCTTCCCGAGTTTCCATGAATTCTCCATTTCTATTGCCTTAATTTCATGCCACATAAGTCATATGGATGTGTTCGTCTCTTCAAGACGAATCCATAGAGCATAAGAACGTAGGAATCGGTTAAGTATCGAGGGAGATATTAAGCCTGGAAGATGGACGGTTCTCGGGCTAGGAGGCTTGGGGACGATGAACGGATGCCGTCCATTTGATACACACGCGGGTGGACGGTCCAGATTGAGCCGTATGAGGAGACGGGACGATACAGCGGGCCGCGTGGCATCCCAGTCAGATGGCGGTGCCGAACCAGAAGACGCCGCGTGGCCGTTCGGGGAGGCTAAGGTTGATGCGGCGCCGCGTGGATAAGTAGATAAATAGGGAATTTTCTTATTTATTAAATACCCAGAACTTTAAAAATGCATAACTTTGTGTAGAAAAATCCTAAAAATAAAATAAAAATACCCTCTTGCTCAGTGAATAGAGGAGAATAATGTGGAAAAGAAATCAAGTCATTTCATTAAGTATTTTATTTTTAATAATTTATTTACTCTCGGTGGTATTTTAATTCTCCATTTGCATAGAAAATTCACCATGGCATGAGACCGTAGGACTTTTAAAGCCTCTGAACTTGGGAACATTCCCTGAATTTTCCAAGGTCAGAGGCCATCCCTATGAGAAGTTATTGATTTTTCAATTGCATGTTACTGTTTTGAGTATTTTAATTCCCATAACTAGCATGTTGAGAAATAAATTCTAGGAAAATTTGGTGATGTTTCTCATGATCAGAGGAACCTAAAAAAAAATAGGTTTTGAGTAATTCACTTGGAACAACCCTAATTGGCCTAAATACCCAAAATCGAACTTTAATTAATAAGGGTTAACCACACATTAAATTGACTTGAAAAAATTTCTCCACTGATCTTTAGGATCAGAGGAACATCACATAAAAATTTGAAATCAATTGGACTTGATTAACCCTACCAAATGGGTTGATTAAGCCTCTTAAGCAAAATGGATAAAATTAAACTTTAAAAATTAATAACTCACAAAATACTTTTCAAAAATTCACAAAAATGGTTTTGAGGCTTCTCTGACGTCAGGGGAATTTAAGAAAATTAAAATTGTAATTTTCTAAAAATTTTCATTTTTAAGCTTATTTTAATATTTTTAATAATTAAAAAATAATAAAAATCATAAAAATATTTAAAATCGCCAAAATGTCACATTTTGAATTCTAATCACTTAGGAACAAACCAAATTTTTTTTTTAAGTCCCTAGGATAAGATATTGAATTTTAAAGGATTAATGTAATTTTTAATATTAAAAAATGTATTTTCCAACCTTTTCACTAAAATAATTCTAATAAATCAAAGAAAAATAAAAAAAATATAACATTTGTTTCTCTAGACTCCTTGAGGTCATAGAGATTTAAGAAAAATATAAAACCCTTTTTTCAACTTTAATTTTATTTTAAAATTAATTAATACTCCAAAAATCAAAATAATTATAATAAATAAAATATAACACAAAAAATCACTAAAATTGGTCCAAATTGTCCCCTGGTCATTAGAAACATCCCATAATTTTATTAAGGATAGAAACATTTCCTTGGTCATGTTATTGAATTTTCGTTGAAAATCACTATTTTCCATTAAAAATAATTATATAAATAAATTAAACACAGAAAAATCACATTTTCTCCTCTAATGTCTTAATTGACATGTGAGTGAGGTTACATAAAAATTTCAAGTTCATTTAAGCTTAATTTAGTGAGTTATAGAATTATTAAGCTTGAAGGGCAAAAGGGTAATTAAAAATTTCAACCCTTAATTAAAATTTTAGGATTAATCAAAAAGGGTAGGGTAAAATATTTGATTTTAAACAGACTTTGGATTATTGAAACTTAAATGATTGAGGGTTGAAGCCTACTAACCATTTCAAATATAATTATAATAAAACTTTAATTAATTAATTAATTGAAATTTTGGAAGAATAATAGAAATTGGAATTATTAAAGTAGGGATATTATTAAGAGGATATTTATTCTTTAATTTAAAAATCCCTAAATAAATCACTTCAATAATACTTAATTCTTTATTAAAAAATTAAAATAATAATCCAAATTAAAATTAAACTAAAATTAAATTAAATTAAATTAAACTAAAATCAAAATTAAATTAAAATTAAATTAAATTAAATTAAATTAAATTAAATTAAATTAAAATTACATTAAATTAAATTAAATTAAAATTAAATTAAATTAAATTAAATTAAATTAAATTAAATTAAATTAAATTGAAATTAAATCAAATTAAATTAAAATTAAATTAAATTGAATTAAAATTAAATTGAATTAAATTAAATTAAAATCATTTAACAATAAACCTAACTAAAATCATTAAGAATTAAATCTAAATTAACTTGAGCACTATTCCAAACTTAAACTAATTTTTTATAATTAAGTCAAAATTAAAATTAAATCATTAAGTTTAAATCATTAAAATACTTAATAAGTTGATTTGCCCTTTTAAAACTCTTATTATTATAACTCTTAAATGAGGTATCAAGTGAAGTGTTACTTCACTTATAGGATATTCAAATGTCCTAGTTCATTGAGCAAGAGAACAAAACTTAAACTCCTGGATGATTAATTCACTTGTATAATTAAATTCTCTTGGACTTAAAAACAATCCTAGAGGTATTGAAAAGATGTTTAAGGCTCGTCTTAAGCACTTCCTCAATATGATGGGATGTTTATAAGAACAATTGAACTTAATTGTTCTTTGGTGAAGAAAATCATCCTTAAACCAAAACACAAGAACCTAGACGTCATTGGAGATGGCAAGCTATAGGATTAGGACTTTGGTAGACAACCAAAACCTTTCCCTTAGCTTTACATAGGTACTTGTTGAAACATTTAAATGTCTTAACATGTGTTTTAAGTGCAGCTTGGGATGACGGGAAGACCCTCCAGGTGCGCTTTTATTTTATTGCAATTTACTTTAATGCAATTTACTTACATGCAGTGTACTTTACTTTTCTTGCATGATAAACAAGATTGTTGCATGAAAACCAAAACCTTTAGGATAGTCCCTAATCTGAAACCAAAACTAAATTAAAAGTCATTACAAGATAAAAATCACCGCCACAACATTTCAAAATATAAAACAACTCAAAATTTAATCACAAACAAAACAATAAAACTACAACTTTAACTAAATTAAAACGTCTCGTTGAATGATCGGGAATACCTCGGATGATGTAACCCACGTGTTGCTAACGGGATTTCCACGGTCTAAATGAAAGTGTGGAACTCATTCGGTTGAGTTTAGCAAATTCATACGGACTAAGTGAATTCGATGAAAATAACGGTGTTGGGATGACGGAACCGTGGGATCTTAATCGGTTCTGTTTAAACAACTTTAAGATTTGTTTTAATTAGAATATTAAAACACTTGGAATTTAAGATTTTCTCTAAACCAAAACACTTCTCTCATCTCCTGATTTATGCTTTCTAAAACTAAATCTCTACAACAACAATGAGCTTGGAGCATAGTGGGCAGCACGGCCATCATCATCAGCAAAACTTGAATCTACTTCAACAATTCCTAGTTTTAAACAACAAAGCCATATGATTTTGAGGTACTTTGCTAAGTGCAACATAAATCCTCAACCTTTTCGTTAGGCATTTGTATAATCATGTTATGTAAATTAAGCCCTAACCAGTCTTAGGACTCCGAGGTAGTCATTTGATATGACATAAACCATCACATCTTCGAAGTTATTTGTATGATTATGTCGTACAAATATAAGTCCTAATTAATTAAAATTGGCAAGATTGAAACATTAAGTAAATTCCCAAATCTAAGCTAAACAATAGGATAGTTTGGGATGTTGCCAAGCTTCTTGTTGGATCCTCAACTTCTCCTACTTCTCTTCTTTTAGACTCATAAAATAAACTTGTTCCAAATTTGTGCTGATCCCTATTGAAATTTCAAAAATCCAATCCTTTGAAAACCTTGAACTTTGAAATTCTTGAGAGCAAAACCACTTATCATTATCGAGAGTTTTCTTAAGTGATTCTCGTCACTTATGATGTAATTAACTATAGGGGCTTGCCCTTATAGGGAACTTTAAGAACCCAGGTAATATAAACACTGTTTAATTTCTTTATATTAAATAGGGGAACTTGTCGGCTTATAAAATTGGTTCGCAGACCAAACGAATGTCACAAATCTTCTAGTTTACTTAATCGAGCCCCATCGTCAAGCAGTGTGTCTATTCTTCGGGATAGATACACGGTTTGTGATGCGATGCTCGTTTATATAAACTATTTGGGATGCGAGATCTGTTTGATATTTCATATCTTAAAATTTTCAAACTCAAAATCATTTTCAAAATCAAATACTACTTTCTAAATTATATATATATTTAAATTAAATTTAAAATCTAAAAAAATTCGCCGACAACTTCTGTAGGCGACCCCTTTGCAAAACACATAACCTAAATATATGCCGACATTATCTTTTTGGTCAAAAGTTGACCTATTGGGTCAATGGGTTAGTCATTAGGTCAAGGATTGACTTTTTTTACCAAAGTTGACTTTTTAGCCAGAGATTGACTTATTAGCTCAATGGGGTGGTCATTAGCTCAAAAATTGACTATTTTGGGTCATTGGGTCAAGGATTGACCATTTTGACCAAGTTACCTTTTTGGTCAAAAGTTGACCTATTTGATCAATGGGTTGGTCATTGGGTCAAGAATTTACTAATTTGACCAAATTTGACTTTTTTGTCAGAGATTGACTTTTTAGGTCAGTAATTCATCATTAGGTCAAAAATTGACTATTTTGACCAAAATTGACTTTTTGGTCCAAAGATGACCTATTGGGTTAATGGGTTCGTTCTTGGGTTAAAGATTGATCATTTTGACCAAAGTTGACTTTAGGGTCAAAGATTGACTTATTGGTTAACAATTGGTCATTAGGTCAAAAATTAACTATTTTGACCAAAATTGACTTTTTGGTCAAGGTTGACCTATTGGGTCAAGGATTGATCAGTTTGACCAAAGTTGACTTTTTGGTCAAAAGTTGACCTATTGCGTCAATGGGTTGGTCATTAGATCAAGGATTGACCATTTTGATGAAAGTTGACTTTTTGGTCAGAAATTCACTTATTGGATCCAAAATTGGCTATTTTGATCAAAATTCATTTTTTGGTCAAAAGTTAACTAATCAGATCATTATGTTCGTCATTCGGTCAAGAATTGATCATTTAGATGAAAGTTGACTTTTTTGGTAAAAAGTTGACCTAATGGGTTAATGGGTTGGTCATTGGGTCACGATTGTCCATTTTGGCCAAATTTAACTTTTTGGTCAAAAGTTGACCTATTGGGTGAATGGTTTGGTCATTGGGTCAAGGATTGACCATTTTGACCAAAGTTGACTTTTTGGTCAGGGATTGACTTATTGGGTCAATAATTGGTCATTATGTCAAAAATTAACTATTTTGTCCAAATTGACTTTAGGTCAAAGTTGACCAATTGTGTCAAGCACTTACAATTTTTATATAGGTTGACTTTTTGGTCAAAAGATAACCTATTGGGTGACTTGGGTGGTTGTTCGGTTAAAAATTGACTATTATTACCAAAATTTACATTTTTTTGTTAAAAGGTGACCATTTGGATCAATGGGTATGTCATTGTGTCAGGGATAGACCATTTTGACCAAAATTGACATTTTTTGTCAAATGTTGACCCATTGGGTCAATGGGGTGGTCATTAGGTTAAAAATTAACTATTTTGACCAAAATTGACTTTTTCTTCAATAGTTGACCTTTTGGGTAAATGGATTGGTCATTTTGTTAAGGACTGACCATTTTGACCACACTTTACTTTTTGGTAAAAAGTTAACTTATTTTGTCAATGGGTTGGTCATTGGGTCAATGATTTACCATTTTGACCAAAGTTGACTTTTTAGTCAGAGATTGACTTATTGTTTCAATAATTGGTCATTAGGTCAAAATTTGACTATTTTGACCAAAATAGACTTTTTGGTCAAAAGTTGACCTATTGGGTCAATAGGTTGTTCATTGGGTGAAGGATTGACCATTTTGACCAAAGTAGATTTTTTGGTCAAAAGTTGACATTTTGGGTCAATGTGGTGGTCATTGGGTCAAGGATTGACCATTTTGACCAAAGTTGACTTTTTGGTAAGAGATTTATTTATTGGGTGAATAATTGGTCTTTATATCAAAAATTGACTTTTTTTGACCAAAATTGACTTTATTGTTAAAATTGACACATTGGGTAAATGGGTTGGTCATTTGGTCAATGAGTGATCATTTTGCCCAAAGTTATCTTTCTAGTCAAAAGTTGACCTATTGGGACAATGGGTTGGTCATTGGGTCAAGGATTGTCCATTTTGACCAAAATTGTGATTTTAGCCAGAGATTGACTTATTGGGTCAATGGGATGGTCATTTGCTCAAAAATTGACTATTTTGACCAAAATTGACTTTTTGGTCAAAACTTGACCTATTGAGTCAAGGATTGACCATTTTGACCAATTTGGCATTTTGGTCAAAAGTTGACCTATTTGGTCAATGTGTTGGTCATTGGATCGAATTTACTATTTTGACCAAATTTAACATTTTGTCAGAGATTGACTTATTAGGTCAATATTTGGTCATTAGGTCAAAAATTGACTCATTTGACCAAAATTGACTTTTTGGTCCAAAGTTGACCTATTGAGTTAATGGGTTGGTTATTGGGTTAAGGATAGATCATTTTGACCAAAGTTGACTTTTTGGTCAAAGATTAACTTAATGGGTCAGTAACTGGTCATTAGGTAAAAAAATAACTATTTTGACCAAATTTACCTTTTTTTCAAGGTTAACCTATTGGGTCAATGATTTATCATTTTGACCAAAGTTGACTTTTTGGTCAAAAGTTGACCTATTGCGTCAATGGGTTGGTCATTAGATCAAGGATTGACCATTTTGATGAAAGTTGACTTTTTGGTCACAGATTGACTTATTGGATCCAAAATTGACTACTTTGATCAAAATTCACTTTTTGGTCAAAAGTTAACCTATTGGATCAATAAGTTGGTCATTTGGTCAAGAATTGATCATTTAGACAAGAGTTGACTTTTTGGTAAAAGTGACCTATTGGGACAATGGGTTCGTCATTGGGTCAAGGATTGACCATTTTGACCAAAATTTACCAATTAGGTCAATGAGGTGGTCATTATGTTAAAAATTAAATATTTTTTAAAGTTGACCTATTTTGTTAATGGGTTGGTCATTGGGTCAAGGATTGACCATTTTGACTAAAGTTGACGTTTTGGTCAAAAGTTGACCTATTGGGTCTATGGTTTGGTCATTGAGTCATGGATTGACCATTTTGACCAAAGTTGACTTTTTAGAGATTGACTTATTGGGTCAATAATTGGTCATTAGGTCAAAAATTAACTATTTCGACCAAAATTAACTTTTTTGTCAAAGTTGACCTATTGGTTCAAGGATTAACAATTTTGACCAAAGTTGACTTTTTGGTCAAATGTTAACCTATTGGGTTAATGGGTGGTTGTTCGGTTAAAAATTGACTATTTTGACCAAAATTTTCATTTTTGTTAAAAGGTGACCATTTGGGTCAATGGGTATGTCATTGTGTCAGGGATAGACTATTTTGACTAAAATTGACATTTTGGTCAAATGTTGACCCATTGGGTCAATGGGGTGGTCTTTAGGTTAAAAATTGACTATTTTGACCAAAATTAACTTTTTCTTCAAAAGTTGACCTATTGGGTCAATGGATTGGTCATTTTGTCAAGGATTGACCATTTTGACCACACTTGACATTTTGGTAAAAAGTTAACCTATTGGGTTAATGGGTTGTTCATTGGGTCAATGATTTACCATTTTGACCAATATTGACTTTTTAGTCAGAGATTGACTTATTGTTTCAATAACTGGTCATTTACTCAAAAATTGACTATTTTGAACAAAATTGACTTTTTTTTAAAATTTGACCTATTGGGTTAATGGGTTGTTCATTGGGTCAATGATTGACCATTTTGACTAAAGTTGGTTTTTTGGTCAAAAGTTGACCTATTAGGTCAATGTGGTGGTCATTAGGTCAAGGATTGACCATTTTGACCAAAGTTGACCTTTTGGTCATAGATTGACTTATTTGGTCAATAATTGGTCATTATATCAAAAATTTACTTTTTTTAACCAAAATTAACTTTTTGGTCAAAAGTTGACAGATTGGGTAATGGGGTTGGTCATTTGGTCAAGGAGTGATCATTTTGACCAATGTTATCTTTTTGGTCAAAAGTTTACCTACTGGCTCAATGGGTTGGTCATTGGGTTAAGGATTGACCATTTTGACCAAAGTTGACCTTTTAGCAAGAGATTGACTTATTAGGTCAATGAGATGGTCATTTGCTCAAAAATTGACTTTTTGGTGAAAAGTTGACCTGTTGGGTCATTGGGTTAAGGATTGACTATTTTGACCAAGTTGCCTTTTTGGTCAATAGTTGACCTCTTTGATAAATGGGTTGGTCATTGGGTCAAGAATTTACTATTTTGACCAAATTTAACTTTTTTGTCAGAGATTGACTTATTAGGTCAATAATTGGTTATTCGGTAAAAAATTGACTATTTTGACAAAAATTGACTTTTTGGTCCAAAGTTGACATATTGGGTTAATGGGTTGGTTTTTGGGGGGTTAAGGATTCACCATTTTGACCAAAGTTGACTTTTTGGTCAAAGATTGACTTATTGGGTCAATAATTGGTCATTAAGTTAAAAATTAACTATTTTGACCAAAATTGACTTTTTGGTCAAGGTTGACCTATTAGGTCAAGGATTGATCATTTTGACCAAAGTTGACTTTTTGGTCAGAAGTTGACCTATTGCGTCAATGGGTTGGTCATTGGATCAACGATTGACCATTTTGATGAAATTTGACTTTTTGGTCTCATATTGACTTATTGGATCCACTATTTTGATCAAAATTAACTTTTTGGTCACAAGTTAACCTATCGAATCAATAGGCTGGTCATTCGATCAAGAATTGATCATTTAGGCGAAAGTTGTTTTTTTGGTCAAAAGTTGACTTATTGGGTCAATGTGGTGGTCATTGGGTTTAGGATTGACAATTTTGATCAAAGTTGACTTTTTGGTCAAAGATTGACTTATAGGGTGAATAATTGGTCATTATATAAAAAATTGACTTTCTTGACCAAAATTGACTTTTTGGTCAAAAGTTGACAGATTAGGTCAATGGGTTGGTCATTTGGTCACGGAGTAATCATTTTGACCAATGTTATCTTTTTGGTCAAACGTTAACCTGTTGGGTCAATGAGTTGGTCATTGGGTCAAGGATTGACATTTTTTACCAAAGTTGACTTTTTAGCCAGAGATTGACTTACTGGGTCAATGGGATGGTCATTAGCTCAAAAATTAACTATTTTCACAAAAATTGACTTTTTAGTCAAAAGTTGACTTATTGGGTCATTGGGTCAAGGATTGACCATTTTGACCAAGTTGCCTTTTTCGTCAAAAGTTGACCTATTTGGTCAATGAGTTGGTCATTGGGTCAAGAATTTATTATTTTGACCAAATTTGACGTTTTTGTCAGAGATTGTCTTATAGGTCAATAATTGGTCATTAGGTCCAAAATTGACTATTTTGACCAAAATTAACTTTTTGGTCCAAAGTTGACCTATTGAGTTAATGTGTTAGTTATTGGGTTAAGGATTGACCATTTTGACCAATGTTGGCTTTTTGGTCAATGATTGACTTATTGGGTCAATAATTGGTCATTAGGTCAAAAATTAACTATTTTGACCAAAATTGACTTTTTGGTCAAGATCGACCTATTCGGTCAAGGATTGATCATTTTAACAAAAATTGACTTTTCGGTCAAAAGTTGATCTATTGCGATAATGGGTTAGTCATTGGATCAAGGATTGACCATTTTGACGAAAGTTGACTTTTTGGTCATAGATTGATTTATTGGATCAAAATTTGACTTTTTAGTCAAAATTTTACCTATCGAATCAATAGGTTGGTCATTCGGTTAAGAATTGATCATTTAGATGAAAGTTGACTTTTTGGTAAAAAGTTAACCTATTGGGTCAATGGGTTGGTCATTGGGTCAAGGATTGACCATTTTGACTAAAATTGAATAATTGGGTCAATGAGGTGGTCATTAGGTCAAAAATTAACTATTTTTAAAGTTGACCTATTGGGTTTATGGGTTGGTCATTGGGTATAAGATTGACCATTTTGACCAAAGTTGACTATTTGGTCAAAAGTTAACCTATAGGGTCAATGGTTTGGTCATTGGGTCAATGATTGACTATTTTGACCAACGTTGACTTTTTGGTCAAAGATTGACTTATTGGGTCAACAATTGGTCATTAGGTCAAAAATTAACTATTTTGACCAAAATTGACATTTTGGTCAAAGTTGACATATTGGGTCAAGGACTGATAATTTTGACCAGAGTTGACTTTTTGGTCAAAAGTTGACCTATTGGGTCAATGGGGTGGTTGTTCTGTAAAAAATTGACCATTTTGACCAAAATTTACATTTTTGTTAAAAGGTGATCATTTGGGTTAATGGGTATGTCATTGAGTCAAGGATAGACTATTTTGACCAAAATTGACATTTTGGTCAAATGTTGACCCATTGGGTCAAAGAGGGTGGTGATTAGGTTAAAAGTTGACTATTTTGACCAAAATTGACTTTTTCTTCAAAAGTTGACCTATTGGGTCAATGGATTGGTCATTTTGTCAAGGATTGACCATTTTGACCGCACTAAGCTTTTTGGTAAAGAGTTAACCTATTGGGTCAATGGGTTGGTCATTGGTTCAATGGTTCGCCAGTTTAACCAAATTTGACTTTTATTTTCAGAGATTGACTTATTGTTTGAATAATTGGTCATTAGGTCAAAAATTGGCTATTTTGACAAAAAATGACTTTTTGTCATAAGTTGACATATTGGGTCAATGGGTTGTTCATTGGGTCAAGGATTGACCATTTTGACCAAAGTTGATTTTTTGGTCAAAAGTTGACATATTGGGTCAATGTGGTGGTCATTGGGTTAAGGAGTGACCATTTTGACCAAAGTTGACTTTTTGGTCAGAGATTGACTTATTGGGTGAATAATTGGTCATTATATAAAAAAATTGACTTTTTGGTCAAAAGTTGATACTTTGGTCAATGGGTTAGTCATTTGGTCAAGGAGTGATCATTTTGACTAAGGTTATTTTTTTGGTCAAAAGATGACCTATTGGGTCAATGGGTTGGTCATCGGGTCAAGAATTGACCTTTTTGACAGAAGTTAATTTTTTAGCCAGAGATTGACTTATTGGGTCAATGGAATGGTCATTAGCTCAAAAATTGACTTTTTAATCAAAAGTTAACCTATTGGGTCATTGGGTTAAGGATTGACCATTTTGACCAAGTTGTCTTTTTGGTCAAAAGTTGACCTATTTGGTCAATGGTTTGGTCATTGGGTCAAGGATTGACTATTTTGACAAAAGTTGACTTTTTGGTCAAAGATTGACTTATTGGGTCAATAATTGGTCATTAGGTCAAAATTAACTCTTTTGACCAAAATTGACTTTTTGGTCATGGTTGACCTATTGGGTTAAGGATTGATCATTTTGACGAAAGTTGACTTTTTGGTCAAAAGTTGACTTATTGCGTCAATGGGTTGGTCATTGGATCAATGATTGACCATTTTTATGAAAGATGACTTTTTGGTCACACATTGACTTATTGGATCTAAAATTGACTATTTTGATCAAAATTGACTTTTTGGTCAAAAGCTAACTTATCGGATCAATAGGTTGGTCATTCGGTCAAGAATTGATCATTTAGACGAAAGTTGACATTTTAGTAAAAGGTTGACCTATTGGGTCAATGGGTTGGTCATTGAGTCAAGGATTAACCATTTTGACAAAAATTGTCCAATTGGGTCAATGAGGTGGTCATTAGGTCAAAAATTAACTATTTTTAATGTTGAACTATTTGGATGATGGGTTGGTCATTGGGTCAAGGATTGACCATTTTGACCAAAGTTGACTTTTTGGTCAAAAGTTGACCTATTGGGTCAATGATATGGTCATTGGGTCAAGGATTGACCATTTTGACCAAATTTGACTTTTTAGTCAGAGATTGACTTATGTTTTCAAAAATTGGTCATTAGGTAAAAAATTGACTATTTTGACCAAAATTGACTTTTTGGTCAAAAGTTGACCAATTGAGTCAATGGGTTGTTCATTGGGTCAAGGATTGACCATTTTGACCAAAGTTGATTTTTTTGGTCAAAAGTTGACCTATTGGGTCAATGTGGTGGTCATTGGGTCAAGGATTGACCGTTTTGACCAAAGTTGAGTTTTTGGTCAAAGATTGACTTTTTGGGTGAATATTTGGTCATTATATTAAAAATTGACTCTTTTTTTACCAAAATTGACTTTTTGGTCAAAAGTTTAAACATTGGGTCAATGGATTGGTCATTTGGTCAAGGAGTGATCATTTTGACCAAAGTTATCTTTTTAGTCAAAAGTTAACCTATTGGGTCAAGGGGTTGGTCATTGATTTATTGGTTCAATGGGAATGGTCATTAGCACAAAAGTTGACTATTTTAACGAAAATTGACTTCTTGGTCAAAAGTTGACCTATTGGGTCAAGGATAGACCATTTTGACCAAATCGCCTTTTTGGTCAAAAGTTGACCTATTTGGTCAATGGGTTGGTCGTTGGGTTAAGAATTTACTATTTTGACCAAATTTAACTTTTTTGTCAGAGATTGACTTATTAGGTCAATAATTTGTCATTAGGTCAAAAATTGATTATTTTGACCAAAATTGACTTTTTGGTCCAAAGTTGACCTATTGGGTTAACAGGTTGATTATTGGGTTAAGGATTGACCATTTCGACCAAAGTTGACTTTTTAGTCAAAGATTGACTTATTGGGTCAATATTTAGTAATTAGGTCAAAAATTAACTATTTTGACCAAAATTATCTTTTTGGTCAAGCTTGACCTATTGGGTTAAGGATTGATCATTTTGACAAAAGTTGACTTTTTGGTCAAAAGTTGACCTATTACGTGAATGGGTTTGTCATTGGATCAAAGGTTGACCATTTTGATGAAAGTTGTCTTTTTGGTCACAGAATGACATATTTGATCCAAAATTAACTATTTTGATTAAAATTGGCTTTTTGGTCAAAAGTTAACATATCGGATCAATAGGTTGGTCATTCTGTCAAGAATTGGTCATTTAGACGAAGGTTTAGTTTTTGGTAAAAAGTTGACCTATTGGGAAAATGGATTGGTCATTAGGTTAAGGATTGACCATTTTGACCAAAATTGACCAACTAGGTCAATGAGGTGGTCATTTGTTCAAAAATTAACTATTTTTAAGGTTGACATATTGGGTTAATGGGTTGGACATTGGGTCAAGGATTGACCATTTTGACTAAAGTTGATTGTTTGGTCAAAAGATGACCTATTAGGTCAATAGTTTGGTCATTGGGTCAAGGATTGACCATTTTGACCAAAGTTGACTTTTTGGTCAGTGATTGACTTATTGGGTCAATAATTGGTCATTAGGACAAAAATTAACTATTTTTGACCAAAATTTACATTTTTGTTAAAAGGTGACCATTTGGGTTAATGGGTATGTCATTGAGTCAAGGATAGACCATTTTGATCCATTTTGGTTAAATGTTGACCCATTGGGTCAATGGGGTGGTCATTAGGGTAAAAGTTGACTATTTTGACCAAAATTGATTTTTTCTTCAAAAGTTAACCTATTGGGTCAATGGATTGGTTATTTTGTCAAGGATTGCATTTTGACCACACTTAACTTTTTGGTAAAGAGTTAACATATTGGGTCAATGGGTTGGTCATTGGGTCAATGATTCGTCATTTTATCCAAATTTGACTTTTTTGTCAGAGATTGACTTATTGTTTCAATAATTGGTCATTAGGTCAAAAATTGGCTATTTTGATCAAAATTAACTTTTTGGTCAAAAGTTGACCTATTGGGTCTATGGTTTGTTCATTGGGTCAAGGATTGACCATTTTGACAAAAGTTGACCAATTGGGTCAATGAGGTGGTCATTAGGTCAAAAAGTAACTATTTTTAAAGTTGACCTATTGGGTTGATGGGTTGGTCATTGGGTCAAGGATTGAACATTTTAACCAAAGTTGACTTTTTAGTCAAAAGTTGACCTATTGGGTCAATGGTTTGGTCATTGGGTCATGGATTGACCATTTTGACGAAATTTGACTTTTTAGTCAGAGATTGAATTATGTTTTCAATAATTGGTCATTAGGTCAAAAATTGACTATTTTGACCAAAATTGACTTTTTGGTCAAAAGTTGATCAATTGGGTCAATGGGTTGTTCATTGGGTCAAGGATTGACCATTTTGACCAAAGTTGATTTTTTGGTCAAAAGTTGACCTATTGGGTCAATGTGGTAGTCAATGGGTGAAGGATTGACCACTTTGGCCAAAGTTGACTTTTTGGTCAAAGATTGACTTTTTGGGTGAATATTTGGTCATTATATTAAAAATTGACTTTTATTACCCAAATTGACTTTTTGGTCAAAAGTTTACACATTGGGTCAATGGATTGGTCATTTGGTCAAGGAGTGATCATTTTGACCAAAGTTATCTTTTTGGTCAAAAGTTAACCTATTGGGTCAATGGGTTGGTCATTGACTTATTGGTTCAATGGGATGATCATTAGCTCAAAAGTTGACTATTTTAACCAAAATTGACTTCTTAGTCAGAAGTTGACCTATTGGGTCAAGGATAGACCATTTTGACCAAATCGCCTTTTTGGTCAAAAGTTGACCTATTTGGTCAATGGGTTTGTCATTGGGCTAAGAATTTACGATTTTGACCAAATTTAACTTTTCTTGTCAGAGATTGACTTATTAGGTCAACAATTTGTCATTAGGTCAAAAATTGATTATTTTGACCAAAATTTACTTTTTAGTCCAAAGTTGACCTATTGGGTTAACAGGTTGAATATTGGGTTAAGGATTGACTATTTTGACCAAAGTTAACTTTTTAGTCAAAGATTGACTTATTGGGTCAATAATTGGTCATTAGGTAAAAAAATAACTATTTTGACCAAAATTAACTTTTTGGTCAAGGTTGACCTATTGGGTTAAGGATTGATCATTTTGACCAAAGTTAACTTTTTTGGTCAAAAGTTGACCTATTACGTGAATGGGTTGGTCATTGGATCAAAGATTGACCATTTTGATGAAAGTTGTCTTTTTGGTCATAGATTGACATATTTGATCCAAAATTGACTATTTTGATTAAAATTGGCTTTTTGGTCAAAAGTTAACTTATCAGATCAATAGGTTAGTCATTCGGTCAAGAATTGGTCATTTAAACGAAGGTTTAGTTTTTGGTAAAAAGTTGACATATCGTGAAAATGGATTGTTCATTGGTCAAGGATTGACCATTTTTACCAAAATTGACCATCTGGGTCAATGAGGTGGTCATTAGGTCAAAAATTAACTATTTTTAAGGTTGACATATTGGGTTAATGGGTTGGTCATTGGGTCAAGGATTGACCATTTTGGCCAAAGTTGACTTTTTGGTCAAAAGATGACCTATTGGGTTAATAGTTTTGTCATTGGGTCAAGGATTGACCATTTTGACCAAAGTTGACTTTTTGGTCAGTGATTGACTTTTTGGGTCAATAATTGGTCATTAGGTCAAAAATTAACTATTTTGACCAAAATTGACATTTTGGTCAAAGTTGACCTATTGGGTCAAGGTTTGACAAATTTGACCAAAGTTGTCTTTTTGGTCAAAAGTTGACCTTTTGCGTCAATGGGGTGGTTGTTCGGTTAAAAATTAACTATTTTGACCAAAATTTACATTTTTGTTAAAAGGTGGCCATTTGGGTCAATGAGTATATCATTGTGTCACGGATAGACTATTTTGACCAAAATTGACATTTTGGTCAAATGTTGACCCATTGGGTCAATGGGGGTGGTCATTAGGTTAAAAATTGACTATTTTGACTAAAATTGACTTTTTCATCAAAATTTAACCTATTGGGACAATGAATTAGTCATTTTGTCAAGGATAGACCATTTTGATCACACTTGACTTTTTGGTTAAAAGTTAACCTATTGGGTCAATGGGTTGGTCATCGGGTCAATGATTCACCATTTTGACCAATGTTGACTTTTTAGTCAAATATGGACTTATTGTTTTAAAAATTGGTCATTAGGTCAAAAATTGATTATTTTGACCAAAATTGACTTTTTGGTCAAAAGTTGACCTATTGAGTCAATGGGTTGTTCATTGGGACAAGGATTGAGCATTTTGACGAAAGTTGACTTTTTGGTCAGAGATTGAATTTTTGGGTCAAGGATTTGTCATTTTGACCAAAGTTAACTTTTTGGTCAAAAGTTGACCTATTTCGTCAATGGGTTGGTCATTGGATCAAGATTGACCATTTTGATGAAAGTTGACTTTTTGATCACATATTGACTTATTGGATCCAAAATTGACTATTTTAATCAAAATTCACTTTTTGCTCAAAAGTTAACCTGTCGGATCAATTTGTTGGTTATTCGGTCATAATTTGATCATTTAGACAGTTTTGACTTTTTGGTAAAAGTTGACCTTTTGTGTCAATAGGTTGGTCATTGGGTCAAGGATTGACCATTTTGACTAAAATTGACCAATTAGGTCAATGAGGTGGTTATTAGGTCAAATATTAACTATTTTTAAAGTTGATATATTCGGCTAATGGGTTGGTCATTGGGTGAAAGATTGATCATTTTGACCAAAGTTGACTTTTTGGTCAAAAGTTGACCTATTGCGCGAATGGGTTGGTCATTGGATCAAGGATTGACCATTTAAATGAAAGTTGTCTTTTTGGTCATAGATTGACATATTGCATCCAAAATTGACTCTTTTGATCAAAATTGATTTTTTGGTCAAAAGTTAACATATCGGATCAATAGGTTGGCCATTCGGTCAAGAATTGATCATTTAGACGAAGGTTTACTTTTTAGTAAAAAGTTGACCTATTGGGAAAATGGATTGGTCATTGGGTAAAGAATTGACCATTTTGACCAAAATTGACCAATTGGGTCAATGAGGTGGTCATTAGGTCAAATATTAACTATTTTTAAGGTTGACATATTGGGTTAATGGGTTGGTCATTGGGTCAATGATTGACCATTTTTACCAAAGTTGACTTTTTGGTCAAAAGATGACCTATTGGGTCAATTGATTGTCATTGGGTCAAGAATTGACCATTTTGACCAAAGTTGACTTTTTGGTCAGTGATTGACTTTTTGGGTCAATAATTGGTCATTGGGTCAAAAATTAACTATTTTGACCAAAATTGAAATTTTTGGTCAAAGTTGACATATTGGGTCAAGGACTGACAAATTTGACCAAAGTTGACTTTTTGGTTAAAAGTTGACTTATTGGATCAATGGGGTGGTTTTTCTGTTAAAACTTGACTATTTTGACCAAAATTTACATTTTTGTTAAAAGGTGACCATTTGGGTCAATGGGTATATCATTGTGTCAGGGATAAACCATTTTGACCAAAATTGACATTTTGGTTAAATTTTGAGCCATTGGGTCAATGGGGTGGTCATTAGATTAAAGATTGACTATTTTGACCAAAATTGACTTTTTCATCAAAAGTTGACCTATTGGGTCAAAGAATTAGTCATTTTGTCAAGGATTAACCATTTTGATCACACTTGACTTTTTTGTAAAAAGTTAACCTATTGGGTAAATGGGTTGGTCATTAGGTCAAAGATTCACCAATTTGACCAATGTTGACTTTTTGGTCAAATATTGACTTGTTGTTTCAATAATTGGTCATTAGGTCAAAAATTGATTATTTTGACAAAAATTGACTTTTTGCTCAAAAGTTGACCTATTGGGTCAATGAGTTGTTCATTGGGTCAAGGATTGACCATTTTGACCAAAGTAAACTTTTGGTCAGAGATTGATTTTTTTGGGTCAAGGATTTATCATTTTGACCAAGGTTGACTATCGTCAAAAGTTGACCTATTGCGTCAATGGGTTGGTCATTGGATCAAGGATTGACCATTTTGATGAAAGTTGACTTTTTGATCACAGATTGACTTATTAGATCCAAAATTGACTATTTTGATCAAAATTCACTTTTTGCTCAAAAGTTAACCAATCAGATCAATAGGTTGGTCATTCGGTCAAGAATTGATCATTTAGACAATTTTGACTTTTTGGTAAAAGTTGACCTATTGGGTCAACAGGTTGGTCATTGGGTCAAGGATTGACCATTTTGACCAATATTGACCAATTGGGTCAATGAGGTGGTCATTATGTCAAACATTAACTATTTTTAAAGTTGACTTATTGGGTTAATAGGTTGGCCATTGGGTCAAAGATTGACCATTTTGACCAAAGTTGATTTTTTGGTCAAAAGTTGACCTATTGGGTCAATTGTTTAGTCATTGGGTCAAGGATTGACCATTTTGACCAAAGTTGACTTTTTGGTCAGAGATTGACTTATTGGGTCAATAATTGGTCATTCGGCAAAAAATTAACTATGTTGACCAAAATTGACTTTTTGGTCAAAGTTAACCTATTGGGTCAAGGATTGACAATTTTGACTAAAGTTGGGTCAATGGGGTGGTTGTTCGACTAAAAATTGACTATTTTGACCAAAATTTTCATTTTTGTTAAAAGGTGACCATTTGGGTCAATGGGTGTGTCATTGTGTAAGGGATAGACCATTTTGACCAAAATTGACATTTTTTTCAAATGTTAACCCATTGGGTCAATGGGGTGGTCAATAAGATAAAAATTGATTATTTTGACCAAAATTTACTTTTTCTTCAAAAGTTGACATTTTTGGTCAAACGTTAACCTATTTGGTAAATAGGTTGGTCATTGGGTCAATGATTCACCATTTTGAAAAAAGTTGACTTTATAGTCACTGATTGACTTATTATTTCAATTATTGGTCATTAGGTCAAAAATTGACTATTTTGACCAAAATTAACTTTTTGGTCAAAATTTGACCTATTGGGTCAATGGGTTGTTCATTGGGTCAAGGATTGATCATTTTGACCAAAGTTAATTTTTTGGTAAAAAATTGACCTATTGGGTCAATGTGGTGGTCATTGGGTCTAGGATTATCCATTTTGACCAAAGTTGACTTTTTGGTCAGAGATTGACTTATTGGTCAAGGATTATACATTATTTCAAAAATTAACTTTTTTTACCAAAATTGACTTTTTTGTCAAAAGTTGACAGATTGGGTCAATGGGTTGGTTATTTCGTCAAGGAGTGATCAGTTTGACCAAAGTTATCTTTTTGGTCAAAAGTTGACCAATTGGGTCAATGGGTTGGTCATTAGGTCAAGGATTGACCATTTTGACTAAAGTTAACTTTTTAATGATAGATTGACTAATTTGGTCAACGGGATGGTCATTAGCTTAAAAATTGACTTTTGGTCAAAAGTTGACATATTTGGTCATTGGGTCAAGGATTAACCATTTTGACTAAATTGTCTTTTTGGTCAAAAGTTGACTTATTTGGTCAATGGGTTAGTCATTGTGTTAAGAATTTAGTATTTTGACAAAATTTGACTTTTTTGTCAGAGATAGACTTTTTAGGTCAATAATTGGTCATTAGGTCAAAAATTGACTATTTTGACCAAAATTGACTTTTTGGTCCAATGTTCACCTGTTGGGTTAATGGGTTGGTTATTGGGTTAAGGATTGACCATTTTGACCAAAGTTGACTTTTAATCAAAGACTGACCTATTGGGTCAATAATTGGCCAATAGGTCAAAAATTAACTATTTTGTCCAAAATTGACTTTTTGGTCAAGGTTGACCTAGCGGGTCAAGGATTGATCATTTTGACCAAAGTTGACTTTTTGGTCAAAAGTTGACCTATTGCGTTAATGGGTTGGTCATTGGATCAAGGATTGATCATTGTAATGAAAGTTGACTTTTTGGTCACAGATTGACTTATTGGATCGAAAATTGACTATTTTGATTAAAGTTGACTTTTTGGTCAAAAGTTAACCTATCGGATCAATAGGTTGGTCATTCAGTCAAGAATTGAACATTTAAGCGAAAGTTGAGTTTTTTGTAAATAGTTGACCTATTTGGTCAATGGGTTGGTCATTGGGTCAAGGATTGACCATTTTGACCAAAGTTGATTTTTTGGTCAAAAGTTGACATATTGGGTTAATGTGGTAGTCATTGGGTCAAGGAGTGACCATTTTAACCAAAGTTGACTTTTTGGTCAAAGATTGACTTATTGGGTGAATAATTGGTCATTATATAAAAAATTAACTTTTTTTTGCCAAAATTGACTTTTTTGTCAAAAGTTGACACATTGGGTCAATGGGTTTGTCATTTGGTCAAGGAGTAATAAATTTGACCAAAGTTATCTTTTTAGTCAAAAGCTGACTTAATGGGTCAATTGGTTGGTCATTGGGTCAAGGATTGACCATTTTTACAAAAGTTGACTTTTTAGCTAGAGATTGACTTATTGGGACAAAGGGATGGTCATTACCTCAAAAATTGACTATTTTGACCAAAATTTACTTTTTGGTCAAAAGTTAACCTAATGGGTCATTGGGTCAAGGACAGACCATTTTGACCAAGTTGCCTTTTGGGTCAAAAGTTGACCTATTTGGTCAATCGGATGATCATTGGGTCAAGAATTTACTATTTTGACCAAATTTGACTTTTTTGTCAGAAATTGACTTATTAGGTCAATAATTGGTCAATTGGTCAATAAATTCACTATTTTGACCAAAATTGACTTTTTGGTCCAAAGTTGACCTATTGGGTTAAAGGGTTGGTTATTGGGATAAGGATTGACCATTTTGGCGAAAGTTGACTTTTTCGTAAAAAGTTGACCTATTTGGTCAATGGGTTGGTCATTGGGTCAAGGATTGACCATTTTGACCAAAATTGACCAATTGGGTCAATGAGGTTGTCATTAGGTCAAAAATTAACTATTTTTAACGTTGACCTATTGGGTTAATGGGTTGGTCATTGGGTCAAGGATTAAACATTTTGACCAAAGTTGCTTTTTGGTCAAAAGTTGACTTATTGGGTCAATGGTTTGGTCATTGGGTCAAGGGTGGTCCATTTTGACCAAAGTTGTCTTTTTGATCAAAGATTGACTTATTGAGTCAATAATTGGTCATTAGGTCAAAAATTAACTCTTTTGAGCAAAATTAACTTTTTCGCCAAAGTTGACCTATTGGTTCAAGGACTGACAATTTTGACCAAAGTTGACTTTTTGATCAAAAGTTGACCTATTGGGTCAATGGGGTGGTTGTTTGGTTAAAAATTGACTATTTTAACCAAAATTTACATTTTTGTTAAAAGATGACCATTTTGGTCAATGGGTATGTCATTGTGTCAAGGATAGACCATTTTGACCAAAATTGACATTTTGGTCAAATGTTGACCCATTAGGTCAATGGGGTGGTCATTAGGTTAATAATTGACTATTTCGACCAGAATTAACTTTTTCTTCAAAACTAGACCTATTGGGTCAATGGATTGGTCATTTTGTCAAGAATTGACCATTTTGATCACACTTGACTTCTTCGTAAAAAGTTTACATATTGGGTCAATGAGTTGGTCATTAGGTCAATGATTCACCATTTTGACCACAGTTGACTTTTTAGTTAGAGATTAACTTATTATTTCAATACTTGGTTATTAGGTCAAAAATTAACTATTTTGACCAAAATTGACTTTTTGTTGAAAAGTTGACCTATTGGGTCAATGAGTTGTTCATTGGGTCAAGGATTGATCATTTTGACCAAAGTTGATTTTTTGGTCAAAAGTTGACCTATTGGGTCAATGTGGTGGTCATTGGGTCAAGGATTGACCATTTTGACCAAAGTTGACTTTTTGGTCAGAGATTTACTTATTAGGTGAATAATTGGTCATTTTATGAAAAATTGACTTTTTTTTTACCAAAATTAACTTTTTGGTCAAAAGTTGACACATTGGGTTAATGGGTTGGTCATTTGGACAATGAGTGATCATTTTACCCAAAGTTATTATTTTGGTCAAAAGTTAACTTATTGGGTCAAGGGGTTGGTCATTGGGTTAAGAATTGACCATTTTGACCAAATTGACTTTTTAGCCAGAGATTGACTTATTGGGTCATTGGGATGTTCATTAGCTCAAAAATTGACTATTTTGACCAAAATTGATTTTTTGGTCAAAAGTTGACCTATTAGTCGAAGGATTGACCATTTTGACTAAGTTGTCGTTTTGGTCAAAAGTTGACCTATTTGGTCAATGGGTTGGTCATTGGATCAGGAATTTACTATTTTGACCAAATTTGACTTTTTGTCAGAGATTGACTTATTAGGTCAATATTTGGTCATTAGGTCAAAAATTGGCTATTTTGACTAAAATTGAATTTTTGGTCTAAAGTTGACCTATTTGTTTAATGGGTTGTTTATTGGGTTAAGAATTGACTATTTTGACCAAAGTTGGTTTTTTGGTCGAAGATTGACTTACCGGGTCAAAAAATTTGTCATTTGGTTAAAAATTAACTATTTTGACCAAAATTAACTTTTTGTCAAGGTTGACCTATTGGGTCAATGATTGATCATTTTGACTAAAGTTGACTTTTTTGTCAAAAGTTGACATATTGCGTCAATGGGTTGGTCATTGGATCAAGGATTGACCAACTTGATAAAAGTTGACTTTTTGGTCTCCGATTGAATTATATGATCGAAAATTGACTATTTTGATTAAAATTGACTTTTTGGTCAAAACTTAACCTATCAGATCAATAAGTTGGTCATTCGGTCAAGAATTGATCATTTAGAAGAAAGTTAACTTTTTGGAAAAAGTTGTCCTATTGGGTCAATGGGTTGGTCATTGGGACAATGATTCACCATTTTGACCAAAGTTGACTTTTTAGTCAGAGATTGACTTATTGTTTCAATAATTTGTCATAAGGTAAAAAATTGACTATTTTGACCAAAATTGACTTTTTGGTCAAAAGTTGACCTATTGGGACAATGTGTTATTCATTGGGTCAAGGATTGACCATTTTGACTAAAATTGATTTTTTGGTCAAAAGTTGACCTATTGGGTCAATGTGGCGGTCATTAGGTCAACGATTGACCATTTTGACCAAAGTTGACTTTTTGGTCGAAGATTGACTTATTGGGTGAATAATTGGTCATTATATCAAAAATTGACCTTTTTTATACCAAAATTGACTTTTTGGTCAAAAGTTGACACATTAGGTCAATGGGTTTGTCATTTTGTCAATAGTGATCATTTTGCCCAAAGTTATCTTTTTGGTCAAAAGTTGACCTATTGGGTCAATGGGTTGGTCATTGGGTCAAGGATTGACCATTTTGACCGAAGTTGATTTTTTAGCCAGAGATTGCTTATTGGGTCAATGGGATGGTCATTAGCTCAAAAATTGACTATTTTGACCAAAATTGACTTTTTGGTCTAAAGTTGACCTATTGGGTCAAGGATTGACCATTTTGACCAAGTTGCCTTTTTGGTCAAAAGTTGATCTATTTGGTCAATGGGTTGGTCATTGGGTCAAGAATTTACTATTTTTACCAAATTTGACATTTTTCTCAGAGATTAACTTATTAGGTCAATAGTTGGTCATTAGGTTAAAAATTGACTATTTTGACAAAAATAGACTTTTTGGTCCAAAGTTGACCTATTAGGTTAATGGGTTGGTTATTAGGTTAAGGATTGACTATTTTTACCAAATTTGACTTTTTGGTTAAAGATTAACTTATTGGGTAAAAAATTGGTCATTAGGTCAAAAATTAACTATTTTGACTAAAATTGACTTTTTTTCATGGTTGACCTATTGGGTCAAGGATTTATCATTTTGACCAAAGTTGACTTTTTGGTCGAAAGTTGACCTATTTCGTCAATGGGTTAGTCATTGGATCGAGGAATGACCATTTTGATGAAAGTTGACTTTTTGGTCAGAGATTGACTTATTGGATCCAAAATTGACTATTTTGATCAAAATTAACTTTTTGGTCAAAAGTTAACCTATCTGATCAATAGAATGGTCATTCAGACAAAAATTGATCATTTAGACGAAAGTGGACTTTTTGGTAAAAAGTTGTCCTATTGGGTCAATAGGTTGGTCATCAGGTCAAGGATTCACCATTTTAACCAAAATTGACCAATTGCGTCAATGAGGTGGTCATTAGGTAAAAAATTAACAATTTTTAAAGTTAACCTATTGGGTTAATGGGTTGGTCATTGGGTCAAGGATTGATCATTTTGACCAAACTTGACTTTTTGGTCAAAACTTGACCTATTGGGTCAATGGTTTGCTCATTGGGTCAAGGATTGACCATTTTCACCAAAGTTGACTTTTTGGTCAGAGATTGACTTATTGGGTCAATAATTGGTCGTTAGGTCAAAAATTAACTATTTTGACCAAAATTGACTTTTTAGTCAAAGTTGACCTATTGGGTCAGAAATTGACCATTTTGAACAAGCTTGACTTTTTTGTAAAAATTTGACCTATTAGATCAATGGGGTGGTTGTTCGGTTAAAAATTGACTATGTTGACCAAAATTTACTTTTTTGTTAAAAGGTGACCATTTGGGTCAATGGGTATGTCATTGTGTCAGGGATAAACCATTTTGACCAAAATTGACATTTTGGTCAAATATTGACCCATTGGGTCAATGGGGTGGTCATTAGGTTAAAAATTGACTATTTTGACAAAATTGGGTCAATGATTCACTTTTGGGTCAATGGATTAGTCATTTTGTCAAGGATTGACCATTTTGAACACACTTGACTTTTTGGTGAAAAGTTAACCTATTGGGTCAATGGGTTGGTCATTGGGTCAATGATTCACCTTTTTGACCAAAGTTGACTTTTTAGTCAGAGATTGACCTATTGTTTCAATGATTAATTGACTATTTTGACCAAAATTGACTTTTTGGTCAAAAGTTGACCTATTGGGACAATGAGTTGTTCATTGGGTCAAGGACTTACCATTTTGACCAAAGTTAATTTTTTAGTCAAAAGTTGACCTATTGGGTCAGAGAGGTGGTCATTGGGTCAAGGATTGACCATTTTGACCAAAGTTGACATTTTGGTCACAGATTGACTTATTGGGTGAATAATTGGTCATTATATGAAAATTTGACTTTTTTTACCAAAATTGACATTTTAGTCAAAAGTTGACACATTAGTTCTATGGGTTGGCCATTTGGTCAATGTGTGATCATTTACCCAAAGTTATCTTTTTGGTCAAAAGTTGACCTATTGGGTCAATGGGTTGTTCATTGGGTCAAGGATTGAACATTTTGACCAAAGTTGATTTTTTAGCCAGAGATTGACTTATCGGGTCAATGGGATGGTCATTAGCACAAAAATTGACTATGTTGTCCAAAATTGTCTTTTTGGACAAAAGTTGACCTATTTGGTCAGGGAATGACCATTTTGACCAGGTTACCTTTTTTGTCAAAAGTTGACATATTTAGTCAATGGGTTGGTCATTGAGTCAAGAATTTACTATTTTGACCAAATTTGACTTTTTTCAGAGATTGACTTAATAGGTCAATAATTGGTCATTAGGTCAAAAATTGACTATTTTGACCAAAATTGACTTTTTGGTCCCAAGTCAACCTATTGGGTTAATAGGTTGTTTATTGGGTTAAGGATTGACCATTTTGACCAAAGTTAACTTTTTGGTCAAAGATTAACTTATTGGGTTAATAATTGGTCATTAGGTCAAAAATTAACTATTTTAACAAAAATTGACTTTTTGGTCAAGGTTGACCTATTGGGTTAAGGATTGAACATTTTGGCCAAAGTTGACTTTTTGGTCAAAAGTTGACCAATTGCGTCATTGGGTTGGTCATTGGATCAAGAATTGACCATTATGATGAAAGTTGACCTTTTGGTCTTAGATTGACTTATTGCATCGAAAATTGAATATTTTGATCAAAATTGACTTTTTAGTCAAATGTTAACCTATCAGATCAATAGGTTAGTCATTCGATCAAGAATTGATCATTTAGACGGAAGTTGTTTTTTGGTAAAAGTTGACCTATTTGGTCAATGGGTTGGTCGTTTGGTCAAGGATTAACCATTTTGACTAAAATTGACCAATCGGGTTAATGAGGTGGTGATCAGGTTAACTATTTTTAATGTTGACCTATTGGGGTAATGGGTTGGTCATTGGGTCAAGGCATGACCATTTTGACCAAAGTTGACTTTTTGGTCAAAAGTTGACCAATTAGGTCAATGGTTTGCTCATTGGGTCAAGGATTGTCCATTTGGACCAAAGTTGTCTTTTTGGTCATAGATTGACTTTTTGAGTCAATAATTTGTTATTAGGTCAAAAAATAATAATTTTGACCAAACTTGACTTTTTAGTCAAAGTTGACTTATTGGGTCAGAAATTAACCATTTTAAACAAGCTTGACTTTTTTGTCAAAAAGTTGACTTATTGGATCAATGGGGTGGTTGTTCGGTTAAAAATTGACTATGTTGACCAAAATTTACTTTTTTATTAAAAGGACCATTTGGGTCAATGGGTATGTCATTGTGTCAGGGATAAACCATTTTAACCAAAATTGACATTTTGGTCAAATATTGACCCATTGGGTCAATGGCGTGGTCATTAGGTTAAAAATTGACTATTTTGACCAAAATTTACTTTTTCCTCAAAAGTTGACTTATTGGGTCAATGGATTGGTCATTTTGTCAAGGATTGACAGTTTTGACCACACTTGACTTTTTGGTAAAAAGTTAACCTATTGGGTCAATGGCTTGGTCATTGGGTCAATGATTCACTATTTTGACCAAAGTTGACTTTTAGTCGAGATCGACTTATTGTTTCAACAATCGGTCATTAGGTCAAAACTTTACTATTTTCGACCAAAATCGACCTTTTGTCAAAAGTCGACTTATCGGGTCAATGGGTCGTTCATCAGGTCAAGGATTGACCATTTTGACCAAAGTTGATTTTTTGGTCAAAAGTTGACCTATTGGGTCAATGTGGTGGTCATTGGGTCAATGATTAACCATTTTGACCAAAGTTGACTTTTTGGTCAAAGATTGAATTATTTTGTGAATAATTGGTCATTATATCAAAAATTGACTTTTTTGACCAAAATTAACTTTTTGGTCAAAAGTTGACACAGTGGGTCAATGAGTTGGTCACTTGGTCAAGGAGAGATCATTTTGACCAAAGTTATTTTTTGGTCAAAAGTTGACCTATTGGGTCAATGGGTTGGTCATTGGGTCAAGGATTAACCATTTTGACTAAAGTTGACTTTTTGGCCAAAGATTGACTTATTTTGTCAATGGGAAGGTCATTAGATCAAAAATTTACTTTTTGATCAAAAGTTGACCTATTGGGTTATTGGGTTAAGGATTGATCATTTTGACCAAGTTGCCTTTTTGGTCAAAAGTTGACCTATTGGGTCAATGGGTTGGTTATTGGGTTAAGGATTGACCATTTTGACCAAAGTTGACTTTTTGGTCAAAGATTGGCTTATTGGGTTAATAATTGGTCATTAGGTCAAAAACTAACTATTTTAACCAAAATTGACTCTTTGGTCAAGGTTGACCTATTGGGTCAAGGATTGATCATTTTGACCAAAGTTGACTTTTTGGTCGAAAGTTGATCGAGGATTGACCATTTTGATGAAAGTTGACTTTTTGGTCATAGATTGACTTATTGGATCCAAAATTGACTATTTTGATCAAAATTAACTTTTTGGTCAAAAGTTAACCTATCTGGTCAATAGGTTGGTCATTCAGTCAAAAATTGATCATTTAGACGAAAGTAGACTTTTTGGTAAAAAGTTGACCTATTGGGTCAATGGGTTGGTCATTGGGTCAAGGATTGACCATTTTGACCAAAATTGACCAATTGGGTCAATGAGGTGGTCATTAGGTCAAAAATTAACTATTTTTAATGTTGAACTATTGGATTGATGGGTTGGTCATTGGGTCAAGGATTGACCATTTTGACCAAAGTTGACATTTTGGTCAAAAGTTGACCTATTGAGTCAATGGTTTGGTCATTGGGTCAAGGATTGACCATTTTCACCGAAGTTGACTTTTTGGTCAGAGATTGACTTATTGGGTAAATAATTGGTCATTAGCTCAAAAATTATCTATTTTGACCAAAATTGACTTTTTAGTTAAAGTTGACCTATTGGGTCAGAGGTTGACCATTTTGAACAAGCTTGACTTTTTTGTCAAATGTTGTCTTATTGGGTCATTGGTGTTGTTGTTAGGTTAAAAATTGACTATTCTGACCAAAATTTACATTTTATTCAAAAGTTGACCATTTGGGTCAATGAGTATGTCATTGTGTGTGGGATAGAACATTTTGACCAAAATTGACATTTTAGTCAAAGGTTGAACAATTAGTTCAATGAGGTGGTCATTAGGTCAAAAATTAACCTTTTTGACCAAAATTGACTTTTTCGTCAGAAGTTGAGCTTTTTAGTCAATGGGTTATCATTGGGTCAAGGATTGACCATTTTGTCAAAAGTTGTCTTTTTGGTAAAAAGTTGACCTATTGGGTCAATGGATTGGTCATTTTGTCAAGGATTGACCATTTTGACCACACTTAACTTTTTGGTAAAAAGTTAACCTATTGGGTCAATGGGTTGGTCATTGGGTCAATGATTCACCTTTTTTACCAAAGTTGACTTTTTAGTCAGAGATTGACCTATTGTATCAATGATTAATTGACTATTTTGACCAAAATTGACTTTTTGGTCAAAAGTTGACCTATTGGGACAATGGGTTGTTCATTGGGTCAAGGATTGACCATTTCGACCAAAGTCGATTTTTTAGTCAAAAGTCGACCTATTCGTCAATGTGGTGGTCATTGGGTCAAGGATTGACCACTTTGACCAAAGTTGACTTTTTCGTCAAAGATTGACTTATTGGGTGAATAATTGGTCATTATATAAAAATTTGATTTTTTTTACCAAAATTGACTTTTTAGTCAAAAGTTGACACATTAGGTCAATGGGTTGGCCATTTGGTCAACGAGTGATCATTTTGCCCAAAGTTATCATTTTGGTCAAAAGTTGACATATTGGGCTAATTGGTTGGTCATTGGGTCAAGGATTGACCATTTTGACCAAAGTTGATTTTTTAGCCAGAGATTGACTTATCAGGTCAATGGGATGGTCATTAGCTCAAAAATTAACTTTGTTGACTAAAATTGTCTTTTTGGTCAAAAGTTGACCTATTGGGTTAGGGATTGACCATTCTGACCAAGATGCCTTTTTGTCAAAAGTTGACATATTTAGTCAATGGGTTGGTCATTGAGTCAAGAATTTACTCTTTCGACCAAATTTAACTTTTTTCAGAGATCGACTTATTAGGTCAATAATTGGTCATTAGTCAAAATCGACTATTTTGACCAAAATCGACTTTTTGGTCCAAAGTCGACCAATCAGGTTAATGGGTCGGTTATCGGGTTAAGGATCGACCATTTTGACCAAAGTCGACTTTTCTGTCAAAGATTAACTTATTGGGTCAATAATAGGTCATTAGGTTAAAAATTAACTATTTTGACAAAAATTGACATTTTGGTCAAGGTTGACCTATTGGGTTAAGGATTGATCATTTTGACCAAAGTTGACTTTTTGGTCAAAAGTTGACCATTTGCGTCAATGGGTTGGTCATTAGATCAAGAATTGACCATTATGATGAAAGTTGACCTTTGGGTCTCAGATTGACTTATTGGATCGAAAATTGATTATTTTGATCAAAATTGACTTTTTGGTCAAATGTTAACCTATCAGATCAATAGATTAGTCATTTGGTCAAGAATTGATCATTTAGACGAAAGTTGACTCTTTGGTAAAAGTTGACCTATTGGGTCAATGGGTTGGTCGTTGGGTCAAGGATTATCCATTTTGACTAAAATTGACAAATTGTGTTAATGAGGAGGTCATCAAGTTAACTATTTTTAAAGTTGACCTATTGGGTTAATGGGTTGGTCATTAGGTCAAGGATTGACCATTTTGACCAAAGATGACTTTTTGGTCAAAAGTTGACTTAGTGGGTCAATGGTTTGGTCATTGGGTCAAGGATTGTCCATTTGGACCAAAGTTGTCTTTTTGGTCATAGATTGACTTATTTTGTCAATAATTGATCATTAGGTCAAAAATTAACTATTTTGACTAAATTTGACTTTTTAGTCAAAGTTGACCTATTGGGTCAAGGATTGACAATTTTGACTAAAGTTGACTTTTTGGTCAAAAGTTGACCTATTGGATCAATGGGGTAGCTGTTCGGTTAAAATTTGACTATTTTTCACCAAAATTTACTTTTTATGTTAAAAGGTGACCATTTTTGGGTTAATGAGTATGTGATTTTGTCAGGGATAAGCCATTTTGACCAAAATTGACATTTTGGTCAAATAATGACCCATTGGGTCAATGGGGTGGTCATTAGGTTAGAAATTGACTATTTTGACAAAAATTAACTTTTTCTTCAAAAGTTGACCTATTGGGTCAATGGATTAGTCATTTTGTCTAGGATTGACCATTTGGACCACACTTGACTTTTTGGTAAAAAATTAACCTATTGAGTCAATGGGTTTGTCATTGGGTCAATGATTCACCATTTTAACCAAAGTTGACTTTTTAGTCAGAGATTGACTTATTGTTTCAATAATTGGTCATTACGTAAAAAATTGACTATTTTGACCAAAATTGACTTTTTGGTCAAAAGTTGTCATATTGGGTCAATGGGTTGTTCATTGGGTCAAGGATTGACCATTTTGACCAAAGTTGATTTTTTTGGTCAAAAGTTGACCTGTTGGGTCAATGTGGGGGTCATTGGGTGAAGGATTAACCATTTTGACCAAAGTTGACTTTTTGGTCAGAGATTGACTTATTTGGTGGATAATTGGTCATTATATCAAAAAATAACTTTTCGACCAAACTCGACTTTTCGTCAAAAATCGACACATCGGAGTCAATGGTTGGTCATTCGCCAAGGGTTGACCATTTTGACCAAAGTTGACTTTTTAGTCAGAGATTGACTTATTTGGTCAAGGGGATGGTCATTAGCTCAAAAAATAACTTTTTGGTCAAAAGTTAACCTATTGGGTCATTGGGTCAAGGATTGACCATTTTGACCAAGTTACCTTTTTGGTCAAAAGTTGGCCTATTGGATCAACGGCTAGGTTATTGGGTTAGGGATTGACAATTTTGACTAAAGTTGACTTTTTTGTCAAAGATTGACTTATTTGGTCAATAATTGGTCATTAGGTCAAAAATTAACTATTTTGGCCAAAATGGAGTTTTTGGTCAAGGTTGACCTATTGTGTCAAGGATTGATCATTTTGACCAAAGTCGACTTTTTGATCAAAAGTTGACCTATTACGTCAATGGGTTGGTCATTGGATCGAGAATTGACCATTTTGATGAAGTAGACTTTTTGGTCACAGATTGACTTATTAGATCCAAAATTGACTATTTTGATCAAAATTAACTTTTTGGTCAAAAGTTAAGCTATCTGATCAATAGGTTAGTCATTCAGTCAAGAATTGATCATTTAGAAGAAAGTGGACTTTTTGGTAAAAAGTTGACCTATTGGGTCAATGGGTTGGTCATTGGGTCAAGGAATGACCATTTTGACCAAAATTGACCATTTGGGTCAATGAGGTGGTCTTTAGGTCAAAAATTAACTATTTTTAAAGTTGACATATTGTGTTAAGGGTTGGTCATCGGGTCAAGGATCGACCATTTCGACAAAAGTCAGTCATTCGTCAAAAGTCGACCTTATTCGTCAATGGTTTACTATCGGGTCAAAGATCGACTCATTTTGACCAAAGTTAACTTTTTGGTGAAAGATTGACTTATTGGGTCAATAATTGGTCATTAGGTTAAAAATTAACTATTTTGACCAAAATTGACTTTTTAGTCAAAGTTGACCGATTGGGTCAAGGATTGACAATTTTGACCAAAGTTAAATTTTTGGTCAAAAGTTGACCCGTCAATGGGGTGGTTGTTCGGTTAAAAATTGACTATTTTGACCTAAATTTACTTTTTTGTTAAAAGGTGATCATTTGGGTCAATGGGTATGTCATTGTGTTAGGGATAAACCATTTTGACCAAAATTTACATTTTGGTCAAATATTGACCCATTGGGTCAATGAGGTGGTCATTAGGTTAGAAATTAACTATTTTGACCAAAATTGACCTTTTCTTTAAAATTTAACCTATTGAGTCAATGAATTGTTCATTTTGTCAAGGATTGACCATTTTAACCACACTTGACTTTTTGGTAAAAATTAACCTATTGGGTCAATGGGTTGGTCATTGGGTCAATGGTTCACCATTTTGACCAAAGTTGACTTTTTAGTCAGAGATTGACTTATTGTTTCTATAATTGGTCATCAGGTAAAAAATTCACTATTTTGACCAAATTTAACTTTTTGGTCAAAAGTGACCTATTGAGTCAATGGGTTATTCGCTGGGTCAAGGATTGACCATTTTGACCAAAGTTACTTTTTTGTTCAAAAGTTGACCTATTGGGTCTTTGTCTTTGTCATTAGGTCAAGGATTAACCATTTTGAGCAAAGTTTACTTTTTGGTCAGAGATTGACTTATTGGGTGAATAATTGGTCATTAAATCAAAAATTGACCTTTTTGGACCAAAATCGACTTTTCGTCAAAAGTCGACACATCGGTCAATGCGTTGGTCATTTGGTCAAGGAGTGATCATTTTGACCAAAGTTATCTTTTTGGTCAAAAGTTAACCTATTGGGTCATTGGGTCAAGTTTTGACCATTTTGACCAAAGTTGACTTTTTAGTGAGAGATTGACTCATTGTGTCAATGAGATGTTCATTAGCTCAAAAATTTACTATTTTGACCAAAATTGACTTTTCGTCAATAATCGAATCTATCAGTCATCGGCTAATGATGCATCCACTTTGACAAAGTTGTCTTTTTGGTCAAAAATTGACCTATTTGGTCAATGGGTTGGTCATCGGGTCAAGAATTTATTAATTTGACCAAATTTAACTTTTTTGTCAGAAATTGACTTATTAGGTCGACAATTTCTCATTAGGTCAAAAATTGACTATTTTGACCAAAATTGACTTTTTGAACCAAAGTTGACCTATTGGGTTAACAGGTTGGTTATTGGGTTAATGATTGACCATTTTGACCAAAGTTAACTTTTTACTCAAAGATTGACTTATTGGATCAATAATTGGTCACTAGGTCATAAATTAACTAGTTTGGCCCTAATTGACTTTTTGGTCAAGGTTGACCTATTGGGTCAAGGATTAATCATTTTGACCAAAGTTGACTTTTTGGTCAAACGTTGTCCTATTACGTCAATGGGTTGGTCATTAGATTAAGGATTGATCATTTTGTTGAAAGTTGTCTTTTTTGTCATAGATTGACTTATTGGATCCAAAATTTACTATTTTGATCAAAATTGACTTTTTGGTCAAAAGTTAACCTATTGGATCAATAGGTTGGTCATTCGGTCAAGAATTGATCATTTAGACGAAAGTTGACTTTTTGGTAAAAGTTGACCTATTGGGTCAATGGGTTGGCATTGGGTCGAGGATTGACCATTTTGACTAAAATTGACCAATTGGGTCAATGAGGTGGTTATTAGGTCAAAAATTAACTATTTTTAAAGTTGACCTATTGGGTTAATGGGTTGTTCATTGTGTCAAGGATTGACCATTATGACCAAAGATGACTTTTTGGTGAAGAGTTAACCTATTAGGTCAATGGGTTGGTCATTGGGTCAAGGATTGACCATTTTGACCAAAGTTAACTTTTTGGCCAAAAGTCGAATTCGTTGGGTCAACTCGGGTGGTCATTAGGTTTAAAATCGACTATTTCGACCGAAATCGACTTTTTCTTCAAAAGTCGACTCTATCGGCGAATAGATCGGTCATTTTGTCAAGGATCGACCATTTCGACCACACTTGAATTTTCGATAAAAAGTTAATTTATTGGGTCAATGGGTTGGTCATTGGGTCAATGATTCACCATTTTGACCTAAGTTGACTTTTTAGTCAGAGATTGACTTATTTTTTCAATAATTGGTCATTATGTCAAAAATTGACTATTTTGACCAAAATTGTCTTTTTGGTCAAAAGGTGACCTATTGGGTCAATGGGTTGTTCATTGGCTCAAGGATTAACCATTTTGACCAAAGTTGATTTTTTGGTTAAAAGTTGACCTTTTTGGTCAATGGGGTGGTCATTGGGTCAAGGATTGACCATTCTGACCAAAGTTGACTTTTTGGTTAGAGATTGACTTATTGGGTGAATAATTGGTCATTATATCAAAAATTGACGTTTTTTTTTCCAAAATTGACTTTTTGGTCAAAATTTGACACATTAGGTCAATGGGTTGGTCATTTGGTCAATGAGTGATCTTTTTGCCCAAGGTTATCTTTATGGTCAAATGTAGGCCTATTTGGTCAATGGGTTGGTCATTGGGTCAAGGATTGACCATTTTGACCAATGTTGACTTTTAGCCAGAGATTGACTTATTGGGTTAATGGGATGGTCATTACTAAAAAAATGACTATTTCGACCAAAATCGACTTTTCGTCCAAAGTCGACTTAATCGAGCCAAGGATCGACCATTTCGACTCATAGTGCCTTTTCGGTCAAAAGTCGACTCTATTCGGTCAATGGGTCGGGTCATCGGGTCAAGAATTTTCTATTTTCACTCAAATTTGATTTTTCGTCGAGATCGACTTATTAGCGTCTATAATCGGTCGACAGTCAAAAATCGACTACTTCGACCAAAATCGACATTTTGGTCCAAAATCGGCCTATCGGGTCGATGGGTCAAGTTATCGGTTAAGGATCGACCATTTCGACCAAAGCCGACTTTTTTGTCAAAAAATAACTTCATCGAATCAATAATTCATTATTAGGTCAAAAATTAATTATTTTGACCAAAATTGACTTTTTGGTCAAGGTTGACCTATTGGGTCAAGGATTGTTCATTTTGACCAAAGATGACTTTTTGGTAAAATGTTGACCAATTGCGTCAATGGGTTGTTCATTGGATCTAAGATTGACCATTTTGATGAAAGTTGACTTTTTGGTCTTAGATTGGCTTATTGGATTGAAAATTGACAATTTTGATGAAAATTGACTTTTTGTTCAAAAGTTAACCTATCGAATCTATAGGTTGGTCATTCGGTCAAGAATTAATCATTTAAACGAAAGTTGACTTTTTGGTAAAAGTTGACCTATTGGGTAAATGGGTTGGTAATTGGGTCAAGGATTGACCATTTTGACCAAAATTGACCAATTGGGTCAATGATGTGGTCATTAGATCAAAAATTAACTATTTTCAAGTCGCTTTATTGTGTTAATGGGTCAGCTATCGGGTCAAGGGTCGACTATTTTGACCAAAGTCAATTTTTTGGTGAAAAGTCGACCTATCAGTTAATGGGTCGTCATCGTCAAGGATTAACCATTTCGACCAAAGTTAACTTTTTGGTCAAAAGTTGACCTATTGGGTTAATGATTTGGTCATTAGGTCAAGGATTGACCATTTTCACCAAAATTGACTTTTTGGTCAGAGATTGACTTATTGGTTCAATAATTGGTCAATAGTTCAAAAATTAATTATTTTGACCAAAATTAACTTTTTAGTCAAAGTTGACCTATATGGTCAATGATTGACAATTTTGACCAAAGTTAACTTTTTGGTCAAAGGTTGACCTAATGGGTCAATGGGGTGGTTGTTCAGTTAAAAATTGACTATTTTGACCAAAATTTACTTTTTTGTTAAAAGGTGACCATTTGGGTCATTGGGTATGTCATTGTGTTAAGGATAGACCATTTTGACCAAAATTGACATTTTGGTCAAATATTGACCCATTGGTCAACTGGTGGTCATTAGGTTAAAAATTGACTATTTTTTTACCAAAATTGACCTTTTCTTCAAAAGTTGACCTATTGGGTCAATGGATTGGTCATTTTGTCAAGGATTTACCATTTTGACCTCACTTTTCTTTTTGGTAAAAAGTTAACGTATTGGGTCAATGGGTTGGTCATTGGGCCAATCATTCACCATTTTGACCAAAGTTCACTTTTTAGTCAGAGATTGACTTATTATTTCAATAATTGGTCATTAGGTAAAAAATCGACTATTTCGACCAAAATCGACTTTTTGGTCAAATGTCGACCTATCGGGTCAATGGGTCGGTCATCGGGTCAAGGATCGACCATTTCGACCAAAGTCGATTTTTTGGTCAAAATTCGACCTATCGGGTCAATGTGGTGGTCATCGATGCAAGGATCG
The DNA here is from genome assembly GCA_022702705.1 of Papilionanthe hookeriana x Papilionanthe teres. Classification (NCBI taxonomy): domain Eukaryota; kingdom Viridiplantae; phylum Streptophyta; class Magnoliopsida; order Asparagales; family Orchidaceae; genus Papilionanthe; species Papilionanthe hookeriana x Papilionanthe teres. The sequence continues at coordinate 102,909,490 of CM040421.1, read as the reverse complement.
ACCATTTCGACCAAAGTCGACTTTTGGTCGAGATCGACTTATCGGCGAATAATCGGTCATTATATCAAAAATCGACCTTTTCGACCAAAATCGACTTTTTGGTCGAAAAATGACACATTGGGTCAATGGGTTGGTCATTTAGTCAAGGAGTGATCATTTTGACAAAAGTTATCTTTTGGTCAAAAGTTGACTTATTGGGTCAATGGGTTGGTCATTCGGTCAAAGATTGACCATTTTGACCAAAGTTGACTTTTGAGCCAGAGATTGACTTATTTGGTCAATGGGCGAGTCATTAGCTCAAAATCGACTTTTGGTCAAAAGTTTACCGACGGTCATCGGGTCAAGGATCGACTATTTCGACCAAGTCGCATTTTCGGTTAAAAGTCGACATATCAGGTTAATGGGCCGGTTATCAGGTTAAGGATTTACCATTCGAACCAAAGTCGACTTTTTGGCTAAAGATCGACCTATCGGGTCAATAATCGGTCATTAGTCAAAAATTAACTATTTCTACCAAAACCGACTTTTCAGGTTAAGGCTCGTTTTTCGGGGTAAAGGATCGATCATTTCGACTCAAAGTCGATTTTTCGTCAAAAGTCGACTCTAATGCGCGATGGTCGGTCATCGGATCGAGGATCGATCCATTTGACGAGAGTCGACTTTTGGTCATAGATTGACTTATTGGATCGAAAATTGACAATTTTGATCAAAATTTACTTTTTGGTTAAAAGTAAACCTATCAGATCAATAGTTTGGTCATTCGGTCAAAAATTGATCATTTAGATGAAAGTGGACTTTTTGGTGAAAAGTTGAACTATTGGGTCAATAGGTTGATCATTGGGTCAAAGATTGACCATTTTGACAAAAATTGACCATTTGGGTCAATGAGGTGGTCATTAGGTCAAGGATTAACTATTTTAAAGTTGACCTATTGTGTTAGAGGGTTGGTCCTTGGGTCAAGGATTGATCATTTTGACCAAAGTTAACTTTTTGGTTAAAAGTTGGCCTATTGGGTCATTGGTTTGGTCATTGGGTCAAGGATCGACCATTTCGACCAAAGTCGACTTTTTTGTCGAGATCGACTTATTAGGTCAATAATTGGTCATTAGTTCAAAAATTAACTATTTTGACGAAAAATTACTTTTTGGTCAAAGTTGACCTTTTGGGTGAGAGATTGAAATTTTTGACCAAAGTTAACTTTTTGGTCAAAAGTTGACTTATTGGGTCAATGGAGCGGTTGTTAAAAGTTGACCATTTGGGTCAATGGGTATGTCATTGTGTCGTGATGTGATAACTTCGACCAAAATTGACATTTTGGTCAAAGTTTTACCCATTGGGTCAATGGCGGGTGATTAGGTTAAAAATTGACTATTTTGACCAAAATTGACTTTTTCTTCAAAAGTTGACATATTGGGTCAATGGATCGTCATTTCAGTGAAAGATCGACCATTTCGACCACACTCGACTTTTTTCGTAAAAAGTTAACCTATTAAGTCAATGGGTCGGGTTCGGGTTAATGATTCACCATTTTGACCAAAGTTGACTTTTTAGTTAGAGATTGACTTATTATTTCAATAATTGGTCATCAGGTCAAAAATTGACTATTTTGACCAAAATTGACTTTTTGGTCAAAATTGGACCTATTGAATCAATGTGATTGTCATTGAATCAAGAATTGATCATTTTGACCAAAGTTATCTTTTTGGTAAAAAGTTGATCTATTTGGTCAATGGGTTGGTCATTGGGTCAAAGATTGACAATTTTGACCAAAGTTGACCAATTGGGTCAATGGGGTGGTCATTAGGTCAAAAATTGACTATTTTGACCAAAATTGACTTTTCGTTCAAAAGTTGAGCTTTTTAGTCAATGGGTTGATCATTGGGTCAAGGATCGACCTTTTCGACAAAAGTTGTCTTTTTAGTCAAAAGTCGACCTATCGGGTCAATGGGTCGATCATCTGAGTCGAAATCGACCATTTTAACTAAGCTCGACTTTTTTGTTAAAAGTCGACTCTATGGAATCAATGGGCGGTCATTAGGTAAAGAATTAACTATTTCGACCAAAATCGACTTTTTAGTCAAAAGTCAATCTTTCGGTTCAATAGCGTCAGTCATCGGGTCAAGAATTGCTCATTTCGACCAAAGTCGACCTTTTTGTGAAAAGTCGACCTTTCGTCAATCTGGTGGTCATCGGGTCAAGGATTGACCATTTTGACCAATGTTGACTTTTTGGTTAGAGATTGACGTATTGGGTCAATAATTATTCTTTAGGTCAAAAATTGACTTTTTTTATCAAAATTGATTTTTTGGTCAAAAGTTGACCATTTTGACCAAAGTTGACTTTTTTTGTCAGAGATTGACTTATTGGGTCAATAATTGGTCATTAGGTCAAAAATTGACTTTTCTTGATCAAAATTGATTTTTTTAGTCAAAAGTTGACACATTGGGTCAATGGATTAGTAATTTGGTCAATGATTGATCATTTCGACCAAAGTTAACACATTGGGTCAATGGGTTAGTCATTGGGTCAAGAATTGATCATTCTTACCAAAGTTGACTTTTTGGTCAAAAGTTAACCTATTGGGTCAATGGGATGGTCATTGGGCCAAGGATTGACCATTTTGACAAAAGCTGTCTTTTCGGTCAAAAGTTAACATATTAGGGGTCGATCTATTGGTCATTAGGTCAGAAATTGACCTTTTTGACCAAACTTGACTTGTTTGACCAAACTTGACTTTTTTGTCAAAAGTTGACCTATTGGATCATTGGTACGTTAGTAAAAATCGACTATTTCGACTAAAATGGACTTTTTAGTCAAAAGTCGACCTTTCTGGATCAATAGGTCATTATCAGGTTAAGAATTGATCATTTCGACCAAAGTCGATTTTTGCTAAATAACGACCTTTGGGTCAATCGATCGGTCATCGGGTCAAAGATCGACTCATTTCGACCAAAGTCGACTTTTGGTCAGAGATTGACTTATTGGGTCAATAATTGGTCATTAGGTCAAAAATTGACTCTTTTTTTATCGAAATAGATTTTCGGTCAAAAGTTGACCATTTTGTCCAAGGTTGACATTTTGGTCAGAGATTGACTTATTGGTCAATAATTGGTCATTAGGTCAAAAATTGACTTTTTTGATCAAAGTTGATTTTTTGGTCAAAAGTTGACACATTGGGTCAATGGCTTAGTATTTTGGTCAAGGATTTATCATTTTGACCAAAGTTAACACATTGGGTCAATGGGTTGGTCATTGGGTCAAGAATTAACCATTTTTCCCAAAGTTGACTTTTTGTTCAAAAGTTGACCTATTGGGTCAATGGGATGGTCATTGGGCCAAGGATTGACCATTTTGACAAAAGTTGTCTTTTTGGTCAGAAGTTGACATATTGGGTCAATCAATTGGTAATTGGATCAGAAATTGACCTTTCTGACCAAACTTGACTTTTTTTTGTCAAAATTTGACCTGTTGGATCAATGGGGTGGTCATTAGGTTAAAAATTGACTATTTTGACCAAAATTGACTTTATAGTCAAAGTTGGCCTATTGGGTCAAGGATTGACAATTTTGACCAAAGTTAACTTTTTTGTCAAATGTTGTCTTATTGGGTCATCATGCCAGTCGTTAGGTTAAAAATCGATTATTCTGTAAAAAATTTACATTTTTGTCAAAAGTTGACCATTTTGGTCAATGTGTATGTCATTGTGTGTGGGATAGAACATTTTGACCAAAATTGACATTTTAGTCAAAGGTTGAACAATTAGTTCAATGGTCTGGTCATTATGTCAAAAATTAACCTTTTTGACCAAAATTGACTTTTTCGTCAGAAATTGAGCTTTTTAGTCAATGGGTTATCGCTGGGTCAAGGATTGACTATTTTGTCAAAAGTTGTCTTTTTGGTAAAATGTTGACCTATCGGGTCAATGTGTTGGTCATTGGGTCAGAATTTGACCATTTTGACCAAACTTGACTTTTTTGTCAAAATATGACCTATTGGATTAATGGGCGGTCTCAGTAAAAAATTAACTATTTTAACCAAAATCGACCTTTTAGTCAAAAGTCGACCTATCTGATAAATAGTCGGTCATCGGTCAAGAATCGATCATTTTAACTAAAGTCGACTTTTTCATAAAAATCGACCTATCGAGATCAATCGTCAAGTTATCGGGTCAAGGATTGACCACTTTGACCAAAGTTAACTTTTTGGTCATAGATTGACTTATTGGGTCAATAATTGGTCATTAGGTCAAAATTGACCTTTTAGACAAAAATTGATTTTTTGATCAAAAGTTGACACATTGGGTTAATGAGTTTGTAATTTGGTCAAAGATTGGTCCTTTAGACAAAACTTAACACATTGGGTCAATAGGTTGGTCATTGGGTCAAGAATTAACAATTTTTACTAAAGTTGACACTTTGGTCAAAAGTTGACCTATTAGGTCAATGAGATGGTCATTGGGTTAAGGATTGACCATTTTGACAAAAGTTGGCTTTTTTGTCAGAGATTGACTTATTGGGTCAATGGGATGGTCATTATGTCAAAAATTGACTATTTTGACCAAAATTGACTTTTTGGTTAAAAGTTGACCTATTCGGTCATTGTGTCAAGGATTGACAATTTTGACCAAGTTGACATTTTAGTCAAAAGTTGACCTATTTGGTCAATGGGTTGGTCATTGGGTTAAAAATTTACCATTTTGGCCAAATTTGACTTTTTTGTCAGAGATTAACTTATTAGGTCAATAATTGGTCATTAGGTAAAAAATTGACTATTTTGGCAAAAATTAACTTTCTGCTCCAAAATTGACTTATTAGATTAATTGGTTGGTCAATGGGTCAAGGATTGATCATTTTGACCAAAGTTGATTTTGTAAAAGCTTGACCTATTAGGTCAATGGGTTAGTCATTGGGTCAACGTTTGACAATTTTTCCAAAGTTGACTTTTAGCCGGAGATTGACTTAGTAGGTCAATGGGGTGGTCATTAGGTAAAAAATTGACGACTTTAACAAAAATTGACTTTTCTGGTCAAAAGTCGACTCTATCGGTCATCGGGTCAAGGATCGACCATTTCGACCAAAGTCGACTTTTCGATTAAAAGTCGACATATTGGGTCAATGGGTTGGTCATTGGGTTAAGGATTGAACATTTTGACAAAAGTTTACTTTTTGGTCAGAGATTGGCTTATTGGGTCAATAATTAGTCTTTAGGTCAAAAATTGAATATTTTGACCAAAATTAAATTTTCGGTCAATAGTTAACCTATTGGGTCAATCGATTCGTCATTAGGTGAAAGATTGATCATTTTTACCGAAGTTGACTTTTTGGTCAAAGGTTGACCTATTGGGTCAATGGGTAGTCATTGGGTTAGAAATTGACCATTTTGACCAAAGTTGACTTTTTGGTCAAACGTTGACCTATTGAGTCAATGGGGTGGTCATTATGTCAAAAATTAACTATTTTGATGAAAATTGACTTTTTGGTCAAAAGTTGACCTACTTGGCCAATGGGTTGGTCATTGGGTCAAGAATTGACCATTTTGACCAAATTTGACTTTTTGTTCAAAAGTTAACCCATTGGGTCAATGGGGTTTAGTCGTTGAGTAAAGGATTGACCATTTTGGCCAAAGTTGACTTTTTGGTCAGAGATTGACTTATTGGGTGAATAATTAGTTATTAGGTCAAAAATTGACCATTTCACCAAAATTGACATTTTGGTCAAAAGTTGACCTATTAGGTCATTGGGTTAATCATTGGGTCAATGATTGACCATTTTGAACAAAGTTGACTTTTGGTCAAAAGTTGACCTTTTGGGTCAATGAGTTGGTCATTAGGTCAGAAGTTGACCATTTTTAACCACATTTGGCTTTTTTGTCAAAAGTTGACCTATTGGCTCAATGGGGTGGTCATTATGTCAAAAATTGACTATTTTGACCAAAATTAACTTTTTGGTTGAAAGGTTACCTATTGGGTCAAGGATTGACCATTTTGACCAAAGTTGACTTTTTGTTTAAAGTTGACATATTTGGTCAATCGGTTCATCATCGGGTCAAGGATCGACTCATTTCGACAAAAGTCGATTATTCGGTCGAGATCGATTTTTGGGTCAATAATTGGTCATTTGGTCAAAGTTGACTAATTTGACCAGATTTGAATTTTCGGTCAGAAGTTGACCTATTGGGTAAATGGGGAGGTCATTAGGTCAAAAATTGACAATATTGACCTAAATTTACTTTTTGGTCAAAGTTGACATATTGGGTTAATGAGTTGGTCATTGGGTAAAGGATGGGCCATTTTGACCAAAGATGACTTTTTGGTTAAAAGTTGACCTATTGGTCATGGATTTATCATTGGGTCATGGATTGATCATTTTGACCAAAGTTGACTTTTTAGTCAAAAGTTGACCTATTGGGTTAAATGGGGTGGTCATTTGGTAAAAAATTGACAATTTTTACTATAATTGACTTTTTAGTCAAAAGTTGACCTATTGGATCATTGGGTTGATTATTGGGCCAATGATTGACCATTTTGACCAAAGTTGACTTTTTGCTTAAATGTTGACCTATTTGGTCAAAGGGTTGGTCATTGGGTCATGGATTGACCATTTTGACCAAAGTTGACGTTTTGGTCAGAGATTTACTTATTGAGTCAATTATTGGTCATTAGGTCAAAAATTGTCTATTTTGACCAAAATTATCTGTTTGGTCGAATGTTTTGTTCATTAGGTCAACGATTGATTATTTTGACTAAAGTTGACTTTTTGGTCAATAGTTGACCTATTGGGTCAATGGGTTGGTCGTTGGGTCAGAAGTTGACCATTTTAACCAAAGTTGACCTATTGGGTCAATGGGTTGGTCATTAGATCAAAAATTGACTATTTTGACCAAAACTAACTTTTTGGTCAAAAGTGGAGCATTTTGTTCGATGGGTTAGTCATTGGGTCAGAAATTGATAATTTTGACCAAACTTGACTTTTTTTTGTAAAAAGTTGACCTATTGGATCAATGGAATGATCATTAGGTAAAAAATTGACTATTTTGACCAAAATTGACTTGTTAGTCAAAAGTTGACCTATCAGATCAATAGGTTGGTCATTGGGTTAAGAATTGATCATTTTGACTAAAGTTGACATTTTGGTAAAACGTTTACCTATTGGGTCAATCGTTGGTCATTGGGTCAAGGATTGACCATTTTAACCAAAGTTGACTTTTTGGTCAGAGATTGACTTATTGGGTCAATAATTGGTCATTAGGTAAAAAATTGATTATTTTGACCAAAATTGCCTTTTGGTCAAAAGTTGACCTATTGGGTCAAGGACTGACCATCTTGACGAAAGTTCAAAAGTTGACTTATTAGGTCAATGGGTTTGTGAGTGGGTTAAGGAATGACTATTTTAACCAAAATTAAATTTTTGTTAAAAGTTGACCTAGTTGACCCAATAAGTCAATCTTTGACATAATGACCAATTATTAAGCACTTTGACTAAAGTTGACTTTTGGGTCAAATGTTGACCAATTGGGTCAATGAGTAAGTAATTGGGTCAAGAATTGATCATTTGACCAAAATTGACTTTTTGGTCAAAAGTTGGTCGATTAGGTTAACAGGTTGGTCATTGGGTTAGAAATTGACCATTTTGACCAAAGTCAACTTTTTGGTCAAAAGTTGGCATATTGGGTAAATGGGTGGTATTAGGTCAAAAATTGACTATTTTGACCAAAATTGACTTTTTGGTCAAAAGTCGACATATTGGCTCAGGTAGTGGTCATTTGGTCAAAAATCGACTATTTCGACAAAATCGAGTTTTGTTCAAAAGTAGACCTCTTGGGTCAGTGGGTTGGTCTTTGGGTCAAGGATTGTCATTTTGACCAAAGTTGACATTTTGGTCAAAGATTGGCTTATCGGGTCAATAATTGGTCATTAGGTTAAAAATTGACTATTTGGACCAAAATTGACTTTTTGGTCGAAATTTAACTAATTAGGTCAATAAGTTTGTCATTGGGCCAACGATTGACCATTTTGATCAATGTTGACTCTTTAGTGAAAAGTTGATCTAATGCGTCAATGGGTTGGTCGTTGGGTCAGAAATTGACCATTTTAACCTAAGTTGACATATTCGGTTAATGGAGTGGTCACTAAGTCAAAAATTGACTATTTTGACCAAAATTAACTTTTTGGTCAAAAGTTGACCTACTTGGTCAATGGGTTGGTCATTGGGTCAAGGATTGACCATTTTGAGCAAAGTTGACTTTTTTGGTCAGAAGTTGACCTATTGGGTCAATGGGTGGTCATTTGGTCAAGGATTAACCATTTTGACCATAGTTGACTTTTTGGTAGAGATTGACTTATTGGGTCAATAATTGGTCATAGGTCAAAAATTGATTATTTTGACAAAAACTGGCTTTTAGGTCAAAAGTTGACCTATTAGGTCAATGTGTTAATCATTGGGTCAAGGTTTGACCATTTTGACCAAAGTTGACTTTTGTGTCAAAAGTTGACCTATTGGGTCAATAATTCGTTATTAGGTAAAAAATTGACTTTTTTTATCAGAATTGACTTTTTTGTCAAAAGTCGATATATTGGGTAAGTGGGTTGGTCATTGGGTAAGGATTTACCATTTTGACAAAAGTGGACTTTTTGGTCAAAAGTTGATCTAATGTGTCAATGAGTTGGTCATTGGGTCAAGGATTGACCATTATGATCAAAGTTGAGTTTTTGGTTAGAGATTGACTTATTGGATCAATAATTGGTCATTAGGTCAAAATTGATTATTTTGACCAAAATTGACTTTTTGATCAAAATTTGACCTATTGGGTCAATGAGTTGTCATTGGGTCAAGAATTGACTATTATGGCCAAAGTTGACTTTTTGGTGAAAAGTTGACCCAAAGTGTACACCAAATCCCCCAAATTTAGCCAAAATCCTAAACTAGCCAAAATCCCCTATGGCTCAAAAAGACCTCATTTGCTCCCCAAAATCATCTTCAATCACTCCAAATTACATAATTGATCTAAAAGACTCCACTTTCAAAACTACCCAATTAACCCAATTTTTACGAAAATTCTCCAAAATTAGCAAAATGCCCTTAAAACCATTAAAACCCTAATAAACTCCAAATTCCTACGATTTCACCAAAAATCATTCTAAACTACTTCAAATTATTCAAATTGCCCAAATTTAGCAAAAATCTACCAAAATTAGCCAAAATCACAATAATTCCCAAAATGCCCCTATGGCCCAAAGACTCTCAATTCTACACCAAAAACATTTTAAACCTCTCCAAATTGATTTAAAATACTCCATAATGCTTAAAACTAGCCAAATGACCAAAATTCTCCAGAACTACCAAAATATCCCGATTTTCACCAAAATTTACCAAAATTTCCAAAATAGCTTTAAAAACCTAAAAATTCTAAAATCTCTAAATTCCTAAATTTCACCAAAAATCATTCTATAAAACTTCAAATTATTCTAACAGCCCAAATTCACCCCAAATCTCCAAAAATTAGTCAAAATCTGAAAAAATTCCGAAAGAGACCCTTTGGCGTTATTTCTTCTCCAATATCATTTTGAAAATCTCTAAATTACCCAATTAATCTAAAACATTCCACATTCCTTAAAATAGCCAAATTGCCCTAAATTCTCCAACACTACCAAAATAACCAATTTTTCAGTAAAAATATCCAAAATTACCAAAATGTCCTTAAAACTCTAAAAATTCCAAAAATCTCCAAATTTCAAAGATTTCACCAAAAATCATTCAAACCACTCGAATTTATTTAAATTGCAGAAATTCACCCCAAATCTTCCAAAATTAGCCAAAATCCCAAAAAAATCAGAAATTGCCCCTATGGCCCAAAAAATCTCATTTCTTCATAAAAATCATTTCAAACCTCTCCAAATTACCCAATTGATCTAAAATACTCCACATTCTTTAATAGTAGATAAATTACAAAAATTCTCCAAAATTACCAAAATACCCTTAAAACCCTAAAAATACCAAAAATCTCCAAATTCTTAAGATTTCACCAAAAATCTTTCTAAACTTTTTCAAATTATTCAAATTGTTAAATTCACTCAAAATTAGCCAAAATCCCAAAAAGTGCAAAATTGCCACTGTGGCCCAAACAATCTCATTTATTCACCATAATAATTTTAAACCTCTCCAAATTACCCAATTAATTTAAAACACTCAACATTCCTTTAAATAAGCCAAATTGCCATAAATTCTCCAAAAATTCCAAAAATTCTCATTTCTTCGCTAAAATCATCCTCAATCTCTCCAAATTACACAATTAATCTAAAAGGCTACACATTCAAAACAACCTAAATAACCCAATTTTTACCAAAATTCTCTAAAATTACCAAAATTCCCTTGAAACCTCAAAAATCACCAAATTTTTAAGATCTCAACAAAAATCATTCTAAACTACTTCAAATTATTCAAATTGCCTAAATTCACCATTATTCTCGCAAAATTAGCCAATATCACAAAAATTCCCAAAATGCCCCTACGGCACAAAGATTCTCAATTCTACACAAAAAACATTTTTAACCTTTCCAAATTTATTTAAAATACTACACGTTGCTTAAAACTTGCCCAATTCTCCAGAATAACTAAAATATCCCAATTTTCACCAAAATTCTCTAAAATTACAAAAACTACCTTAAAGCTCTAAAAATCCCAAAATTTTCTAAATTCCTTGGATTTCTCCAAAAATCTTTCAAAACCACTTCAAAATTTTCAAATTGCACAAACTCAACCCAAATCTCCAAAAATTCCGAAAAAAGACTCTTCACCAAAATCATTTTAAAACTCTCTGAATCACCCAATTGATCGAAAATACTCTACATTCATTAAAACTAAGCAAATTGCCCGAAATTCTCCAAAAGTACCAAAATAACCCAATTTTCACCAAAATTCTCCAAAATGACCAAAATGTCCATAAAACCCTAAAAAACCCAAAAATCTCCAAATTCCTAAGATTTCACCAAAAATCATTCTAAACCACTCCAAATTATTCAATTTGTACAAATTCGCCCCAGATCTTCCAAAATTAGCCAAAATCGCAAAAATTCTGAAATTGCCCCTGTGGCACAAAAATTCTCATTTCTACAACAAAATCTTTTCAAGCCTCTCCAAATTACCCAAGTGATCTAAAATACTCCACATTTTTTAATATTAGCCAAATTGCTCTAAATTCTCCAAAACCACTAAAGTAATTCAATTTCCACAAAATCTCCAAAATAACCAAAATACCCTTAAAACCCTAAAAATACCAAAAATTTCCAAATTCCTCAGATTTCACTAAAAATCATTCTAAAACACTACAAATTATTCAAATTCCTAAATTCTTCTAGAATTAGCCAAAATCTCAAAAAAGTGCCAAATTGCCCCTGTGGCCCAAAACAATCTCATTTATTCACAATAATCATTTTAAACCTCTCCAAATTACCAAATTAATTTAAAATAATCCACATGAATTAAAACTAATCAAATTCCACTAAATTCCTAAAAAAAACAAAATAACCTATTTTCACCAAAATTGCCAAAATGCCCTTTAAAACCTTAAACACCAAAAATCTCTAGATTCCTAAGATTTCACCAAAAATCATTCTAAATCACTTCAAGTTACTCAAATTGCCAAAATTTACCCAGATCTCTAAAAATTAGCCAAAATTTCAAAAATTCCTAATATGCCCCTATGGCCCAAAAATTCTCATTTCTTCACCAAAATCATTTTGAACTGCATAAAATTATTCAAATTACCCAAATTCGTCCCAAATCTCCCAAAATTATCAAAAATCCCAAAAATTCCCAAAAGCCCCTATGGCCAGAAAAATTCTCATTTCTTCACCAAAATCAGCTTCAATCTCTCCAAAGTACACAATTGATCAAAAAGATTCCACATTCAAAACTACCGAAATAACCTAATTTTTACCAAAATTCTCCAAAATAACCAAAATGCCCCCAAACCTCTTAAAACCCCAAAAATCTCCAAGTTCCTAAGATTTCAACAAAAATCATTCTAAACTACTTCAACTTACTCAAATTGCCTAAATTCACTAAAATCTACGAAAATGAGCCAATAACACAAAAATTTAAAAAATGCCGTTATGGCCCAAAAATTCTCATTTCTTTACCAAAATTATTTTAAACCTCTCTGAATTTCTCAATTGATCTACAATACTCCACATTCCATAAAACTAGCCAAATTGCCCTAAAATTTCCAAAACTACCAAAATAACCCAATTTTCACAAAAAACAATCATTCTAAACCACTTCAAATTATTCAGATGCTAGTTTCACCAAAAATTAGCAAAATCCCAAAAGGTGCCAAATTGCCCCTGTGGCACAAAACAATCTAATTTCTAAACGAAAATCATTTTAAACCTCTCTAAATTACACATTTAATTTAAAATACTCCACATTTCTTAAAACTAGCCAAATTACCCTTAATTCTTCAAAACTACCAATATAACCTATTTTTCATCATAATTACCAAAATACCCTTAAAACCTCACAAATTCAAAAAAATCTCCAAATTACTAAAATTTCACTAAAAATAATTCTAAATCATTCTAAGTTACTCAAATTGCCCAAATTCACCCTACATCTCCAAAATTTAGCCAAACTTTCAAAAATTCTCAAAATGCCCCTCTGGCCTAAAAAATCTAATTTCTGCATCAAAATCATTTTAAACTACTTAAAATTATTCAAATTGCCCAAATTAACCCCAAATCTCCCAAAATTAGCCAAAACCCTAAAAAATCCCAAAACCCTCTATGGCCTAAAATGTTGTTATTGTTCACCAAAATCAGCTTCATTCTCTCCACATTACACAATTGATCTAAAAGACTCCCATTCAAACCTACCCAAATTCTCTAATATTACCAAAATGCCCTTAAAATCCTTAAAACCCAAAAAATCTCCAATTTTGAAAGTTTTCACCAAAAAAATTCTAAACTACTACAAATGATTTAAATTGCCCAAATTCACCATAAATCTCCCAAAATTAGCTAAAATTACAAAAATTCTCATAATGCCCTCAAGGCTTAAAGATTGTCAATTCTACACCAAGATCATTTTAAACCTCTCCAAATTACCCAATTGATCTAAAGTACTCCACATTTTTTAATACTAGCCAACTTGCTCTAAATTCTCCAAAACTATCAAAATAACCCTATTTTAACAAGAATTCCCCAATATTATCAAAATACCAATAAAACCCTAAAAATCCCAAAAATCTAAAATTCCAAAGATTTCACCAAAAATCATTCTAAACTACTTCAAATTATTCGAATTTTATAAATTCACAAAAAAAATTAGCCAAAATTCTAAAAAGTGTCAAGTTGTCCATGTGGCCCAAAACAATCCCATGTCTTCAAGAAAATTATTTTAAACCTTTCCAAATTACACAATTAATTTAAAATACTCCACATTTTTTAAAAATAACCAAATTGCCCTAAATTCTCCAAAACTACCAAAATAACCCATTTTTCACCACATTTAACAAAATGCCCTTAAAACCATAAAAATACAAAAAATCACCAAAGTCTTAAGATTTCCCCAAAAATCATTCTAAATCACTCCAAGTTACTTAAATTGCATGAATTCACCTAAGATATCCCAAAATTAGCCAAAATTTAAAAAATTTTCAAAACACCCCTATGGCCCAAAAATTCTCTTCACCAAAATCATTTTAAACTACTTACAATAATTCAAATTGCCCAAATTTACCCCAATTCTCCCAAATTTAGCTAAAATCCCAAAAATCCCCAAAAGCCCTGATGGCCCAAAATATTCTCATTTCTTCACCAAAAACCATCTTCAATCTCTCCATATTAGACAATTGATCTAAAAGACTCCACTTTTAAAACTACCCAAATAAGCTAATTTTTTTTCCAAAAGTTCTCCAAAATTACCAAAATGCCTTTAAAAACCTTAAAACCCCAAAAATCTCCAAATTCCTAAGATTTCACCAAAAATCATTCTAAATTTCTTCAAATTATTCAATTTGCCCAAACTCACCAGAAATCTCCCAAAATTAGCAAAAATCACAAAAATTCCCAAATTGCCCATTGGCCCAAAGATTCTCAATTACAAAACAAAATCATTTCAAACCTCTCTAGATTACCCAATTGATCTAAAACACTCCCCATTCCTTAATAGAAGCCAAATCCCTAAATTCTCCAATTACCAAAACTACCCATTTTTCATCAATATTCTCCAAAACTACCAAAATACCCTTAAAACCCTAAAAATCCAAAAATCTCTAAATTTATAATATCTCATCAAAAACTATTCTAAACCACTTTAAATTATTCAAATTGACCAAATTCACCCAAAATCTCCCAAAAATTGCCAATCCCTATGGCCCAAAAAATTCTCATTTCTTCACCAAAATCATTTTAAACCTCTCCAAAATGCACAATTAATCTAAATTACTCCATATTCCTTAAAACTTCCCAAATTGTCCTAAATTCTCCAAATAAAAAAAAAACAAAAATTTCACAAAATTCTCCAAAATTACCAAATGCCCAGAAAAAACTAAAAATTTCCAAAAATACTAAATTTCGATAATTTCACCAAAAATCAATCTAAAACACTTCAAAATATTCAAATTGCCTAAATTCACACAAAATATCCCAAAATTAGCCAAATGCCTAAAATTCCCAAAATGCCTCTATAGCCTAAAAATTCTCATTAATTCACCAAAATCAATTTAGACCACTCTAAATTACGAAATTGATCTAAAATACTCAAAATTTCTTAAAACTAGCCCAGTTGCCCTAAAGTATCCAAAACTACCAAAAATAACTCAATTTTCATCACAATTCTTCCAACAGAAAAAAGCCCTTAAAATCCTGAAAATCCCAAAAATTTCCAAATTCCTAAGATTTCACTAATAAACATTTTAAACAACTCAAAATTATTCAATTGGCCATATTCACCCAAAATTTCTAAAATTAACCAAAATCCTAAAAAATCCCAAAAAACCCGTCCCCCAAAAATTATCATTTCTTCAGCAAAATCATTCTAAAAATTTTCAAATTATCTAATTGATCTAAAATACTCCACATTTCTTAAAACTAGACAAATTGCACTAAATTCTCCAAAACTACTAAAATAACCTAATTTTCACAAAACTTCTCCAAATGCCCTTAAAACCTAAAAAATCCAAATAAATCTCAAAATTCCTAAGATTTCACCAAAAATCATTCTAAACCACTCAAAATTATTCAAATAGCACAAATTTACCCCAAATCTCTGAAAATTTACCAAAATCCGAGAAATTCTCAAAATGCCAGTGGCAAAAAAATTCTCATTTCTTCACCAAAATCAAACATCTCCAAATTACCTAATTGATCTAAATTACTCCACACTCCTCAATACTAGCCAGATTTCCCTAAATTCTCCAAAACTACCAAAATAACCAAATTTTCACAAAATTCTCAAAAATTACCAAATCCCTCTTAAAATCCTAACAATCATAAATATCTTTAAACTACTAAGATTTCACCAAAAAATCATTCTAATTCACTCCAATTTATTCAAATCGCACAAATTCGTCCCAAATCTTCCAAAATTAACAAAAATCCAAAAAATTCCAAAATTGCCCCCATGGTCTAAAGATTCTCATTTCTTCACAAGAATCCTTTCAAACCTCTCCAAATTACACAATTGATCTATAGAACTCTACATTACTTAATACTATCCAAATTGCCCTTAATTCTCCACAACTCCGAAAATAACCCAATTTAAAATCAAATTCTAATTCTTCTATATTTTATAATAATACAAGATCTCTTACTAAAGATAATTACAATATATTTACCATTTCTTCACTAAGAAAAGCTTTTAACATGGAATTTTTCCTCATCACTATAAAGATTTAACCAAATTCTCTTACACATTTCTCTATTCAAAATTTTATTACCTTATTATAATTTCATACACAATCATTTTTTAAATCAAAAATAAAATTATTTTGTATTATATTTGAGAACAAATAAATTTCAATTTTTGAAAATTTGTTTTTTTCCCCCCAACTTAAATTTTTAGTAAATTTAAACATTTCAGCATATCATATTTAAAAACAAGAATGAAAAATTGAAACATTATGCTAACAAGGATTTTCAAATCCTAAGTATACAAATATTAAAAACTTGAAAACTGGAGAAATGATCAAATTTTATTTTGATTTTAACATATATGAGATTTGAAAGACTTCTATGCAGTGGAGGCTAACATAAAAGCAAATCACACGAACTAACATAGTATCAATATCACAACTGATAGAAAAATTATGTTAGTAAATTGAAACTTAAACATAAATTTTAAATGAAAGTTAGCTCTATTCTGAACCTCCTAAAGAAGTAGGAATAAGTTCAAAACAAACCAACAAAGTACATTTAAAAAAATAGAGTTCACACTATTACTACCAAAAAAAATATAACTACACATCACAATAAACCACAACAACAATGTCTATCTCAACCAAAAACAACACCACAGTAGTCCAAACAACAATACAAATAAAGGTTCAAACAAAACACTACATAATCCAATCACTACTCATCTTTGTCACCATCGTCATCCTCTTCATCATCGTCATCCTCTTCATCCTCATCATCCTCTTCATCATCATCATCATCCCAAGAACTAGAAGAATCATAATGAGGGTACTGTGGATATGAAGGAAATACAACATTTTGATCAGCTCTAATGAGTTTTTCCATAGATGTGTTGTATTTCTCCTCATAATCACTATGCCTTTCCAAGTAAGAATCAATATGATCTACATATTTATTGAAATTCGATACCTTATCCGTAGCATAATCAATTTTATCCATCATTCATTGCAATTGAGTCTGTGAATCTGGACTGGTAGATCTGCCATGGGATGTAGATGCACGAGATGTAGAAGCATGCGATGTAGAACTTCTAGAAAATCCCCCCTCTCTAGCCAAAAATCAAATGCTCAGATTATGACTTCACATTAACATTAGCAATAGGCTTTAGAAGTTGCATAATCTCCTCCCAATTATCAAATCTAACACTAGCTTGCTCGCATAAAAAAAAATTAAGGATGAAATTCTCAAACTTGCAGTAGTGGCAGCTCTGGCAGAACTGGTGATAACATAATAAATTAGAGATCCAATAATAGTTGTCTTATACTGCTGAATGTAGTAGTTCAGTGTAGCCCTCACTCTGGTCACTTTACTAAGATGGTTTGTAGGGAGCAGATGAGCAGAAATAAAATTGTGCCATGCTTTCGCTGTGGCATCCATTTTCGATAGGAAATTTCACTCTTTTACCACTGGTAATTTTCCATAATCCTCTTCCAATATTTAAAGAAGAAATGATCTCATCTAAATCCTCCTCAGTAGGATTGTAATAGCATTAGAATGAGTTGCATTTGAAAACACTCAGTAAAATGAATTTATTACCTCTGGTGAAAATGCTTCTGACTTTCCTCTTACCATCACCAGATCATCCTCCAATAAGGGAGATTAGCATAAAACTCCAACATTATGGAAATCACAGCAACAGTAGAAAAGCAACAGAATCGATCACACTATCGGTGGACAATTACATCTTCTACTTCTCCTCCTGGATACTTAAAACAGTGCTCAGGGATTAACTTCCTCGATTGCTTCACATCAGAGTATTTGTCCTGAGCTTTCAAACTCATGAACTTGCTCGAATAGAATGCAGCTTTCTATTACGATTTCACCAAAAACCATTCTAAATAACTCCAAAATATTCAAATTGCTCAAATTATCCCCAAATCTCTCAAAATTAGCAGAACTCCAAAAAATTCCCAAAATGACCCTATGGGCTCATTTCTTTACCGAAATTATTTTAAACCTCTTCAAATTACTCAAGTAATATAAAATACTCTATATTCCTTAAAACTAGC
This sequence comes from Papilionanthe hookeriana x Papilionanthe teres, assembly GCA_022702705.1. Taxonomy (NCBI): domain Eukaryota; kingdom Viridiplantae; phylum Streptophyta; class Magnoliopsida; order Asparagales; family Orchidaceae; genus Papilionanthe; species Papilionanthe hookeriana x Papilionanthe teres. The sequence goes on along the minus strand of CM040421.1, from coordinate 102,891,571 downwards.
CATATTTCCCTAAATTCACCAAACCTACCAAAATAAACCAACTTTCACCCAAATTTTCCAAAATTACCAAACTACCCTTAAAACCCAAAAAATCCCCAAATTCCTAAGATTTAAAAAAAACACAATCTAAACCACTCCAAAATAATTAAATTGCTTAAATTCACCGCATATTTCCCAAAATTTGTAAAAATCCTAATAAATTTACCAAAATGCCCCTGTAACCCAAAAAATTCCCATTTCTTCAGCAAATAATTTCAAACCTCTCCAAATTACCCAATTGATCTAAAATACTTCACATTCCTTAAAACTAGCCATATTGCCCTAAATTTCTAAACAACCATAATAACCTTAATTCACATAAATTCTCTAAAATTACCAAAATGCCCTTAAAAACTGAAAAATAAAAAAAAAACTCAAAATTCCTAAGATTTCTCCAAAATCATTCCAAACAAATCCAAATTATTAAAATTGCAGAAATTCACCCCAAATCTCCCAAATTTCATAGAAATCCTAAAATTATCAATAATGCCCCTATAAGCTCTTATCTTCACATCAATCATTCTAAAGCTTTTTTAAATTACCCAAATGATGCAAAATTAGCTATATTGCCATAAATTCTCACAAACTACCAAAATAACCTAATTTTCACCCAAACTATTCAAAAATCCCAAAATGCCCATAAAACCCTAAAATCCCAAAAATCTATAAATTCTTAAGATCATTCTAAATCACTCCAATTTCTTTGTGTTGCCCAAATTCACCTCAAATATCCAAAAATTAGCCAAGATCCTAAAAATTCACAAAATACCCCAAAGGCCAAAAAAAGTCTCATTTATTCACTAAAATCATTTTAAATCTATCCAATTTACACAATTGATCTAAATTACTCCACATTCCATAAATTTGGCCAAGTTGCCCTAAATTCTCCAAAACATCCTAAATAACCAATTTTTTACCAAAATTCTTCAAAATTACCAAAATACCCTTAAAACCCATAAAATGTCAAAAATCTCCAAATTTCTAACATTTCACAAAAAATCTTTTTAAACCACTTTAAATTATTCAAATTGCCTAAATTCACCCCAAATCTGCCAAAATTAGCCAAAATCCCAAAAATTCCCAAAATGCTTCTATAAAACAAAAATTCTCAATTCTTCACCAAAAATCATTTTAAACATCTCCAAATTACTCAATTGATTTAAAAAACTCCATATTCATAAAAACTAGCCAAATTACACTATATTCACTAAAAAAACTAAAAAAAACTAATTTTCACAAAATTCACCAAATTTACCAAAATGCCCTCATAATTCTTAAATTCAAAAAATCTCCAAATTCCTTAGATTTCACCAAAAATTGTTCTAAAACACTTCAAATTATTCAAATTGACCAAATTCACACCAAATATCCCAAAATTAGCCAAAATCTAAAAAATTCCCAAAATGGTCATATTTCGCAAAAATTCCCATTTCATCACGAAAATCAATTTCAACTTCTTCGAAATACCCAAATGTTCTAAAATACTCCACATTTCTTAAAACTAGCCAAATTGCATTAAATTTTCCAAAACTACAAAATAGCCCAAATTTCAAGAAAAATACCAAAAAGGGCTTAAAACCCTAAAAATCCCAAAAATCTCCAAATTCCTAAGATTTCCCTAAAAGTCATTCTAAACAAATTCAAATCATTCAAATTCCTCAAGTTCAACCCAAATCTCCCAAAATTAGCAGAAATCCCAAAATTTCGAAAAATGCCCATGTGTGGGACCATTTCTTCACCAAAATCATTTTAAACCTCTTTAAATTACCTGACTGATCTAAAATACTCTACATTCTTTAAAACTAGTCATATTGCCTAAAATTCTCCAAACTGCCGAAATAACCCAAATTTCTCCCAAATTATCCAAAATTACTAAAATACGCTTAAAACCATAAAAATCAAAAAAATCTCCAAATTCCTATGTTTTCACAAAAAATTATTGTAAACCACTCTAAAATTTTCAAATTACCCAAATTCACCCCAAATCTCCAAAAATTTTACAAAATCCAAAGAATTCCCAAAACGCCCCGATGGCCCAAAAAATTCCCATTTCTTCACTAAAATCATTTAAAAACTCTCCAAATTTCCGAATTGACCTAAAACACTCCACATACCTAAAGAGTAGCCAAGTTGTCCTGAATTCTCCCAAAATACCAATATAACCCATTTTTTACCCAAATTCTCCAAAATTACTAAAATGCACTTAAATCCATAAAAAGCTAAAAAATCTCCAACTTCCTTAGATTATATAGAAATTAATTTTAAACCACTCTAAATTATTCAAATTGCCCAAATTTATCCCAAATCTCTAAAAATTAGCCAAAATCCCAAAAATTCCCAAACTCACTTAAGGCCAAAAAAATTCCCATTTCTTCACTAAAATAATTATAAATCTCTCCAAATTACAAAATTAATCTAAATTACTCTGCATTCCAAAAATTTAGCTAAATTGCCCTAAATTCTCCGAAACTACCCATATAACAAAATTTTTTCCAAAATTCTTCAAAATTACCAAAATGCCCTTAAACCCTTAAAACCACAAAATTCTCCAAATTCCTAAGATTTCACCAAAAAACATTTTAAACCACTTCAAAATTTTCAAATTGCCTAAATTCACCCCAAATCTGCAAAAATTAGCCAAAATCCCAAAAAATCCCAAAATGCTCATATGACACAAAAATTCTCAATTCTTCACCAAAAATCATTTTAAACATCTTCAGTTACCCAATTGATCTAAAATACTCAACATTTCCTAAAAATGGCCAAATTTCCCTATATTCTCCAAAACTACCATAATAACCTAATTTTCATTTAAATTCTCCAAAATTACCAAAATGCCCTTAAAACCATAAAAACCCCAAAAATCTCCAAATTCCTAAGTTTTCTGCAAAATTTATTCTAAGCCACTCCATACTATTAAAATTGCCCAAATCCACCCTAAATCTCCAAAAACTAACCAAAATCCCAATAATTCCCAAAATGCCCCTATAGAAAAAAATTCTCATTTCTTTTCCAATATCATTTTAAACCTCTCCAAATTACCCAATTGATTTAAAATACTCCCCATTCCTTGAAACTAGTCAAATTCCTCTAAATTCTCTACAAAAACAAAATAAATCAATTTTGATGAAACTCTCCAAAATTACCAAAAAGCCCTTAAAACCTTAGAAATTCCAAAACTTTGTATATTCCTAAGATTTCATGAAAAATCATTCTAAAACACTTCAGATGATTCAAATTCCTCAAATTCACCTTAAATATCTAGAAATTAGCCGAAATCCCAAAATTTCCCAAAATCTACCTATGGCACAAAAATACTCAGTTCTTCACAAAAATCATTTTAAACCTTTTCAAATTACTCAATTGATCTAAAATATTCAACATTCCATAAAACTAGCAATGCTGCCCTTAATTCTTTAGAAAAACCAAAATAACACTATTTTACAACATTCTCCAAAATTACCAAAAAGCCCTCAAAACCATAAAAATTCTAAAAATCTCCAAATTCTTAATATTTCACCAAAAATCATTTTAAATGCTTCAAATTATTCAGATTACCCAAACTCACCCCAAATATCCCAAAATTAGCCAAAATACCAAAAATTCTCAAAATGCCCATATATCTCAAAGATTCTTATTTCACCCCCAAAATCATTTTAAATTTCTCCAAATTACCCAATTGATCTAAAATACTCCACAATCCTTAAAACTATAAAAATAACCCAAATTGTATTAAATTATCCAAAACTACCAAAATAACTGAAATTTCACCAAAATTCTCCAAATTTACCAAAATGCCCTTAAAACCCTAAAAAAAGGCCAAAATATTCACATTGCAGAAATTCGACCAAATCTCCCAAAATTAGTAAAACCCCTAAAATTTTGAAAATGCCTATGTGGGTTCATTTCTTCATCAAAATCATTTTTAACCTTTTCAAATGACCCGACTAATCTCAAATACTCCACATTCCTTAAAATTAGCCATATTGCCCAAATATCTCCCAAACTACCAAAATAACCTAATTTTCACCCAACTTCTGAAAAATTTTCAAAATGTCCACAAAACATTAAAAACTCCAAAAAAACTTCAAATTCCTAAGATTTCAAAAAAAATCATTCTAAACCACTCGAAGGTATTCTTATTGCCCAAATTCACCCCAAATCTCCCAAAATTAGCCAAAATCCCAAAATGCCCCTAAGACCAAATTTATTCCCATTTCTTCTCCAAAATCATTCTAAATCCCCCAAATTAAACATTTGATCTAAAAAACTCTGCATTCCTTAAATCTTGCCAAATTGCCCAAAATTCTTCGGAGCAACCCAAATAACCCAGTTTTTACAAAAATCCTCCAAAATTAACAAATGCCCTTAAAACCCTTAAAACCCAAAAAAATCTCCAAATTACTAAGATTTAATCAAAAGTAATTCTAAACCACTTCAAATTATTCAAATTGCCCGCCCAAAAATTCTCAATTCTACACCAAAATCATTTTAAACATCTCCAAGTTGCCCAATTGATCTAAAATATTCCACATTCCTTAAAGCTAGACAAGGTTAGAAATTGGGTGAAGGATTGATCATTTTGACCAAAGTTGATTTTTTGGTCAAAAGTTGACCTATTAGGTCACTAGGTTGGTCATTGGGTCAGAAATTGACCATTTTCACCAAAGTTGACTTTTTGGTCAAAAGTTGGCGTAATGGGTCAATGGATGGTCATTAGGTTAAAAATTGATAATTTTGACCAAAATTGATTTTTTTAGTTAAAAGTTGACCTATTGGGTTAATGGGTCTGTCATTGTTTCAAGGATTGACCATTTTGATGAAAGATGACTTTTTGGTCAAAAGTTAACCTGCTGGGTCAATGGGTTGGTCATTGGGTCAAGGATTGACCATTTTGACCAAAGATAACTTTTTGGTTCGAGATTGACTTATTGGGTCAATAACTAGTCATTAGGTCAAAAATTGACTATTTTGACCAAAATTCATTTTTTGGTAAAAAGCTTACCTATTGGGTCAATGGGTTGGTCATTGGGTCAAGGATTGACAATTTTGACCAAAGTTGACTTTTTGGTTAAAAGTTGACCTATTGAGTCAATGGATTGGTCAGTGGGACAAGGATTGACCATTATGACCACAGTTGACTTTTTAGTCAGAGATTGACATATTTGGTCAATAATTGGTCAGAAGGTCAAAAATAAACTATTTTGACTAAAATTGAATTTTTTGACAAAATTTGACCCATTGGGTCAACGGGGTTATCATTGGGTTAGAAATTGTCCATTTTGATCAAAGTTGAATTTTTGGTCAAAAGTTAACCTATTGTGTCAATGAGGCAGTCATTAGATCAAAAACTAACTATTTTGACCAATTTGACTTGTTGGTCAAAAGTTGACCTCTTGGGTCAATGAGTTGGTCATTGGGTCAAGGATTGAGCATTTTGACCAAAGTTGACTTTTTGGTCAAAAGTTGACCTATTGGGTCAAAGGGTTGGTCATTGGGTCAACAATTAACCATTTTAACCAATGTTGACTTTTTGGTTAAAAGTTGACCTATAGGGTCAATGGGGGTGGTCATTGGGTAAAGAATTAACCATTTTGACCAAAGTTGAGTTTTTGTCAGAGATTGATATATTGGGTAAATAATTAGTCATTATGTCAAAAATTGATTTTTTTACCAAAATTGACTTTGTGGTCAAAAGTTGACATATTGAGTCAATGGGGTTGGTCATTGGGTCAAAGATTGATCATTTTCACCAAAGTTGACTTTTTGTTCAAAAGTTTACGTATTGGGTCAATGGGTTGGTCATTGGGTCAATGATAGACAATTTTGACCAAAGTTTACATATTTGTCAAAGATTAACTTATTGGGTTGACTTTTTGGACAAAAGTTGATATATTTGGTCACTAAGTCAAGGATTGACCATTTTGACTAAATGTGACTTTTTGGTCAAAAATTGACTTATTAGGTCATTAGGTCAGAAATTGACCATTTAACCAAGGTTGACTTTTTGGTCAAAAGTTGACGTATTGGGTCAATGGGTGGCCATTAGGTTAAAAATTAACTATTTTTACCAAAATTGACTTTTTGGTCAGAGGTTGACCTATTGGGTCAATGTGTTTGTCATTGCTTTAAGGGTTGACCACTTTGACCAAAGCTGACTTTTTGTTCAAAAGTTGACTTATTGGGTCAATGGGGTGGTCATTGGGTCAAGGATTGATGATTTTGACCAAAGTTTATATTTTGGTCATAGGTTGACATATTGGGTCAATGGGTTAGTTATTGGGTCAAGGATTGAACATTTTGAACAAAGTTGACTTTTTGGTCAAAAGTTTACTTATTTTGTCAATGGGTTGGTCATTGGGTCAAGGATTGACCATTTTGACCAAAGTTAACTTTTTGGTCAAAAGTTGACCTATTGGGTATATGTGGTGATCATTGGATCAAGGATTATGAATTTTGACCAAACTTGACTTTTTAGTCTGAGATTGAATGATCAGGTCAATAAATGGTCATTATGTCAAAACTTGTCTTTGTTTGACCAAAATTAACTTTTTGGTTAAAAGTTGACCTATTCGGTCAATGATTTGGTCATTGAGTTAAAGATTGGCCATTTTTACCAAAGTTGGCTTTTTTTTCAAAAGTTAACCTATTAGGTCAATGGGTTGGTCATTGGGTCAAAAATTGATCATTTTTATCAAAGTTGACCTATTGTGTCATTTGGGTGGTCCCTAGGTCAAAAATAGACTATTTTGACCAAAATTGACTTTTTGGTCAATAGTTAACCTATTGGGTCAATGGATTGGTCATTGGGTCAAGGATGGACCAGTTAACTAAAGTTGACATTTTGGTAAAAAGTTGATCATTTTGGCTAAAGTTGACTTTTTCATCAGAGAATAACTTATTGGGTCAATATTTGGCCATTGTGTAAAAATGACTTTTTTGAGCAAAATTAACTTTTTGGTTAAAAGTTGACCAACTCGGTCAATGAGTTAGTCTTTGGTTTAGGGATTGACCATTTTGACCAAAATTGACTTTTTGGTTAAAAATTGACCTATTGGGTCAATGGGGTGGTTGTTAGGTTAAAAATTGACATTTTTGACCTATTGGGTCAATGGGTATGTCATTGTGTCAGGAATTGACCATTTTTACTTATTGGGTCAAGGGGTTTGTCATTGGGTCAATGCTTGATCAGTTTGACCAAATTTAACTTTTGGTCAAAAGTTTGACCTATTGTGTCAATGTGGTTGGTCATTGGATCAAGGATTGACCATTTTGACTAAATTTGACTTTATGGACATATATTGATGTATTGGGTCAATAATTGGTCATTAGGTCAAAAATTAACTATTTTAACCATCATTGACTTTTTGTTCAAAAGCTGACCTATTGGGTCAAGGATTGACTATTTTGACCAAAATTAAATTTTTGGTCAAAAGTTTACCCATTAGGTCAATGGGGTTCTCATTGGGTCAGAAATTGACCATTTTGACAAAAGCTAATTTTCTTGGTCAAAAGTTGGCCTATTGGGTCAGTGGTGCGGTCATTTGCTTAAAAATTTACTATTTTGACCAAAATTGACTTTTTGGTCAAAAATTGATTTATTGGGTCAATGGGTTGGTCACTGGGTCAAGAATTGAACATTTTAACAAAAGTTGACATTTTGGTCAAACGTTGACCAATAATGTTAAGGATTGACCATTTTGACCGATGCTGACTTTTTTGGCCAAAAACTGACCTATTGGGTCAATGGGTTGGTCATTGGGGTCAAGGATTGACCACTTTTACCGAAGTTGTCTTTTTGGTCAAAGATTGACTAATTGGGTCAAAAATTTGTCATTATGCAAAAAGTGACTATATTGGTCAAAAGTTGATCTATTGGGTCTATCGGTTGGTCATTGGGTCAAGGATTGGCCATTTTGACAAAAGTTGACTTTTTGTTCAAAAGTTGAGCTATTGGGTCAATGGGGTTGGTCGTTGGGTTAATGATTGACCATTTTTGTCAAAGTTGACTTTTTGGTTAGAAGTTGACCTATTTGGTCAATGGGTTGGTCATTGGATCAAGAATTGACCATTTTGACCAAAGTTGACTTTTTGGTCATTTGATCAGAAATTAATCATTTTGACCAAAGTTGAGTTTTTGGTCAAAAGCTGACCAATTGGGTCAGTGCAGTGATCATTAGGTCAAAAATTAAATATTTTAACCTAAATTGACATTTTGGCAAAAGTTAAGCTATTTGTTCAATTGGTTTATCATTGGGTCAAGGATTAATCATTATCACCAAAGTTGACTTTGAGGTCAAAAGATAGCCTATTGTGTCGGTGGGTTGGTCTTTGGGTCAGAAATTGACCATTTTGACAAAACTTTACTTTTTTGTCAAAATTTGACCTATTGGATCAATGGGGTGGTCATTAGGGAAAAATGATTATTTTGACCAAAATTGTCTTTTTGGTCAAAAGTTGATCTATCAGATAAATAGGTTGGTCATTGAGCCAAGAATTGTTCATTTTGATCAAAGTTGGCTTTTTGGTAAAAAGTTCACCTATTGGGTCAATAGATTGGTCAGTTGGTCAAGGATTGACCATTTTGTCCAAAGTTGACCTATTAGGTCAATGGGGTGGTCAATAGGTCAAAAATTAACTATTTTGACCAAAATTCACTTTATAGTCAAAAGTTGACCTATTGGGTCAATTGGTTGGTCATTGGGTGAAGGATTAACCATTTTGACCAAAGTTTACATTATGGTCAAAAGTGGATCTATTGGGTTAATGTGTTAAGCATTGGGTCAAGGATTGGCCATTTTGACCAAAGTTGACTTTTTGGTCTGAGATTGACTTATTGGGTCAATAATTTGTCATTAGGTTAAAATTGACTATTTTGACCTGAATTAACTTTTTTGTCAAAGTTGACCTATTGGGTCATTGAGTAAAGGATTGACAATTTTGACTATAGTTGGCTTTTTTGTCAAAAGTTGACCTATTGGGTCAATGGGATCGTTGTTACGTTAAAATGGACTATTTTCACCAAAATTTATATTTTTTCAAAACTTGACCAATTGGGTCAAGGGGTATGTCATTGTGTCAAGGATTGACCATTTTGACCAAAATTAACATTTTGGTTAAAATTTCACCCATTGTGTCAATGGGGTGGTCATTTGGTCAAAAATTGACTTTTTTGACAAATATTGACTTTTTGGTCAAAAGTTTACCTATTGGGTTAATGAGTTGGTCATTTTGTCAAGGATTGACTATTTTTTGTAAAGTTAACTTTTTGGTAAAAAGTTAACCTATTGGGTCAATGGGTTAGTCATTGGTTCAAGGATTGATCATTTTAACCAAAGTCGACTTTTTCGTCAGAGATTCACTTATTAGTTCAATAATTGGCCATTTGGTCAAAAATTAACTGTTTTAACCAAAATTGACTTTTTGGTCAAACGTTGACCTATTGAGTCAAGGGGTTGGTCATTGGGTCAAGGATTGACCATTTTGACTAAAGTTGACTTTTTGGTCAAAAGTTGACCTTTTGGGTCAATGGGGTGGTTGTTGGGTCAAGGATTGAGCATTTTGACCAAAGTTGACTTTTTGGTCAAAAGTTGACTTATTGGGTCAAAGGGTTGGTCATTGCGTCAAAAATTAACCATTGTAACCAATGTTGACTTTTTGGTTAAAAGTTGACCTATTGGGTCAATGGGGTGGTCATTGGGTCAACAATTAACCATTTTAAACAAAATTGAGTTTTTGGTCAGAGATTGACATATTGGGTAAATAATTAGTCATTATGTAAAAAATTGATTTTTTTTACCAAAATTGACTTTTTGGTCAAAATTTGACATATTGGGTCCATGGGGTTGCTCATTGGGTCAAAATTGATCATTTTGACCAAAGTTGACTTTTTAGTCAAAATTTTACCTATTGGGTCAACGGGTTGGTCATTGGGTCAAGGATAGACAATTTTGACTAAAGTTTACATTTTAGTCAGAGATTAACTTATTGGGTTGACTTTTTAGATAAAAGATGATCTATTTGGTCACTTAGTCAAGGATTGACCAATTTGACCAAAGGTGACTTTTTGGTTAAAAATTGACCTACTAGGTCAATGGGTTGGTCATTGGGTCAGAAATTGACCATTTAACCAAAGTTGACTTTTTGGTTAAAAGTTGACGTATTGGGTCAATGGGTGATCATTAGGTTAAAAATTAACTATTTTGACCAAAATTGACTTTTTGGTCAAAGGTTGCCTATTGGGTCAATGTATTTGTCATTGCTTCAAGGATTGACCATTTTGACCAAAGTTGACTTTTTGTTTAAAAGTCGACTTATTGGGTCAATGGGGTGGTCATTGGGTCAAGGATTGACGATTTTGACCAAAGTTTATATTTTGGTCAAAGGTCGACCTACTGGGTCAAGGGTTTAGTCATTGGGTCAAGGAATGAACATTTTGACCAAAGTTGACTTTTTGGTCAAAAGTTAACATATTGTGTCAATGGGTTGGTCATTGGGGAAAGGATTGACCATTTTGACCAAAGTTAACTTTTTCATCAAAAGTTTACATATTGGGTATATTTGGTGATCATTGGGTCAAGGATTGATCATTTTGACCAAACTTGACTTTTTGGTCAGAGATTGAATGATTAGGTCAATAATTGGTCATTATGTCAAAAGTTATCTTTTTTAACCAAAATTAGCTTTTTGGTTAAAAGTTGACCTATTAGGTCAATAGTTTGGTCATTGAGTTAAAGATTGGCCATTTTGACCAAAGTTGGCTTTTTGTTCAAAAGTTAACCTATTAGGTCAATGGGTTGGTCATTGGGTCAAAAATTGATCTTTTTTATCAAGGTTGACCATTTGGTCAAAAGTTAACCTATTATGTCATTTGGGTTCTCCCTAGGTCAAAATTTGACTATTTTGACCAAAATTGACTTTTTGGTCAAAAGTTAACCTATTGGGTCAATGGATTGGTCATTGGGTCAAGGATTGACCAGTTAACTAATGTTGACATTTTGGTAAAAAGTTGATCATTTTGACTAAAGTTGACTTTTTTATTAGAGATTGACTTATTGGGTCAAGAATTGGTCATTATGTAAAAAAATAACTTTTTTGAGCAAAATTAACTTTTTTGTTAAAAGTTGACCAATTGGGTCAATGGGTTAGTCTTTGGTTTAGGGATTGACCATTTTGACCAAAATTGACTTTTTGGTCAAAAATTGACCTATTGGGTCAATGGGGTGGTTGTTAGGTTAAAAATTGACACTTTTAACCTATTGGGTCAATGGGTATGTCATTGTGTCAGGAATTGACCATTTTTACTTATTGGGTCAATGTGTTGGTCATTGGGTCAATGATTGATCATTTTGACCAAATTTAACTTTTGGTCAAATGTTGACCTATTGTGTCAATCTGGTTGGTCATTAGATAAAGCATTGACCATTTTGACTAAATTTTACTTTTTGGACAGAGATTGACGTATTGGGTTAATAATTAGTCATTAGGTCAAAAATTAACTATTTTAATCATAATTGACTTTTTGGTCAAAAGCTGACCTATTGGGTCAATGGGTTGGTCATTGGGTCAAGGATTAACTATTTTGACCAAAATTAAATTTTTGGTTAAAATTTTACCCATTTGGTCAATGGGGTGCTCATTGGGTCAGAAATTGACCATTTTGACAAAAGCTAATTTTCTTGGTAAAAAATTGACCTATTCGGTAAGTGGTGCGGTCATTTGCTCAAAAATTTACTATTTTGACCAAAATTGACTTTTTGGTCAAAAATTGATTTATTGGGTCAATGGGTTGGTCACTGGGTCAAGAATTGAACATTTTGACAAAAGTTGACATTTTGGTCAAAAGTTGACCAATTGGGTCAATGGATAGGTCATTGCGTCAAAGATTGACCATTTTGACCAATGCTGACTTTTTTGGTAAAAAATTGACCTTTTGAGTTAATGAGTTGGTCATTGGGGTCAAGGAATGAGCATTTTGACCAAAGTTGACTTTTTGGTCAAGGTTGACTTATTGGGTTAAAAATTTGTCATTATGTCAAAAATTGACAATTCTGGTCAAAAGTTGACCTATTGGGTCTATCGCTTGGTCATTGAGTCAAGGATTGACCATTTTGACAAAAGTTGACTTTTTGTTCAAAAGTTGAGCTATTGGGTCAATGGGGTTCGTCATTGGGTTAAGGATTGACCATTTTGGCCAAAGTAAACTTTTGTGTTAGAAGTTGACCTATTTGGTCAATGGGTTGGTCATTGGATCAAGGAATGACCATTTTGACCAAAGTTTACTTTTTGTTCATTCGATCAGAAATTAATCATTTTGACCAAAGTTGATTTTTTGGTCAAAAGTTGACCAATTGGGTCAGTGCAGTGATGATTAGGTCAAAAATTAAATAATTTGTCCAATATTGACCTTTTGGTCAAAATTTGAGCTATTTGTTTAATTGGTTTATCATTGGGTCAAAGATTAATCACTATCACCAAAGTTGACTTTTAGGTCAAAAGATAGTCTATTATGTCAGTAGGTTGGTCTTTGGGTCAGAAATTGACCATTTTGACAAAACATAACTTTTTGTCAAAATTTGACCTATTGGATCAATGGGGTGGTCATTAGGAAAAAAATTGACTATTTTGACCAAAATTGTCTTTCTTGTCAAAAGTTGATCTATCAGATCAAAAGGTTGGTCATTGGGCCAAGAATTGATCATTTTGATCAAAGTTGGTTTTTTGGTAAAAAGTTCACCTATTAGGCCAATGGATTGGTCAGTGGGTCAAGGATTGACCATTTTGTCCAAAGTTGACCTATTGGGTCAATGAGGAGGTCAATAGGTCAAAAATTGACTATTTTGACCAAAATTGACTTTATAGTCAAAAGTTGACCTATTTGGTCAATGGGTTGGTCATTGGGTCAAGGATTAACCATTTTGACTAAAGTTGACTTTATGGTCAAAAGTGGACCTATTTGGTCAATGTGTTAAGCATTGGGTCAAGGATTGATCATTTTGACCAAAGTTGACTTTTTGGTCAGAGATTGACTTATTGGGTCAATTATTTGTCATTAGGTCAAAAATTCACTATTTTGACCTAAATTAACTTTTTTGTCAAAGTTGACCTATTGGGTCATTGGGTAAAAGATTGACAATTTTGACTAGAGTTGACTTTTTAATCAAAAGTTGACATATTGGGTCAATGGGGTCGTTATTACGTTAAAATGGACTATTTTCACCAAAATTTACATTTTTTTCAAAAGTTGACCAATTTGGTCAATGGGTATGTCATTGTGTCAAGGATTGACCGTTTTGACGAAAATTGACATTTTGGTTAAAATTTCACCCATTGTGTCAATGGGGTGGTCATTTGGTCAAAAATTGACTTTTTTGACCAAAATTGACTTTTTGGTCAAAAGTTGACCTACTGGGTTAATGAGTTGGTCATTTTGTCAAGGATTGACTTTTTTTTTTCTATAGTTGACTTTTTGGTAAAAAGTTAACCTATTGAGTCAATGGGTTGGTCATTGGTTCAAGGATTGACCATTTTGACCAAAGTCGACTTTTTGGTCAGAGATTCACTTATTGGTTCAATAATTGGTCATTAGGTTAAAAATTAACTGTTTTAACCAAAATTGACTTTTTGGTCAAAAGTTAACCTATTGGGTCAATGGGGTGGTCGTTGGGTCAAGGATTGACCATTTTGACCAAAGTTAACTTTTTGGTCAGAGATTAACTTATTAGGTCAATGATTGGTCATTAAATCAAAAATTGACTTTTTTTTACCAAAATAGATTTTTTAATCAAAAGTTGACTCATTGGGTCAACGAGGTGGTCATTGGGTCAAGGATTAACCATTTTGACCAAAGTTGACTTTTTAGCCAGACTTTAACTTATTGGGACAATGGGGTGGTCATTAGGTCAAAAATTGATTATTTTGACCAAAATTGATATTTCGGACAAAAGTTGACCTATTGGGTCATAGAGTCAATGATTGACCATTTTGACACTGTTGACCTTTTGGTCAAAAGTTGACCTATTGGGTCAATGGGTTGGTCATTGGGTCAATGGGTTGGTCATTGGGTCAAGGATTTACCATTTTGACCAAATTTGACTTTTTTGTCAGAGATTAACTTATTAGGTTAATAATTGGTCATTAGGTCAAAAATTGGTTACTAGGTCAAAAATGACTATTTTGACCAAAATTGACTTTTTGGTTTAAAGTTAACCCTTTGGGTTAATGGGTTAGTTATTGGGTCAAGGATTGATCATTTTGACTAAGTTGACTTTTTGGTCAAAAGTTGACCTATTGTGTCAATTGGTTGGTCATTGAGTCAAGGATTAGCCATTTTGACCAAAGATTAGATTTTGGTCAGAGAGTGACTTATTGGGTCAATAAATGGTCATTAGGTCGAAAATTGACTATTTTGACTAAAATTGACTTTTTGGTCAAAAGTTGACTTATTGGGTCAATGGTATGGCCATTTTGACAAAAGTTGATTTTTAGGTCAATAGTTGACCTATTAGGTCTATGGGTTGGTCAAAGGGTTATTCATTCGGTGAGAAATTTAGCATTTTGACCAAAGAAGAATTTTTAGTCAAAAGTTGATGTATTTTGTCAATGGGTATGTCATTAGATAAAGGATTAACCTTTTTGAACAACATTTACTTTTTGGTTCAAAAGTTGACTTATTGGGTTAATTTGTTGTTCATTGGGTCAAGGATTGACCATTTTGACCAAAGTTGACTTTATGGTCAAAAGTTGACATATTCAGTCAATGCGTTAAGCATTGGGTCAAGGATTGACCATTTTGACCAAAGTTGAGTTTTTGGTCAGATATTGACTAATTGGGTCAATAAATTGTCATTAGGTCAAAAATTGACTATTTTGACCTAAATTGACTTTTTGGTCAAATGTTGAGCTATTTGGTCAATGAGCTGGTCATTGGGTCAAGGATTGACAATTTTAACCAAAGTTGACTTTTTGGTAAAAGATTGACATTTTGGGTCAATAACTGGTCATTTGGTCAAAAATTGACTATTTTGATCAAAAGTAAGACTTTTTCGTCATTGGGTCAAGGATTGACCATTTTGACAAAAGTTGACTTTTTGGTTAAAAGTTAACCTATTGGGTCAATGGGTTAGTCATTGGGTTAAAATTTGACCATTTTGACCAAAGTTAACTTTTTGGTCAAAAGTTAACCTATTCGGTTAATTGGGTGGTCATGAGGTCAAAAATTGACTATTTTGTCCAAAATTGACTTTTTTGTCAAATGTTGACTGATTGAGTAATTGGGTCAAAGATTGACCATTTTAACCAAAGTTTACTTTTTGGTCAAAAGTTGAACTAAAGGGACAATAGTTTGGTCATAGGGTCAAGGATTGACCATGTTTACCAAAGTTGATTTTTTTTGTGAAAGATTGACTTGTTGGGTCATTAATTGGTCATGAAGTCAAAAATTGACTATTTTGACGAAAATTGAATTTTTTGTCAAAAGTAGACCCATTGGGTCAATGAGGTGGTTATTTGGTCAGAAATTGACCATTTTCACCAAAATTGACTTTTTGGTTAAAAGTTGACATATTTGGTCAATGGGTTGGTTATTGGGTCAAGGATTGACCATTTTGACCAAAGTTAACTTTTTTGTCAAAAGTTGATCTATTTAGTCAATGGGTTGGTCATTGGATCAAGGATTGACCATTTTGACCAAAGTTAACTTTTTGGTCAGAGATTGACTTATTGGGTCAATAATTGTTTATTAGGTCAAAAATTGAATAATTTGACCAAAATTGACTTTTTGGTCAAAAATTGACCTAATGGTTCAATAGGTTGGTTATTGGGTCAAGGATAGACTTATTGGGTCAATAATTAGTCATTAGGTCAAAAATTGACTATTTTGACCAAAATTAATTTTTTGGTCAAAAGTTGACCTATTGTGTCAACGGGTTGGTCGTTGTATCAAGAATTGACCATTTTGTTCAAAGTTAAATTTTTGCTCAAAATTTGACCTATTGGGTCAATGGGTTAGTCATAGGTCAAGGATTAATCATTTTGAACAAATTTGACTTTTTCGTCAAAAATTGACCTATTATGTCAATGTGTTTGTCCTTGGTCAAGGATTGACCTTTTTTAAGAAAGTTAACTTTTTGGTCAGAGATTGACTTATTAGATCAATAATTGGTCATTAGGTCAAAAATTAACTATTTTGACCAAATTTAACTTTTTGGTCAAAAGCTGACTTATTGGGTCCATGGGTTGGTCATTCGGTCAAGGATTGACCATTTTGACCAAAGTAGACTTTTTGGTTAAAGTTGACCTATAGAGTCAACGGGTTGGTCAGTGGGTCAAGGATTGGCCATTTTGACCAAAGTTGACTTTTTGTTCAGAGATTGACATATTTGGTCAGTAATTGTTCATTACGTCAAAATTGATAATTTTGACCAAAATTGAATTTTTGCTCAATAGTTGACCCATTGGGTCAATGGGGTGGTCATTGGGTCAGAAATTGACCATTTTGACCGAAGTTAAAATTTTGGTCAAAAGTTGACCTATTGGGTAAATTGGGTGATCATTAAGTCAAAAAATGACTTTTTGATCAAAAGTCAACCTCTTGGGTCAATGGGTTGGTCTTTGGGTCAAGGATTGAACATTTTGACCAAAGTTGACTTTTTGGTCAAAAGTTGACCTATTGTGTCAAAGGGTTGGTCATTGGGTCAAACATTGAACATTTTGACCAATGTAGACTTTTTGGTCAAAACTTGACCTATTAGGTCAATGGGATAGTCATTAGGTCAAGAATTGAACACTTTGACCAAATGTTACTTTTTGGTCAGATATTCACTTATTGGGTAAATAATTCGCCATTATGTCAAAAATTGACTTTTTTTTTCAAAAATTAACTTTTTCGTCGAAAGTTGACAAAATGGATCAATGGGTTGGTCATTGGGACAAGGATTTATCATTTTGACCAAAGTTGACTTTTTGGTTAAAAGTTGACCTATTGGGTCAATGGGGTGGTCATTGGGTCAAGGATTGACGATTTTTTTATATTTTGGTCAAAAGTTGACCTTTGGGTAAATGGGTTAGTCATTGGGTCAAGGATTGAACATTTTGACCAAAGTTGACTTTTTGGTCAAGTTGACATATTGTGTCAATGGGTTGGTCATTGGGTTAAGGATTGACCATTTTGACCAAAGTTAACTTTTTGGTCAAAAGTTTACCTATTGGGTATATGTGGTGATCATTGGTTCAAGGATTGATCATTTTGACCAAAGTTGACTTTTTAGTCAGAGATTGAATGATTAGGTCATTAATTGGTCATTATGTCAAAAATTATATTTTTTGACCAAAATTGACTTTTTGGTTAAAAGTTGAACTATTCAGTTAATGTTTTGGTCATTGGGTTAAAGATTGGCCATTTTGACCAAAGTTGGCTTTTTGTTTAGAAGTTAACCTATTTGGTCAATAGGTTGGTCATTGGGTCAGAAATTGATCTTTTTAATCAAAGTTGACCTTTTAGTCAAAAGTTGACCTTTTGTGTCATTTGGGGGTCCCTAGGTCAAAAGTTGACTATTTTGACAAAATTTAACTATTTTGACCAAAATTGACTTTTTGGTCAAAAGGTTAACCTATTGGGTCAATGTATTAGTCATTGGGTCAAGAATTGACCATTTAATCAAAGTTGAAATTTTGGTAAAAAGTTGATCATTTTCATTAAAATTGATGTTTTGATCAGAGATTGACTTATTGTGTTAATGGGTATGTCATTGTGTCAGGAATTGACCATATTTACCTATTGGGTCAAGGGGTTGGTCGTTGGGTCAATGATTGATCATTTTGACCAAAGTTGACTTTTGGTCAAAAGTTGACCTATTGTATCAATGTGGTTGGTCATTGGATCAAGGATTGACCATTTTAACTAAAATTGACTTTTTTGGACAAAGATTGACGTATTGGGTCAATAAATGGTTATTAGGTCAATAATTAACTATTTCAACCATAATTGATAATTTGGTCAAAAGCTGACCTATTGGGTCAATGGGTTGGTTTTTGGGTCAAGGATTGACTATTTTGACCAAAATTAAATTTTTGGTCAAAAGTTGACCCATTGGGTTAATGGGGTTCTCATTGGGTCAGAAATTGACCATTTTCACAAAAGCTGATTTTTTTGGTCAAAGGTTGACATATTGGGTCAGTGGTGTGGTTATTTGATCAAAAATTGACTATTTTGACCAAAATTGACTTTTTGGTCAAAAGTTGATTTATTAGGTTAACAGGTTGGTCACTGGGTCAAGAATTGAATATTTTAACAAAAGTTGACATTTTGGTCAAAAGTTGACCGATTGGGAAAATGGATAATAGGTCATTGGGTCAAGGAATGACCATTTTGACCAAAGCTGACTTTTTTGGTCAAAAATTGAACTATTGGGTCAATGGGTTGGTCATTGGGGTCAAGGATTGACTGTTTTGACCAAAGTTTACTTTTTTTGTTAGAGATTGACTTATTGGGTCAAAAATTGGTCATTATGTTAAAAATTGTCTATTTTGGTCAAAAGTTGACCTATGGTGTCTATCAGTTGGATATTGGGTCACGGATTGACATTTTGACCAAAGTTAACTTTCTATTCAAAAGTTGAGCCATTAGGTCCTTGGGGTTGGTCGTTGGGTTAAGGATTGACCATTTTGGCCAAAGTTGACTTTTTGGTTAGAAGTTGACCTATTGGGTCAATGAGTTGGTCATTTGGTCAAGGATTGACCATTTTGACCGAAGTTGACTTTTTGGTCATTTGGTCAGAAATTAATCATTTTGACCAAAGTTGAGTTTTTGGTCAAAAATTGACCAATTGGGTCAGTTGGGTGATCGTTAGGTCAAAAATTAAATATTTTGACCAATATTGACCTTTTGTCAAAAGTTGTGCTATTTGTTCAATGAGTTTATCATTGGGTCAAGGATTAATCATTATCACCAAAGTTGACTTTTTGGTCAAAAGTTGACCTATTCTGTCAGTGGGTTATTCTTTGGGTCAAAAATTGATCATTTTGACCAAACTTGACTTTTTTCTCGAAATTTGACCTATTGGATCAATCGGGAGGTCATTAGGAAAAAAATTGACTATTTTGACCAAAATTGTCTTTTTGGTCAAAAGTTGACCTATCGGATCAATAGGTTGGTCATTGGGACAAGAATTGATCATTTTGACCAAACTTAGCTTTTTGGTAAAAAGTTCACCTATTGGGCCAATGGATTGGTCAGTGGGTCAAGGATTGACCATTTGGTCCAAAGTTGACCTATTAGGTAAATGTCGTGGTCATTAGGTTAAAAATTAACTATTTTACCAAAATTGACTTTATGGTCAAAATTTGACCTATTGGGTCAATGGGTTGGTCATTGGGTCAAGGATTAACCATTTTCACCAAAGTTGACTTTATGTTCAAAAGTGGGCCTATTGGGTCAATGGGTTAAGCATTGAGTCAAGGATTGACCATTTTGACCAAAGTTGACTTTTTAGTCAGAGATTGACCTATTGGGTCAATGGGGTCGTTTTTACGTTAAAATACATTACTTTGACCAAAATTTACATTTTTTTCAAAAATTGACCAATTGGCTCAATGGGTATGTCATTGTGTCATGGAATCACCATTTTGACCAAAATTGACATTTTGGTTAAAAGTTCACCCATTGTGTCAATGGGTTTGTCATTTGGTCAAAAATTGACTTTTTCGTCAAAAGTTGACCTATTGGGTCAATGGGCATTGTCATTTTGTCAAGGATTGACTTTTTTGACTAAAGTTGACTTTTTGGTAAAAAGTTAACCTATTGGGTCAATTGGTTGGTCATTGGTTCAAGGATTGACCATTTTGACCAAAGTTCACTTTATGGTCAAAAGTGGACCTATTGGTTCAATGGGTTAAGCATTGGGTCAAGGATTGACCATTTTGACCAAAGTTGACTTTTTGGTCAGAGATTGACTTATTGGGTCAATAAATTGTCATTAGGTAAAAAATTGAATATTTTAACCTAAATTGACTTTTTGATCAAAGTTGACTATTGGGTCATTGGGTCAAGGATTGACAATTTTGACTAAAGTTGACTTTTGGTCAAAAGTTGATCTATTAGCTCAATGGGCTCGTTGTTACGTTAAAAAATGACTATTTTGACCAAAATTTACAATTTTGCCAAAAGTTGACCAATTGGGACAATGGGCATGTCATTGTGTCAAGGATTGACCATTTATACCGAAATTGACATTTTGGTTAAAATTTCACCCATTGTGTCAATGGGGTGGTCATTTGGTCAAAAATTGACTTTTTGACCAAAATTGACTTTTTGGTCAAAAGTTGACGTTTAGGGTTAATGAGTTGGTCATTTTGTCAAGGATTGAATATTTTGACTAAAGTTAACTTTTTGGTAAAAAGCCAACTTATTGGGTCAATGAGTTGGTCATTGGTTCAAGGATTGACCATTTTGACCAAAGTTGACTTTTTGGTCAGAGATTCACTTATTGGTTCAAAAATTGGTCATTAGGTTAAAAATTGACTATTTTGACCAAAATTGACTTTTTGGTCAAAAGTTTACTTATTGGGTCAATGGGTTGGTCATTGGGTCAAGGATTGACCATTTTGACTAAAGTTGACTTTTTGGTCAAAAGTTGACCTATTGGGTCAATGGGGTGGTCGTTGGGTCAAGGATTGACCATTTTTTACCAAAGTTGACTTTTTGGTTAGAGATTAACTTATTAGGTCAACGATTGGTCATTAAATCAAAAATTGACTTTTTATTTACCAAAATTGACTCTTTGGTCAAAAGTTGACCCATTGGGTCAACGGGGTGGTCATTGGTTCAAGGATTGACCATTTTGACCAAAGTTAACTTTTTAGCCAAACATTGACTTATTGGGTCAATGAGGTGGTCATTAGGACAAAAATTAATTATTTTGACCAAAATTGTTATTTCGAACAAAAGTTGAACTATTGGGTCATTGGGTTAATGATTGACCATTTTGACATTATTGACCTTTTGGTCAAAAGTTGACCTATTGGGTCAATGGGTTGGTCATTGGGTTAAGGATATACCATTTTGTCCAAATTTGACTTTTTTCAGAGATTAACTTGGTGAATAAACGATCATTAGGTCAAAATTGGTTTCTAGGTGAAAATTGACTATTTTGACCAATATTGACTTTTTGGTCCATAGTTGACCTATTAGGTTAATAGGTTAGTTATTGGGTCAAGGATTGATCATTTTGACCAAAGTTAACTTTTGGGTCAAAAGTTGACCGATTGTGTCAATTGGTTAGTCATTGAGTCAAGGATTGACCATTTATACCAAAGTTTACATTTTGGTCAAAGAGTGACCTATTGGGTCAATAAATGGTCATTAGGTCGAAAATTGACTATTTTGACTAAAATTGACTTTTTGGTCAAAAGTTAACTTATTGGGTCAATGGATTGGCCATTTTGACAAAAGTTGACTTTTAAGTCAATAGTTGACCTATTAGGTCTATGGGTTGGTCAAAGGGTTGTTCATTGGGTCAGAAATTTACCATTATAACCAAAGTTGACTTTTTAGTCAAATGTTGACCTATTGGGTCAATGTTTATGTCATTAGTTCAAGGATTGACCTTTTTGACCAAATTTGACTTTTTGGGTCAAAAGTTGACCTATTGGGTTAATTGGTTGGTCATTGGGTCAAGGATTAACCATTTTGACCAAAGTTGACGTTATGGTGAAAAGTGGACCTATTGGGTCAATGGGTTAACCATTGGGTCAAGGATTGACCATATTAACCAAAGTTGACCATTTGGTCAGAGATTGACTTATTGAGTCAATAAAATGTCATTAGGTCTAAAATTGACTATTTTGACCTAAATTGATTTTTTGGTCAAATGTTGAGCTATTTGGTCAATGGGTTGGTCATTGGGTCAAGGATTGACAATTTTAATAAAAGTTGACTTTTTGGTAAAAGATTGATTTTTTAGGTCAATAATTGGTCATTTGGTCAAAAATTGACTGTTTTTATCAAAAGTCAGACTTTTTCGTTAAATATTAACCTATTGGGTCAATGTGTTGGTCATTGGGTCAATGATTGACCATTTTGACCAAAGTTGACATTTTAGTTAAAAGTTGATCTATTGGGATAATGGGTTAGTCATTAGGTCAAAAATTAACTACTTTGACCAAAGTTAACTTTTTGGTTAAAAGTTGACCTATCAGGTCAGTTGGGTGGTCATGAGATCAAAAATTGACTAATTTGATCAAAATTGACTTTTTTAGTGAAAAGTTGATCTATTTTGTAATTGGGTCAAGGTTTGGCCATTTTAACAAATGTTGACTTTTTGGTTAGAAGTTGAACTAATGGGACAATGGTTTGGTCAAAGGGTCAAGGATTGACCATGTTTCCAAAGTTGACTTTTTTTGTCAGAGATTGACTTATTGGGTCAATAATTGGTCATCAGGTCAAAAATTGACTATTTTGACCAAAATTGATTTTTTTGTCAAAGTAGACCCATTGGGTCAATGAGATGGTCATTTGGACAGAAATTGACTATTTTCACGAAAATTGACAGTTTTTTCAAAAGTTTACCTATTTGGTCAATGGGTTGCTTATTGGGTCAAGGATTGACCATTTTGACCAAAGTTAACTTTTTGGTCAAAAGTTGACCTATTGGCTCAATGGGTTGGTCATTGGATCAAGGATTGACCATTTTAACCAAAGTTGACTTTTTGGTCGAAGATTGACTTATTGGGTCAATAATTGTTCAATAGGTCAAAATCTGAATAATTTAACCAAAATTAACTTGTTGGTAAAAAATTGACGTGTTAGTTCAATAGGTTGGTGATTGGGTCAAGGATAGACTTATTGGGTCAATAATTGGTCATTAGGTCAAAAATTGACTATTTTGACCAAAATTGATTTTTTGGTCAAAAGTTGACCTTTTGGGTCAATCGGTTGGTCGTTGGATCAAGAATTGACCATTTTGATCAAAGTTAACTTTTGGGTTAAAATTTGACCTATTGGGTCAATGGGTTTGTCATTAGGTCAAGGATTAATCATTTTGAACAAAGTTGACTTTTTGGTCAGAGATTAACTTATTGGGGGTCAAAATTTAACTATTTTGACCAAACTTGACTTTTTTGTTAAAAGCTGAGTTATTGGATCCATGATTTGGTCATTGGGTCAAGGATTGACCATTTTGACCAAAGTAGACTTTTTGGTTAAAAGTTGACCTATTGAGTCAATGGGTTGGTCAGTGGGTCAAGGATTGACCGTTTTGACCAAAGTTGACTTTTTGTTCAGAGATAGACATAATTGGTCAGTCATTGATCATTTGGTCAAAAATTGATTATTGTGACCAAAATTGAATTTTTGGTCAAAAGTTGACCCATTGGATCAATGGGGTGGTCATTAGGTCAGAAATTGACCATTTTGACCAAAGTTGAAATTTTTGTCAAAAGTTGACCCATTGGATCAATGGGGCAATCATTAAGTCAAAAAATGATTTTTGGTCAAAAGTTGACCTCTTGGGTCAATGGGTTGGTTGGTCATTGGGTCAAGGATTGAACATTTTGACCAAAGTTGTCTTTTTGGTCAAAAGTTGACCTATTGTGTCAAAGGGTTAGTCATTAGGTCAAACATTGATCATTTTGACCAATGTTGACTTTATGGTCAAAAATTGACCTATTGGGTCAATGGGATAGTCATTACGTTAACAATTGACCATTTTGACCAAAGGTTACTTTTTGGTCAAATATTCATTTATTGGGTAAATAATTGGCCGTTATGTCAAAATTGACTTTTTTGTTTTACCAAAATTAACTTTTTGGTCAAAAGTTGACATAATGGGTAAATGGGTTGGTCATTGGACAAGGATTTATCATTTTGACAAAAGTTAACATTTTGGTTAAAAGTTGACCTATTGGGTCATTGTGTTAAGGATTGACCATTTTGACCAAAGTTGAATTTTTTGTCCAAAGTTGACCTTTTAGTTAATGGGTTGTTCATTGGGTAGAAATTGACAATTTTGACCAAAGTTGACTTTTTGGTCAAAACTTGACCTATTGGGTCAATTGGTTGTTCATTGGGTCAAGGATTGACAATTTTGACCAAAGTTTACTTTTTGGTCAAAACATGAACTATTGGGTCAATGCGTTCGTCATTGGTACAAGAATTGAACATTTTGACCAAAGTTCACTTTTTTGGTCAAAAGTGGACCTATTGGGTCAATGGTTTAGTCACTGGGTCAAGGATTGTTGACTTTTTGGTCAAAAATTGACCTATTAGGTCTATGGGCTAATCATTGGGTCAATGATTGACCATTTTTACCAAAGTTGACTTTTTGGTCAGTGATTGACTTATTGGGTCAATAATTGGTCATTATGTCAAAAATTAACTTTTTGACCAAATTTGACTTTTTCGTTAAAAGTTGGCCTAATGGGTCATTGGGTTGGTTATTGGGTTAAAGATTGATCATTTTGACCAAAGTTAACTTTTTGATAAAAATTTGACCTATTAGGTGAATGGGTTGGTCATTGGGCCAGAAATTGATGATTTTTACCAAAGTTGACTTTTTGGTGAAAAGTTGACCTATTGGGTCAATTGAGTGGTCCCTAGGTAAAAATTAACTATTTTGACCAAAATTAACTTTTTGGTCAAAGTTAACCTATCGGGTCAATGAGTTTGTCATTGGGTCATTGATTGACCATTTTGACTAAAGTTAAGTTTTTGGTCAAAAATTTAACCTATTGGGTTAATGAGTTGGTCATTGGGTCAAGGATTGACCATTTTTACTAAAGTTGACTTCTTGGTCAGAAATTGACTTATTGGGTCAATAATTGGTCAGTAGTAAAAAATTGACAATTTTGACAAAAAAATGACTTTTTGTACAAAAGTTGACCTATTGGGTCAATGGGTTGGTCATTGAGTCAAAGATTGCCATTTTGACCAAAGTTGAATTTCTGTTCAAAGTTAACCTATTTGGTCAAGGGGTTGGTCATTGGGTCAAAAATTGACCATTTTAACCAAAGTGGACTTTTGGTTTAAAAGCTGACATATTGGGTTAACAATTAGTCATTAGGAAAAAAGTAGATTAGTCTGACCAAAATTAAATTTTCGGTCAAAAGTTGACCAATTTGGTCAACGAGGTGGTCATTTGGTCAAATATTGACCATTTTGACAAAAGTTGACTTTTTTGTCAAAAGTTGATCTATTAGGTGAATTGGGTGGTCATTCGTTCAAAAATTAACTATTTTGTCCAGAATAGACTTTTTTGTCAAAAGTTGACCTATTGGGTCAATGGGTTGGTCCTTGGGTCAAGGATTGCCATTTTGACCAAAGTTGACTTTCTGGTTAAAAGTAAACCTATTTGGTCAAGGGGTTGGTCATTGGGTCAAAAATTGACCATTTTAACCAAAGTTGACTTTTGGTTTAAAAGCTGACCTATTGGGTCAATAATAAGTCATTAGGCAAAAATAGACTATTTTGACCAAAATTAAATTTTTTGTCAAAAGTTGACCAATTGGGTCAACGGGGCGGTCATTGGGTCAGAAATTGACCATTTTGACAAAAGTTGACTTTTTGGTCAAAAGTTGACCTATTGTGTGAATTGGGGTGTCATTAGTTCAAAAATTAACTATTTTGTCCAAAATTTACTTTTTGGTCAAAAGTTGACCAATTGGGTCAATGTGTTGGTCATTGGGTCAAGCATTAACCGTTTTGACCAAAGTTTATTTTTTGTTCAAGAGTTGACCAATTGGGTCCAGAGGTTGTTTATTGGGTCAAGGATTGATCATTTTGACCAAAGTTTACTTTTGGTCAAAATTTGACCTATTGGGTCAAGGGGTCATTGGGTCAAGGATTAACCTTTTTAACCAAAGTTGACTTTTTGGTCATTGGGTCAGAAATTAATCATTTTGACCACAGTTGACTTTTGGTGAAAAGTTGACCTATTGGGTCAAAGATTGATCGTTTTGACCAAAGTTGACCTTTTGTGTCAATGGGTTTATCATAGGACCAAGGATTGATCATTTTGAACAAAGTTGAGTTTTTGGTCAATAATTGTTCATTTGGTCAAAAATTGAATATTATGACTAAATTTGAATTTTTGGTTAATAGTTGACCCATTGGGTCAATGGGGGTGGTCAAACTGTCTGAAATTGACCATGTTGATCAAAGTTGACTCTTTGTTTAAAAGTTGACCTTTCGCATCAATGAGGTAGTCATTAGGTCAAAAATTGACTATATTGACCAAAATTGACTTTTTTATCAAAAGTTAACCTATTGTGTCATTTGGTTGGTCATTGTGTCATGGATTGACTATTTTGACTAAAGTTCACTTTTTGGTCAAAAGCTGACCAATTGGTTCAATGGGTTAGTCATTGGGCTCAAGAATTGACCATTTTAACAAAATTTACTTTTTGGTCAAAGTTGACCTATTGGGTCAATGGGTTAGTCAATGGGTCAGAAATTGACCACTTTGACCAAACTTAACTTTTTGGTCAAAAGATGACCTGTTGGGTTAATGGGGAGGTCATTAGGTCAAAAATTGACAATTTTGACCAAAATTAACTTTTTGGTCAAAAGTTGACCTATTAGGTCAATGGGTTAAGGTTTGACAATTTTACTCTAAGTTGACTTTTTGGTCAGAAGTTGACCTATTTAGCCAATGGCTTGGTCATTGGGTCAAAGATTGACCATTTCGACCAATGTTGACTTATTAGTCATTATCTCAAAAGTTTAATTTTTGTTCATTAGGTCAATAATTGGTCATTAGGTCAAAAATTAACTATTTGGGTCAAAAGTTGACCTATTGGGTCTACCGGTAGGTCATTGGGTGAAGGATTGATCATTTTGACCAAAGTTGACTTTTTGGTCAAAGGTTGACCTATTGGGTTCATGGGTTGGTCATTGGGTCAGAAATTGACCATTTTGACCATACTCGACTTTTTTGTCAAAAGTTGACCTATTGAGTCAATGTGTTGGTCATTGGGTTAACGATTGAGCATTTCGACCAAAGTTAACTTTTAGTCAGAGATTGACTTATTGGGTCAATAATTGGTCATTTGGTCAAAAATTGAGTATTTTGATAAAATTGAATTTTTAGTCAAAAGTTGACCCATTATGTCAATTGGGTGGTCATTGTGTCAGAAATTGATAATTTTGACCAAAGTTGACTTTTTATCAAAAGTTGACGTATTTGGTCAATGGGTTGGTGATTGGGTCAGAAATTGACCATTTTGACCAAACTAGACTTTTTTTGTCAAAAGTTGACTTATTGGATCAATAGGGTGGTCATTAGATAAAAAAATTGACTATTTTGATCAAAATTAACTTTTTGGTCAAAAGTTGACATACTTGGTCAATGGGTTGGTCATTGGGTCAGGAATTGACCATTTTGATCAAAGTTGACTATTTAGTTAAAAGTTGACCAATTTGGTAAATGGGTTGGTCATTGGGTCAAGGATTCTCCATTTTGACCAAAGTTGACTTTTTGGTCATTGGGTGAAGGATTGTCCATTTTGACCAAAGTTGACTTTTTGGTCATTGGGTCAGAAGTTAACCATTTTGACCAAAGTTGACTTTTTGGTCAAAAGTTGATCTATTGGGTCAATGGGGTGGTCATTAGGTTAAAAATTAATAATTTGGACCAAAATTGACTTTTTGGTCAAAAGTTGAGCTATTTGGTCAATTGGTTAGTCATTGGGTCAAGGATTGACCATTTTGACCAAGATTATCTTTTTGGTCAATTGTTGATCTATTTGGTCAATGGATTGGTCATGGGTCAAAAATTGACCATTTTGATCAAACATGACTTTTTCGTGAAAAGTTGACGAATTTTATCAATGGGGTGGTCATTAAGTTGACCAAAATGATGTTTATGTCAAAATTTAACCTATTGGATCAATAGGTTGGTCATTGGGTCAAGAATTGACAATTTTGACGAAAGTTAACTTTTTAGTAAAAAGTTGACTTATTAGGTCAATGGGATGGTCATTGGGTCAATGATTGACCATTTTATCCAAAGTTAACCAATTGGGTCAATGGGGTGGTCATTAAGTCAAAAATTGACTATTTTGACTGAAATTGACTTTTTTGTCAAAAGTTGACCTATTGGGTCAATGGGTTGGTCAATGGGTCAAGGATTGATCATTTTGCACAAAGTTGACTTTATGGTGAAAAGTGGACCTATTGGGCTAATGAGTTAAGCAGTAGGTCAAGGATTGAACACTTTTACTAAAGTTGACTTTTTGTTCAAAGATTGACTTATTGGGTCAATAATTGGTCATTAGGTCAAAAATTAACTATTTTAACCAAAATTAACTTGTTTGTCAAAGTTGTCCTATTGGGCAAAGGATTGATAATTTTGACTAAAGTTGACAAATTTGTAAAAATTGACTATTTTAACCAAAATTTATATTTTCTTCAAAAGTTGACCATTTGGGTCAATGGGTATGTCATTGTGTCAAGAATAGACCATTTTGACCTAAATTGACATTTTGGTCAAAGTTGACTTATCGGATCAATGAGGTGGTCATTAGGTCAAAAATTAACTACTTTGACCAAAATATTTGACCAAATATGACTTTTTGGTCAAAAGTTGAACTATTGGGTCAATGGGTTGGTCATTTTGTAAAGGATTGGCCATTTTGACCACACTTGACTTTTTGGTAAAAAGTTAACCTGTTGGATCAATGGATTGGTCATTGGATCGAGGATTCACCATTTTAACCACAGTTGACTTTTTAGTCAGAGATTGACTTATTGGTTCAATAATTGGTCATTAGGTCAAAAATTGACTAGTTTGACCGAAATTGACTTTTTGGTCAAAAGTTGACCTATTTGGTTAATGGGTTGGTCATTGGGTCAAGAGTTTACCATTTTTACCAAAGTTGACTTTTTGGTCAAAAGTTGACCTATTGGGTCAATAGGGTGGTCATTGGGTCAATGATTGACCATTTTGACCAAAGTTAACTTTTTGGTCATAGATTGACTTATTGGGTCAATAATTGGTCATTATATCAAAAATTGAGTTTTTTGACCAAAATTGACTTTTTGGTCAAAAGTTGACACATTGGGTCAATGGATTGGTCATTTGGTCAAGGATTGATCATTTTGACCTAAGTTAACTTTTTGGTCAAATGTTGTTCTATTGGGTCAATCAATGGGTTGGTCATTGAGTCAAGGATTAACCATTTTGACTAAAGTTGACTTTTTAGCCAAAGATTGACTTACTTGGTCAATGGGATGGTCATTAGGTCAAAAATTGACTATTTTGACCCAAGTTGCCTTTTTGGTCAAAAGTTGACCTACTTGGTTTATGGGTTGGTCATTGGGTCAAGGATTCACCATTTTGACAAAATTTGAGTTTTTTTGTCAGAGATTGACTTATTAGGTCAATATTTGGTCTTTTAGTTAAAAATTGACTATTTTGACCAAAATTGACTTTTTGTTCCAAAGTTGACCTGTTGCGTTAATGAGTTGGTCATTAGGTCAAGGACTGACCATTTTGACCAATGTTGACTTTTTTGTCAAAAGTTGACCTATTTGTTCAATGGGGTGATCATTAGGTCAAAAAATGACTATTTTGTCCAAAATCGACTTTTTGGAAAAAAATTGACCTATTAGACAAATGGGTTGGTCATTGGGTCAAGGATTGACCATTTTGACCAAAGTTGACTTTTTGGTCAGAGATTGACTGATTGGTTCAATAATTGGTCATTTGGTCAAAAATTGATTTTTTGGTCAAAAGTTGACTCATTGGGTCAATGGGGTAGTCATTAGGTGAGAAATTGATCATGTTCACCAGAGTTGACTTTTTTGTCAAATCTTAACTTATTTGATCAATGGGGTGGTCATTAGGTCAAAAAATGACTATATTGACCAAAATTGACTTTTTGGTTAAAAGTTGACCTATTGTGTCATTGGGTTGGTCATTATGCCAATGATTAACTATTTTGACTAAAGTTCACTCTTTGGTCAAAAGTTGACCTATTGGGTGAATGGGTTGGTCGTTGGGGTCAAGGATTGACTATTTTGACAAAAGTTGACTTTTTGGTCAAAGGTTGACCTATTTGGTCAATGGGATGGTCATTGAGTCAGAAATTAACCATTTTGACCAAACTTGACTTTTTGGTTAAAAGTTGACCAATTGGGTTAATGGGGTTGTCATTATGCCAAAAATTGAAAAT
Organism: Papilionanthe hookeriana x Papilionanthe teres; assembly: GCA_022702705.1. Classification (NCBI taxonomy): domain Eukaryota; kingdom Viridiplantae; phylum Streptophyta; class Magnoliopsida; order Asparagales; family Orchidaceae; genus Papilionanthe; species Papilionanthe hookeriana x Papilionanthe teres. Next base: position 102,861,367 of record CM040421.1, on the reverse strand, counting down.
TTTGACTAAAATTTACTTTTTGGTCAAAAGTTAACATATTGGGTCAATGGGTTGGTCATTAGGTCAAGGATTGGCCATTTTGACCAAAGTTGACTTTTTCGTCAGATGTTGACCTATTGAGTCAATGGTTTGGTTATTGGGTCAAAGGTTGACCATTTCGAATAAAGTTGACTTTTTGGCCATAAATTGACTTTATTGAGTCAATAATTAGTTGTTCGTTCAAAAATTGATTATTTTGACCAAATTAAATTTTTGGTCAAAAGTTGACTTATTAGGTCAAAAATTGAATTTTTTCTCAAAAGTTGACCCATTAGATCAAAAAATTAACTATTTTGCTCAAAAATTGACATTTTGGCCAATATGTCAAAAGTTGACTTTTTGGTCATTATGTGAATAATTGGTCATTATGTCAAAAAGTGACTATTTTTGTCAAAAGTTGACCTATTGAGTCTACCGGCTGGTCATTGGGTGAAGGATTGATCATTTTAACCAAAGTTGACATTTTGGTTAAAGATTGACCTATTGGATCAATAATTAGTCATTAGGTCAAAAATTCACTATTTTGACCAAATTTGACTTTTTGGTCAAAATTTGACTAATTGAGGATTGATCATTTTGACCAAAGTTGACTTTTGGTCAAAAGTTTGCCTATTGGATCAATGGGTTGGTCATTGGGTCAAGGATTGACGATTTTTACTAAAGTTGACTTTATGGTCGAAAGTTAACCTATTGGGTCAATGGGTTAACCATTGGGTCAAGGATTGACCATTTTGACAAAGTTGACTTTTGGTCAGAGATTGACTTATTTGGTCAATAATTGGTCACTATTTTAAAAAAAATTGACTTTTTGGTCAAAGTTGACCAATTGGGTCATTGGGTGAAGGATTGACCATTTTGACCAAAGATGGCTTTTTGGTCAAAAGTTGACCTATTATGTCAGTCGGGTCGTTGTTAGGTTAAAAATTAACTATTTTGACAAAAATTTTCTTTTTTTATCAAAACTTGAAAAATTAGATCAATTGGTACGTCATTGTGCCGAGATTGACTATTTTGATCAAAATTGACATTTTGGTCAAAAGTTGACGCATTGGATGAAGGGGTTGGTCATTTAGTCAATGATTGACCATTTTGACCAAAGTTGGCTTTTTGGTAAAAAGTTGACCTATTAGGTCAATGGGTTTGTAATTGGGTCAGGGATTGACTATTTTGACCAAAGTTGAGTTTTTGGTCAGAGATTGACTTATTGGGTCAATAATTGGTCATTATGTAAAAAATTAACTTTTTTAACCAAAATTAACTTTTTACTTAAAAGTTGAACTATCGGGTTAATAGGTTGGTCTTTTGTTTATGGATTGACCATTTTAACCAAATTGATGTTTTGGTCAAAAGTTGACCTATCATGTCAATGGGGTGGTTGTTAGGTTAAAAATTAACTATTTGGCCTTATTGGGTCAATGTGTATGTCACTGTGTAAAGAATTGACCATTTTGACCTATTGGGTTAAGGGGTTGGTCATTTGGTCAATTTGATCATTTTTAACAAAGTTGACTTTTTGGTCAAAAGATGACCTATTGTGTCAATGGGGTTGGTCATTGGATCAAAGATTGACCATTTTAACTTAAGTTGACTTTTCGGTCAAAGATTGACGTATTGGTTCAATAATTGGTCATTAGGTTAAAATTAACTATTTTGACCAAAATTGAATTTTCGGTAAAAAATTAACCCATTTAGTCAATAGGGTGGTCATTAGGTAGAAATTTGACCATATTGTCCAAAATTAACTTTTTGGTCAAAAAGTTGACCTATTAGGTTAATGGGTTGGTCATTGGTCAAGGATTGACCATTTTGACCAAAGTTGACTTTTTTAACAAAAGTTGATCTATTGGTTCTATGGGTTGGTCATTTGGTCAAGGATTGACCATTTTTACCAAAGTTAACTTTTTGATCAGAGATTGACGTATTGTGTCAATAATTGGTCATTAGGTCAAAAAATTGACTATATTTGACCAAAAATGACCAAAAGTTGACCTATTGGGTCAATGGGTTAGTCATTGGGTTAAGGATTGAACATTTTAACCAAGTTGACTTTTTGGTCAAAGGTTGACCTATTGGGTCAGAAATTTGACATTTTGACCAAAGTTGACTTTGTGGTCAAAAGTTAACCTATTGGGCAAATGAGGTGGTCATTAGGTCATTGGGTCAAGGATTGACCATTTTGACCAAAGTTGATTTTTTTTTGTCAGAAATTGACTTATTTGGTCAATAATTGGTCATTAGGTCAAAAATTGACTATTTTGACAAAAATTATTTTTTGTTCAAAAGTTGATCTATTGGGTCAACGTCAAGGATTACCATTTTGACCTTTAACTTTCTGATCAAAAGCTGACCTACTGGTTCAATAATAGGTCATTAGGGAAAAAAAGACTATTTTGACCAAAATTGAATTTTTGGTCAAAAGTTGACCAATTGGGTCAACGGGGTGCTCATTGGGTCAAAAATTGACCATTTTGACAAACGTTGTCTTTTTTTTGTCAAAAGTTGACCAATTTGGTGAATTGGGTGGTCATTAGTTCAAAAATTTACTATTTTGTCCAAAATTGATTTTTTGGTCAAAAGTTTACCTATTGGGTCAATGAGTCGGTCATTGGGTTAAGGATTGATCATTTTGACCAAAGTTGATTTTTTGTTCAAGAGTTGACCAATTGGGTCAATAGGTTGGTCATTGGGTCAAGGATTGACCATTTTGACCATTGTTGACCTTTTGGTTAGAGATTGACTTATTGGGTCAATAATTGGTCATTAGATCAAAAATTGACTATTTTGACCAAAATTGAATTTTTGGTCAAAAGTCAACCCATTGGGGTTTACGGGTTGTTCATTGGGTCAGAAATTGACAGTTTTGAGCAAAGTTGATTTTTTGGTTAAAAGTTGACCTTTTGGATAAATGGGCGGTCAATTAGTCAAAAATTATTTATTTTAACCAAAATTGAATTTTTGGTCAAAAGTTATCCTATTAGGTCGGTTTGTTGGTCATTGGGCCAAGGATTGACCATTTCGACTAAAGTTGAATTTTTGGACAAAAGTTGACCTCTTGGGACAATGGCATGGTCATTGGGTCAAGGATTGATCATTTTGACCAAAGTTGACTTTTTGTTCAAAAGTTGACTTTTTGGGTCAATGGGGGGGTCTTTGGGTCAAGGATTGATGATTTTGACCAAAGTTGACTTTTTTTTGTCAAAAGTTAACCTATTGGGTCAATGGGTTGGTTATTGGGTCAAGGATTGACCATTTTGATCATAGTTGATTTTTTCATCAGAGATTGACTTATTGGGTCTATAATTCATCATAAGGTCAAAAATTGACAATTTTGACCAAAATTAAATTTTTGGTTAAAAGTTGCCGCATTGGGTCAACATGGTGGTCATTAGGTAAGAAATTGACCATTTTGACCAAAGTAGACTTTTTGGTCAAAAGTTGACTAATTGAGTCAATGGATTAGTCATTGGGTCAAGGATTGACAATTTTGACCAAAGTTTACATTTTAGTCAGAGTGACTTATTAAGTCAATAAATGGCCATTAGGTCGAAAATTGACTTGTTTGACCAAAATTGAATTGTTTGACCAAAATTGACTTTTTGGTCAAAAGTTGACTTATTGGGTCATTGGGTTTCGCCATTTTGACAAAAGTTGACTTTTTGGTCAAAAGTTGACCTATTATGTCAATGGGTTGGTTATTGGGTCAGAAATTGACCATTTTAACCAAAGTTAACTTTTTGGTCAAAAGTTGACCTATGGGGTCAATGCGTATGTCATTAGTTCAAGGATTGACCTTTTTGACCAAAATTGACTTTTTAGTATGACATTGACTCATTGGGTCAGTAATTGGCCATTAGGTCAGAAATTGACTATTTTAACCAAAGTTGACTTTTTGGTAAAAAGTTGACTTTTTGGTAAAAAGTTGACTTACTAGGTCAATGGGTTGGTCATTGGGTCAAGTATTGACTATTTTAACCAAAGGTGACTTTTTTGTCAAAAGTTGACTATTCGTTCAATGGGTTGGTCATTGGGTCAAAAATTGAGCTTTTTGACCAAAGTTGACTTTTTGGTCAAAAGTTGACCTATTGAGTCATTTAGGTGGTCAATAGGTTAAAAATTGACTATTTTTTCCAAAATTACTTTTTGGTCAAAAGTTAACATTTTGGGTTATTGAGTCAAGAAATTGATCATTTTGACCAAAATTGACATTTTGGTCAAAAGTTAACCTATTTGGTCAATGGGTTGGTTATTGGGTCAAGGATTCACCATTTTGACCAAAGTTGACTTTTTGGTCAAAAGTTAACATGTTGGGTCAATTGGTTGGTCATTGGGTCAAGGATTGTCCATTTTGACTAAAGTTGACTTTTGGGTCGAAGTTTGACTTATTTGGTCCATAACTGGTCATTAGGTCAAAAATTAACTTTTTTGACCAAAATTAACTTTTTTGTCAAAAGCTGACCTATTGGGTCAATGGGTTGGTCATTAGGTTACAGATTGACCATTTTGACTAAAGTTGACTTTTTCGTCAAAAGTTGAGCTATGGAGTCAATGGGTTGGTCATTGGGTCAAGGATTGACCATTTTAACAAAAGTAGACTTTTCGGTCAGAGATTGACATATTTGGTCAGTAATTGGTCATTGGGTAAAAAATTGATTATTTTGACCAAAATTCAATTTTTGGTCAAAAGTTGACCTGTTGGGTCAATGGGTTGGTCATTGGGTCAGAAATTGGCCATTTTGACCAAAGTTCAAATTATGGTCAAAAGTTGACCTGTTGGGTTAATGGGGGATCATTATGTCAAAAATAGATTATTTTGACAAAAATTGACTTTTTGGTCAAATGTTGACCTCTTGGGTCAACCAGTTGGTCATTAGGTTAAGGAATGAACATTTTGACCAAAGTTATCTTTTTGGTCAAAATTTAACCTATTGGGTCAATGGGTTGGTCATTGGGTCAAACATTGACCATTTTGACCAAAGTTGACTTTTTGGTCAAAAGTTGACCTATAGAGTCAATGGGATGGTCATTGGGTCAAGAATTGACCATTTTGACCAAAGGTTATTTTTTGTTCGAGATTTACTTATTGGGTAAATAATCGGCCATTACGTCAAAAATTGACTTTTTTTATAAAAATTAAATTTTTGGTCAAATGTTGACATATTGGCTCATGGGTTGGTCATTGGGTCAAGGATTTATCATTTTGACCAATGGTTGACTTTTTGGTTAAAAGTTGACCTATTGAGTCATTGGGTCAAGGATGATCATTTTGACCAAAGTTGAATTTTTGGTCGAAAGTTGACCTTTTTGGTTAATGGGTTGTTCACGTGTAAATTAACCAATTTGACCAATGTTGACTTTTTGGTCAAAACATGACCTATTGGGTTATTTGGTTGGTCCTTGGTTCAAGGATTGCCCATTTTGACCAAAAATAACTTTTTGGTTAAAGGATGACCTATTGGGTCAATTGGTTGGTCATTGGGTCAAGGATTGAACATTTTGACTAAAGTTGACTTTTTCGTCAAAAGTTGACCTATTGGATCAATGGTTTGGCCACTTGGTCAAGGATGGTTGACTTTTTGGTTAAAATTTGACTTTCTGGTTAGAGATTGACTTATTGGGTCAATGATTGACCATTTTGACCAAAGTTGACTTTTTGGTCAGAAATTGACTTATTGGGTCAATAATTGGACTTTAGGTCAAAAATTAAGTATTTTGACAAAAATGTCTTTTTGTTCAAAAGTTGATCTATTGGGTCAACGTTAAGGATTGCCATTTTGACCTTCAACTTTCTGATCAAAAGTTGACCAATTTGAGTCAAAATTTAACCATTTTAACCAAAGTTGACCTTTGGGTCAAAAGCTGACCTATTAGGTCAATAATAGGTCATTAGGCAAAAAAGACTATTTTGACCAAAATTGAATTTTTGGTCAAAAGTTGACCAATTTGGTCAACGAAGTGCTTATTGGATCAGAAATTGACCATTTTGACAAACGTTGTCTTTTTGGTCAAAAGTTGACCTATTGAGAGAATTGGGTGGTCATTAGTTCAAAACTTTACTATTTTGTCTAAAATTGACTTTTTGGTCAAAGGTTGAACTATTGGGTCAATGGGTTGGTCATTGGGTTAAAGATTGATCATTTTGACCAAATTTGATTTTTTATTCAAGAGTTGACCAATTGGGTCAATAAGTTGGTCATTGGGTTAAAGATTGACCATTTTGACCAAGGTTGACATTTTGGTCAGAGATTGACTTATTGGGTCAATAGTTGGTCATTAGGTCAAAAATTGACTATTTTGACCAAAATTGAAGTTTTGGTCAAAAGTCGACCCATTGGGGTTTACGTGTTGGTCATTGGGTCAGAAATTGACAGTTTTGACCAAAGTTGACTTTTTGGTCAAAAGTTAACCTATTGGATAAATGGGCGATCAATTGGTCAAAAATTGATTACTTTGACCAAAATTGAATTTTTCGTCAAAAGTTGTCCTATTGGGTCAGTTGGTTGGTCATTGGGCCAAGGATTGACCATTTTGACCAAAGTTGACTTTTTGGACAAAAGTTGACCTATTGGAACAATAGGATGGTCATTGGGTCAAGGATTGATCATTTTGACCAAAGTTGATTTTTTGGGTCAATGTGGTGGTCTTTGGGTCAAGGATTGATGATTTTGACCAAAGTTGACTTTTTTTTGTCAAAAGTTGACTATTGGGTCAATGGGTTGGTCATTGGGTCAAGGATTAACCATTTTGACCATAGTTGACTTTTTCGTCAAAGATTGACTTATTGGATATATAATTGGTCATTAGGTAAAAAATTGACAATTTTGACCAAAGTTAAATTTTTGGTTAAAGTTGTCGCATTGGGTCAACACAATGGTCATTGTGTCAGAAATTGATCATTTTGACCAAAGTATACTTTTTGGTCAAAAGTTAACTTATTGGTTCAATGGATTGGTCATTGGGTCAAGGATTGATCATTTTGACCAAAGTTTACATTTTAGTTAGAGATTGACTTATTGGGTCAATAAATGGTCAATAGGTCGAAAATTGACTTGTTTGACAAAAAATTACTTTTTGGTTAAAAGTTGACTTATTGGGTTGTTGGGTTTAGCCATTTTGACAAAAGTTGACTTTTTGGTCAAAAGTTGACCTATTATGTTAATGGGTTGGTTATTGGGTCAGAAATTGACCATTTCAACCAAAGTTGACTTTTTGGTCAAAAGTTGACCTATCGGGTCAATGGGTATGTCATTGGTTCAAGGATTGATCTTTTTGACCAAAATTGACTTTTTGGTATGACATTGACTTATTAGGTCAATAATTGGCCATTAGGTCAAAAATTCACTATTTTGACCAAAGTTGACTTTTTGGTAAAAATTTGACTTATTGGTCAATAGGTTGGTCATTAGGTCAAGAATTGACTATTTTGAACACAAGTGATTTTTGGTTAAAAGTTGACCTATTCGGTCAATGGGTCGGTCATTGGGTTAGAAATTGAACATTTTGACCAAAGTTGACTTTTTGGACAAAAGTTCACCTACTGGGTCATTTGGGTGTTCATTAGGTCAAAAATTGACTATTTTGTCCAAAATTATTTTTTGGTTAAAAGTTAACATTTGGGTCAAGAAATTGACCATTTTGGCCAAATTTAACTTTTTTGTTCAAAAGTTGACCTATTGGTCAATGGGTTGGTTATTGGGACAAGGTTTAACAATTTTGACCAAAGTTGACTTTTTGGTCAAAAGTTGACCTGTTGGGTCAATGCGTTAGTCATTGGGTCAAGGATTGACCATTTTGACCAAAGTTGACTTTTTTGTCAGAGTTTGACTTATCGGGTTCATAATTGGTCAATAGGTCAAAAATTAACTTTTTTTGACCAAAATTGACTTTTTGGTCAAAAGCTGATCTATTGGGTCAATGGGTTGGTCATTACGTCAAGGATTGACCATTTTGACCAAAGTTGACTTATTGGTCAAAAGTTGACCTATTGAGTCAATGGGTTGGTCATTGGGTCAAGGATTAACCATTTTAACCAAAGTAGACTTTTTGGTCAGAGATGGACATATTTGGTCAGTAATTGGTCATTAGGTCAAAAATTGAATATTTTGACCAAAATTGAATTTTTGGTCAAAAGTTGACCCATTAGGTCAATGGGGTGGTCATTGGGTCAGAAATTGGCCATTTTGACCAAAGTTAAAATTTTTGTCAAAAGTTGACCTATTGGGTCAATGGGGGGTCATTAGGTCAAAAATATATTATTTTGATAAAAATTTACTTTTTGCTCAAAAGTTGACCTCTTGGATCAACGGGGTTGTCATTGGGTTAAGGACTGAACATTTTGACCAAAGTTAACTTTTTGGTCAAAAGTTGACCTAATGGGTCAATCGGTTGGTCATTGGGTCAAACATTGACCATTTGACCAATGTTGAATTTTTGTTCAAAAGTTGACCTACAGGGTCAATGGGATGGTCATTGGGTCAAGAATTGACCATTTTGACCAAAGGTTACTTTTGGGTTAGAGATTCACTTATTGGGTAAATAATTGGCCATTACGTCAAAAATTGACATTTTTATCAAAATTAAATTTTTGGTCAAAAGTTAACATATTGGTTCAAGGATTTATCATTTTAATCAAAGTTGACTTTTTAGTTAAAAGTTGACCTATTGAGTCATTGGGTCAACGATGATCATTTTGACCAATGTTAAATTTTTGGTCAAAAGTTGACCTTTTAGGTTAATGGGTTGTTCATTCGGCAGAAATTAACCGTTTTGAACAAAGTTGACTTTTTGGTCAAAACATGACCTATTGGGTCATTTGGCTGGTCATTGGTTCAAGGATAGTCCATTTTGACCAAAGTTAACTTTTTGGTCAAATGTTGACCTATTGGGTCAATGGGTTGGTCATGGGTCAATGATTGAACATTTTGACCAAAGTTGACTTTTTGGTCAAAACTTGACCTATTGCGTCAATGGTTTGGCTACTGGGTCAAGGATGGTTGACTTTTTGGTCAAAAGTTGACCTATTGGGTCAATGGGGAAGTCATTGGGTAAATGGGGTAGTCATTAGGTCATGGATTGACCATTTTTACCTAAGTTGACTTTTTGGTCAAAGATTGACTTATTGGGTCAATGATTGGTCATTATGTCAAAAATTAACTTTCTCAGCAAATTTAACTTTTTGGTTAAAAGTTGACCTATTAGGTCAATGGGTTGGTCATTAGGTTAAAGATTGACCATTTTCACAAAAGTTGACTTTTTGGTCAAAAGTTGACCTATTGGGTCAATGGGTTGGTCATTGGGTCAGATATTGATGATGTTGACCAAAGTTGACTTTTTGGTCAAAAGTTGACTTTTTGGTCAAAAGTTGACCTATTGGGTTAATTGCGTGGTCCCTAAGTAAAAATTAACAATTTTGACCAAAATGTACATTTTGGACAAAAGTTAACTTATTAGGTCAATGGGTTTGTCATTGGGTCAATGATTGATCTTTTTGACCAAAGTTGACTTTTTGGTGAAAAGTAGACCTATTGGGTCAATGGGTTAAGGATTGACCATTTTGACCAAAGTTGAATTTTTGTTAAAGATTGACTTATTGGGTCAATAATTGGTCATTAGGTCAAACATTTACTATTTTGACCAAAATTGACTTTTTCGTCAAAAGTTGACCTATTTGGCCAACGGGTTGGTCATTAGGACAAGGATTGATCATTTTGACTAAAGTTGATTTTATGGTCAAAAGTTGACTTTATGGTCAAAAGTTGACATATTGGATCAATGGGTCGGTCATTGGGTCAAGGAATGATGATTTTTACTAAAATTGTCTTTATGGTCAAAATTTGACCTATATTGGGTCAATGGGTTAAGCATTGCGTCAAGGATTGACCATTTTGACAAAAGTTAACTTTTGGTCAGAGATTGACTTATATGTTCAATAGTTGGTCACTATTTTGACCAAATTTGAATTTTTTGTCAAAGTTGACCAATTGGGTCATTGGGTCAAGGATTTACCATTTTGACCATAGTTGACTTTTTGGTCAAAAATTGACATATTGGGTCAATAGGTTGGTTATTGGGTCTTAACCAAAGTTGACTTTTTGGTCAAAAGTTGACCTATCGGATCAATGGGGGGTTGTTAGTTTAAAAATTAACTATTTTATCCAAAATTTATTTTTTTGTCAAAAGTTGACCAATTAGGTCAATGGGTATGTCATTATGTTAAGATTATCCATTTTGACCAAAATTGACATTTTGGTCAAAAGTTGGCCCATTGGGTCAATGGGTTGGTCATTTGGTCAAGGATTGATCATTTTGACTAAAGTTGACTTTTTGGTAAAAGGTTGACCTATTGGGTCAATGGGTTGGTAATTGGGTCAAGGATTGACCATTTTAACCAAAGTTGACTTTTTGGTTAGAGATTGACTTATTGGGTAATTAATTGGTTTTTATGTAAAAAATTGACTTTTTTGACAAATATTGACTTTTTGGTTAAAAGTTAACCAATTGGGTCAATGGGTTGGTTTTTTTTTAAGGATTGACCATTTTAACCAAAATTGACTTTTTTTTTCAAAAGTTGACCTATTGGGTCAATGGGGTGGTTGTTAAGTTAAAAATTGACTTTTTGACCTATTGGGTCGATAGCTATGTCATTATGTAAAGAATTGACCATTTTGACCTATAGGGTCAAGGGGTTGGTCATTGGGTCAATGATTTATTATTTTGAACAAAGTTGACTTTTTGGTCACAAGTTGACCAATTGTGTCAATGAGGTTGGTCATTGGATCAAGGATTGACCATTTTGACTAAAGTTGACTTTTTTGTCAGAGATTGACGTATTGGGTTAATAATTTGTCTTTAGGTCAAAATTTACTAATTTGACAAAAATTGAATTTTTGGTCAAAATTTAACCCATCAGGTCGACTTGGATGGTCATTAGGACAAAAATTGACCATATGGACCAAAATTGACTTTTGGTTCAAAAGTTGGCCTATTGGGTCAATGGGTTGGTCATTGGGTTAAGGATTGACCATTTGCACCAAAGTTGACTTTTTGTCAAAGATGTACTTTTTTTATCAATAATTAGTCATTAGGTCAAAAATTTACTATTTTGACTAAAATTGACTTTTTGGTCTAAAGTTGAACTATTGGGTTGGTCATTGGTCAAAGATGTACTTAATGGGTTGGTCATTGGTCAAGGATTGACCCTTTTGGCCAAAGTTGACTTTTTGGTCAAAAGTTGACCAATTAGGTCTATAGGTTGGTCAATGGTTCAAGGATTGACCATTTTTTACGAAAGTTGACTTTTTGGTTAGAGATTGACGTATTGTGTCGATAATTGTATATTGGGTAAAAAATTAACTATTTTGACCAAAATTGACACTTTGGTCAAAAGTTGACCTATTAGGTGATTAGGTTAATCATCGGGCAAGAAAGTTGACTTTTTGTTCAAAAGTTGACCTATTGAGTCAGAAATTCTCCATTTTGACCAAAGTTGATTTTGTGGTCAAAAGTTGACCTATTGGGTAAATGAGGTGGTCATTAGGTAAAAAAATGAGAAATTAACCATTTTGACGAAAATTGATCTGTTAAGTCTTTGGATCAAGGATTGACCATTTTGACAAAAGTTAACTTTTTGGTCAGAAATTGACTTATTGGGTCAATAATTTGTCATTAGGTAAAAAATTGACTATTTTGATAAAAATTTACTTTTTGTTCAAAAGTTGACCTATTGGGTCGATGGGTTAGTTATTGGGTCAAGGATTGCCATTTTGACCAAAGTTGACTTTCTGGTCAAAGTTTACCTATTTGGCCAAAGGGTTGGTCATTGGGTTAGAAATTGACCATTTTAACCAAACTTGACTTTTCGGTCAAAAGCTGACCTTTTGGGTCAATAATTGTTCATTAGGTAAAAAATAGACTATTTTGGCCAAAGTTAAATTTTTGGTCAAAAGTTAACTAATTGGGTCAACGGGGTAGTCATTGGGTCAAAAATTGATCATTTTGACAAAAGTTGACTTTTTGGTCAAAAGTTGACCTATCAGGTGAATCAGGAGGTCATTAGTTCAAAATTGACTATTTTGTTCAAAATCGACTTTTGGTCAAAAGTCGACATATTGGATCAATGGGTCAGTCAATGGGTCGAGGATCGAACATTTCGAGCAAAATTAATTTTTTTAATAGTCGACCGATTAGGTTAATAGGCTGGTCTGATCGTCCGGGCGATCGACCATTTCGACTAAAGTCGATTTGTTGTTCCGTAGCTTGACCGATCGGGGTCCAAGGATTGACAATTTTGACCAAAATTACATTTTTGTTCAAAGGTTGACCCATTGGGTTAACAGGGTGGTCATTGGGTTAGAAATTGACTATTTGACCAAAGTTGACTTTGTGGTTAAAAGTTGACCCAATGGGGTGGTCATGAGTTCAAAAATTGACTATTCTGACCAAAATTTATTTTTTGATTAAAAGTTAACCTATTGGGTCAATGAGTTGGTCATTGGGTCAAGAATTAACCTATTAGTTAGAGATTGACTTATTGGCTCAATAATTAGTCATTATGTCAAAAATTAACTATTTTGACCAAAATTGAAATTTTGGTCAAAGTCGACCCATTAAGTCAACGGGTTGGTCATTGCGTCCGTAACTGATGCTTGACCAAAGTTAACTTTATGGTCAAAAGTTGACCTATTGGGTAAATAGATTGTCATTAGGTCAAAAATTGACTATTTTGACCAAAATTTACTTTTTGGTCAAAAGTTGTCCTATTGGGTCAATTGGTTGGTTATTAGGTCAAGGATTGACCATTTTGACCAATGTTGACTTTTTGGTCAAAAGTTAACCTATTGGGTAAATGGGCTGATCATCGGTCGAGTATTGACCATTTTGACCAAAGTTAACTTTTTGTCACAAATTGACTTATTGGGTGTATAATTGTTCATTAGGTCAAAAATTGATTATTTTGACCAAAATTGAATTTTTTATCAAAAGGTGACCTATTCGATCAACACAGTGGTCATTGGGGTCGAAAATCGACCGTTTCGACTGAGTCGACTTTTAGTCAAAAGTCGACCTATTGGGTTAATGGGTTGGTCATTGGGTCAATGATTAACCCTTTTGACGAAACTTTACATTTTGGTTAGAGATTGACTTATTGGGTCAATAAATAGTCAGTAGGTTGAAAATGGTCTATTTTGACCAAAATTGACTTTTTGGTCAAAAGTTAACCTATTGTGTCATTAGGTTTGACCATTTTGACAAAAGTTGACTTTTTGGTCAAAAGTTGACCTATTAGGTAAATGGGTTGGTCATTGGGTCAGAAATTGACCATTTTAACCAAAGTTGGCTTTTTGGTCAAAATTTGACCTATTAGGTCAATGGGTATGTCATTGGTTCAAGGATTGACCTTTTTGACCAAAATTGACTTTGTGGTAAGTCATTGACTTATTGGTTCAATAATTAGCCATTAGGTCAAAATTAATTATTATGACCAAAATTGACTTTTGGTAAAAAGTTGACTTACTAGGTCAATGGGTTGTTATTGGGTCAAGAATTTACTATTTTGACCAAATCTGACTTTTTGGTTAAAAGTTGACGTATTCGGTCAATGGGTTGGTCATTGGGTCAGATATTGAGCATTTTGACTGAAGTTTACTTATTGGTCAAAAGTTGACCTATTGGGTCAATAAGGTGGTCATTAGGTCAAAAATTGATTATTTTGACAAGAATTACATTTCGGTGAAACGTTAACACATTGGGTCATTGGGCAAAGGATTGACCATTCTGGCCAATGTTGACTTTTGGTAACAAGTTGACCTATTGGGTCAATGAGTTGGTCATTGGGTTAAGGATTAATCATTTTGACCAAAGTTAACATTTTGATCATTGGGTCAGAAAATAATCATTTTAACCACAGTTTACATTTTGGTTAAAAGTTGACCTATTGGGTCAAGGATTGAACGTTTTTACGAAAGTTGACCTTTTGGGTCAATTGAGTGATCATTACGTCAAAAATTGACTATTTTGACCAAAATTGACTTTTTAGTCAAAAGTTGACCTATTGGGTCAATGGGTTGGTCATTGGGTCAAGGATTAACCATTTAGACTGAAGTTGACTTTTTGGATAAAAGTTGACCTTTTGGGTAAATGGGTTGGTCATGGGGTCACGGATTGACCATTTTAACCAAAGTTCAATTTTTGGTTAAAAGTTGACCCATTGGGTCAATGCATTGGTCATTGTGTCACAAATTGACTTTTTTTTACCAAAGTTGACTTTTTGGTCCAAAGTTGACATATTGGGTCAATGGGTTAGTCATTTGGTCAGAAATTGACCATTTTTACAAACCTTGACTTTTTTGGTCAAAAGTTGACCTATTGGTTCAATGGGTTGGTCATTCGGTCAAGGATTGATCATTTTGACGAAAGTTGACTTTTTGGTAAGAGATTGACTTATTGGTTCAATAATTGGTCATCAGGTCAAAAACTGTCAATTTTGACCAAAATTGACTATTTGGTCAAATATTGACCTATTTGGTCAATGTGTTGGTAATTTGATCAAGGATTTATCATTTTGAAGAAAGTTGACTTTTTGGTCAAAAGTTAACCATTGGGCCAATAGGTTAGTCATTGGGTTAGAAATTGACTATTTTGATCAAACTTGGCTTTTTGTCAAAAGTTGATCTATTTGACTAATGGGGTGGTCATTAATTTTGACCCAGATTGACTTTTTGGTCAAAATTTGACCTATTGGTTGGTTATTGGGTCAAGAATTGATTATTTTGACCAATGTTGACTTTTTGGAAAAAGGTTGACCTTCTGGGTTGGTCATTAGGTCAAAAATTGACCATTTTGACCAACGTTGATAGTTTGGGTCATTGGGGTGTTCATTAGGTCAAAAATAGTTTATTTTGACCAAAATTGACTTTTTGGTCAAAAGTTGACCTATTGGGTCAATGGGTTTGTCATTGGGTCAAGGATTGACCATCTTGACCAAAGTTAACTTTGTGGTCAAATGTGGACCTGCTGGGCCAATGTGTTAAGCTTTAGGTCAAGGATTCACGATTTTGACAAAAATTGACTTTTTGTCATAAATTGACTTATTGGGTCAATAATTTGTCATTAGGTCAAAATTTCACTATTTTGACCAAAATTGACTTTTTGGTTAAAAGTTAACATATTGGGTTAATGTGTTGGGCATTGGGTCAAGGATTGACCATTTTACTAAAGTTAACTTTTTGGTTAAAGTTGACCTATTGGGTTAATGGTTGGTCATTGGGTCACGGATTGACCATTTTAACTAAAGTTGAATTTTTTGTCAAAAGTTGACCCATTGGGTCAATGGGTTGGTCATTGTGTCAGAAATTGACCATTTCAACCAAAGTTGACTTTTTGGTCAAATGTTGACCTATTAGATCAATGGGTTGGTCATTGGGTCATAAATTGAACATTTTGACCAAACTTGACTTTTTGGTCAAAAGTTGACCTATTGGTTCAATGGGTTGATCATTGCGTCAAGGATTGATCATTTTGGTCCAAAATTGACTTTTTGGTAAGAGATTGACTTATTGGGTCAATAATTGGTCCTTAGGTCAAAAATTGACT
Source organism: Papilionanthe hookeriana x Papilionanthe teres (assembly GCA_022702705.1). Lineage (NCBI taxonomy): Eukaryota > Viridiplantae > Streptophyta > Magnoliopsida > Asparagales > Orchidaceae > Papilionanthe > Papilionanthe hookeriana x Papilionanthe teres. The sequence continues at coordinate 102,845,740 of CM040421.1, read as the reverse complement.
ATTTTTTACTAAAATTGACTTTTTGGTCAAAACTTGATCTATTTGGTCAATGGGTTGGTTATTGGGTCAAGGATCGACCATTTTGACCCAAATTGTCTTTTCGTCAAAAGTTGACAAATTTTTGGTCAGAAATTGACCATTTTGATCAACCTTGACTTTTTTGTTAAAAGTTGACCTCTATGGGTAAATGAGGTGATCATTAATTTTGACCAAAATTGACTTTTTTTATCAAAATTTGACCTATCGGATCAATAGGTTGGTCAATGGGTCAAGAATTGATCATTTTAACAAAATTTGACTTTTTGGTAAAAAGTTGACCTATTGGGTAAATGTGCTGGTCATTGGGTCAAGGATTGACCATTTTGACCAAAGTTTACCATTTGGGTCAATGGGTTGTTCATTAGGTCAGAAATTGAGTATTTTTAAAAGTTGACCTATTGGGTCAATGGGTTGGTCATTGGGTCAAGGATTGACCATTTTGAGCAAAGTTGACTATAGGGTTAAAAGTGAACCTATTGGGCCAATGGATGAAGCATTAGGTCAAGGATTGGTCATTTTGACCAAAGTTGACTTTTTGGTCAGAGATTGACTTATTGGATCAATAATTGGTCATTAGGACAAAAATTAACTATTTTGACCAAAATTAACTTTTCTGTCAATGTTGACCTATTGGGTCAAGGATTGACAATTTTTTACCAAAGTTGACCATTTGGTTAAAAGTTGACCAATTGGGTCAATGGGGTGGTTGTTAGGTTAAAAATTTAATATTTTGAGAAAAATTTACAATTTTGTTAAAATGTGACAATTTGGGTCAATGGGTCTGTCATTGTGTCAAGGATAGTCTATTTTGACGAAAAATTAAATTTTGGCTAAATGTTGACCCATTAGGTCAATGGGGTGGTCATTAGGTCAAAAATTGACTATTTTGACCAAAATTGAATTTTTTGTCAAAAGTTGACCTATTGGGTCAATGGGTTTGTTATTTTGTCAATGATTGACCATTTTGACCACACTTGACTTTTTGGTAAAAAAGTTAAGCTATTGGATCAATGGGTTGGTCATTGGGTCAAGGAATCGCCATATTGACCGAAGTTAACTTTTTAGTCAGAGATTGATATATTGTTCAACAATTGGTCATTAGGTCAAAAATTGACTATTTTGACCAAAATTAACATTTTGGTCAAAAGTTGAACTACTGGGTCAATGGGTTGGTATTTGGGTCAAGGTTTGCCCATTTTGACCAAAGTTGACTTTTTGGTCAAAAGTTGACCTATTGGGTCAATGTGATGGTCATTAGGTCAAGGATTGACCATTTTGACCTAGGTTGACTTTTTTGTCAGAGATTGACTTATTGAGTCAATATTTAGTCATTATATCAAAAATAGACATTTTTTACCAAAATTAACTTTTTTGTCAAAAGTTGACACATTGGGTCAATGGGTTGGTCATTTGGTCAAGGATTAATCATTTTGACCAAAGTTATCTTTTTGGTCAAAAGTTGACCTTTTGGGTCAATGGGTTGGTCATTAGGTCATGGATTAACCATTTTGACCATAGTTGACTTCTTATTCAGAGATTGACTTATTGGGTCAATGGGATGGTGAAAAATTGACTATTTTGACCAAATTTGGTCAAAAGTTGACCTATTAGGTCATTGGGTCAAGAATTGGTTATTTTGACCAAGTTGCCTTTTTGGTGAAAAATTGACCTATTTGGTCAATGGGTTTGTCATTGGGTCAAGAATTTACCATTTTGACCAAATTTGTCTTTTTTGTTAGAGATTGACTTATTAGGTCAATAATTGGTCATTAGGTCAAAAATTGACTATTTTGACCAAAATTCTCTATTTGGTCCAAGGTTGACCTATTGGGTTAATGGGTTGGTTATTCATCAAGGATTGACCCTTTTGACCAAAGATTATTTTTTTGTCAAAAGTTGACCTATTAGGTCATTGGGTTGGTCATTGGGTCAAGGTTTGACCATTTTGACCAAAGTTGACTTTAAGCCAGGGATTGACTTATTGGGTCAATGGGGTGGTCATTAGGTAAAAAATTGACGATTTTGACAAAAATTGACTTTTTGGTCAAAAGTTGACCTATTGGGCCAAAAATTGACCATTTTGACCAAAGTTGGGTTTTTGGTCAAAAGTTGACTTTTTGGGTCAATTGGTTGGTCATTGGGTCAAGGATTGACCATTTTGACCAAAGTTGACTTTTTGGTCAGAGATTCCCTTAATGGGTCAATAATTGGTCATTAGGTAAAAAATTTACTTTTTGACCCAAAATATATTTTTGGTCATGAGTTGATCTATTGTGTCAATGGGGTGGTCATTGGGTCAGAAATTGACCATTTTGACCAAAGTTGAATTTTTGGTCAAAAGTTAACCAATTGGGTCAATGGGGTGGTCCTTAGGTCAAAAATTGACTATTTTGACCAAAATTAACTTTTTGGTCAAAAGTTTACCTATTGGGCCAATGTGTTGGTCATTGCGTCAAATATTGACCAATTTGACCAAAGTTAACTTTTTGGTCTGAGATTGACTTATTAGGTAAATAATTGTTTATTAGGTCAATAAGTGACTATTAAGACTAAAATTGAATTTTTAGTCAAAAGTTGACCAATTGGTTCAATGGGGTGGTCATTGGGTCAGAAATTGACCATGTTGATCAAAGTCAACTTTTTGGTCAAATGTTGACCTATTGGGTCATTGGGGTGGTCATTAGGTTAAAAATAGACTATATTGACCAAAGTTGACTTTTTGGTCAAAAGTTAACCTATTGTGTCATTGGGTTGGTCATTATGTCAAGGATTGACTATATTTACTAAAGTTCTCTTTTTGGTCAAAAGTTGACTTATTGGGTTAATGGGTTGGTCATTTAGGTCAAGGATTGACCATTTTGACCAAAGTTAACTTTTCGGTCAGAAGTTGACCTTTTGAGTCAATGGGCTGACATTAGGTCAAAGATTGACCTTTTTGACCAAAGTTGAATTTTTGGTCAGAAGTTGACTTTTGTTGGGTCAGTAATTGGTCATTCGGACAAAAATTGATTATTCTGAACAAATTAAATTTTTTGTCAAAAGTTGACCCATTACGTCAAAAATTGGACTTTTGCCAAAAGTTGACCCATTCAGTAAAAATTGACTATTTTCGTCAAAAATTGACATTTTAGTCATTATGTCGAAAATTGACTTTTTGGTCATTATGTCAATAATTGGTCATTATGACAAAAATTGACTATTTTGGTCAAAAGTTGACCTATTAAATTTACTGGTTGGTTATTGGGTGAAGGATTAAAAATTTTGAACAAAATTAACTTTTTAGTCAAAGATGAACCTATTGGGTCAATGGGTTGGTCAATGGGTCAGAAAATTGACCATTTTGGCCAAACTTGACTTTTTAGTCAACAGTTAACCTATTGGGTTAATGGGGTGGTCATTAGGTCAAAAGTGGACAATTTTGACCAAAATTATCTTTTTGGTCAAAAGTTTACCTATTGGGTCTACAGGTTCATCATTGGATGAAGGATTGATCATTTTGAACAAAGTTGACTTTTTGGTCAAAGATTGACCTATTGGGTTAATGGGTTGGTCATTAGGTCAGAAATTGACCATTTTGACCAAACTTGACTTTTTTTATCAAAAGTTGACCTATTGGATCAATGGGGTGGTCATTAGGTTAAAAATTTACTATTTTGACCAAAATTAACTCTTTTTTCAAAAGTTGACCTACTTGGTCAATGGGTTGGTCATTGGGTCAAGGATTGACCATTTTGACCAAAGTTGACTTTTTGATCAGAAGTTAGCCTATTGGTTTAATGGGTTGGTCATTGGGTCAAGGATTGACCATTTTGACCAAAGTTGACTTTTTGGTCATCGGGTTAGAAATTAGACATTTTGACAAAAGTTAACTTTTTGGTCAATAGTTGACTTATTCGGCCAATGGGGTGGTCATTAGGTTAAAAATTGACAATTTGGACCAAAAATTACTCTTTGGTCAAAAATTGAGCTATTTGGTCAATGGGTTGGTCATTGGGTTAAGGATTGACCATTTTGACTAAATTTATCTTTTTGGTCATAAGTTGACCTATTAGGTCAATGGGTCAGAAATTGACCATTTTGATCAAACTTCTTTTTTGTTAAAAGTTTACCTATTTGATCAATGGGGTGGTTATTATGTACAAAATTGATAATTTTGACCAAAATTAACTATTTGGTCAAAATTTGACCTATTAGATCAATAGGTTGGTCATTGGGTCAAGAATTCATCATTTTAACTTAAGTTGACCTATTTGGTCAATGGGTTGGTCATTGGGTCAAGGATTGACCATTTTAACCAATGTTGACCAATTGGGTCAATGGAGTTGTCATTAGGTAAAAAATTGATTATTTTGACCAAAATTGACTTTTTGGTCAAAAGTTGATCTGATGGGTCAATGGGTTGGTCATTGGGTCAAGGATTGACTATTTTGACCAAAGTTTACTTTTTGGTCAAAAGTGGACCTATTGGGCCAATGGGTTAAGCATTAGGTCAAGGATTGACCATTTTGACCAAAGTTGACTTTTGGTCAAAGATTGACTTATTAGGTCAATATTTGGTCATTAGGTCAAAAATTAACTATTTTGACTAAAACTGACTTTTTGGTCAAAGTTGACCTATTGGGTCGAGGATTGACAATTTTGAACAAAGTTGATTTTTTTTCAAAAGTTGACCTATTGGGTCAATGGTGTGGTTGTGAGGTTGGAAATTGACTATTTTGACCAAAATTTACATTTTTGTCAAAAGTTGACCACTTGGGTCAATGGGTATGTCATTGTGTCAGGGATTGACCATTTGACCAAAATTGACATTGTGGTCAAATTTTGACCAATTAGGTCAATGGGGTGGTCATTAGGTCAAAAATTGACTCTTTTGATCAAAATTGAGTTTTTCGTTAAAAGTTGAGCCTTTGGTCAATCGGTTGGTCATTGTGTCAAGGATTGACCATTTTGACAAAAGTTATCATTTTGGTCAAAAGTTGACCTATTGGGTCAATGGGTTGGGGTCATTGGTTCAGAAATTGACCATTTCGACCAAACTTGACATTTTGTCAAAAGTTGACCTATTGGATCAATGGGGAGGTCGTTAGGTAAAAAATTGACTATTTTGACAAAAATTAACTTTTTAGTCGAAAGTTGACCTATCGGATTAATTGATTGGTCATTGGGTCAAAAATTTATCATTTTGACTAAAGTTGACTTTTTGGTAAAAAGTTGACCTATTTGGTCAATGGGTTGGTCATTGGGTCAAGGATTGACCATTTTAACCAAAGTTGACTTTTTGGCCAAAGATTGACTTATTGGGTTAATAATTGGTCAATAGGTCAAAAATTGACTTTTTTTTACCAAAATTGACTTTTTGGTCAAAAGTTGACACATTGGGTCAATGGGTTGGTCGTTTGGTGAGGGATTGATAATTTTGACAAAAGTTAACTTTTTGGTCAAAAGTTGACCTATTGAGTCAATGGGATGGTCTTTCAGTCAAGGATTGACCATTTTGACCAAAGTTGACTTTTTAGCCAGAGATAGACTTATTATGTCAATGAGATGGTCATAAGGTCAAAAATTTACTATTTTAATCAAAATTTACTTTTTGGTCAAAAGTTAACCTATTCAGTCATTGGGTCAAGGATTGACCATTTTGGCCAAGTTAACTTTTTGGTCAAAAGTTGACCTATTTGGTCAAAAGTTGACCTTCATTGGGTCAAGAATTTACCATTTTGACCAAATTTGACTTTTATGCAGAGATTGACTTATTAGGTCAAAATTTGGTCAATAGGTCAAAAATTGACTATTTTGAGCAAATTGACTTTTTGGTCCAATGTTGACATATTGGGGTAACAGGTTAGTTATTGGGTCAAGGATTGACCATTCTGACCAAGTTGACTTTTTTGTCAAAAGTTGAACTATTAGGTCAATGGGTTGGTCATTGGGTCAATGTTTGACCATTTTAACCAAAGATGACTTTTAGCCAGAGATTGTCTTATTAGGTCAACGGGGTGGTCATTAGGTCAAAAATTGATGTTTTTGACCAAAATTGACATTTTTGACCAAAATTGACTTTTCGGTCAAAAGTTGACCTATTGTGCCATTGGGTCAAGGATTGACCATTTTGACCAAAGTTGACTTTTTGGTCACAGATTAACTTATTGGGTCGATAATTAGTCATTAGGTCAAAAATTGACTATTTTGACCAAAATTAAATTTTCAGTCAAAAGTTGACCTATTGGGTTTATCGGTTCATCATTGTGTGAAGGATTGATCATTTTGACCAAAGTTGACTTTTGGTCTAAGGTTGACCTATTGGGTCGACGGGTGGTCAATGGGTTATAAATTGAAAATTTTGACCAAAGTTTACTTTTTTGTCAAAAGTTGACTTATTGGGTCAATGGGTTGGTCATTAGGTTAAAAATTGACTATTTTAACCAAATTAACATTTTGGTCAAAGTTGATTTATTGGGACAATGGGTTAGTCATTGGGTCTAAGAGTGACCATTTTGATTAAAGTTGACTTTTTGTTCAAAAGTTACCTATTGGGTCAATGGGGTTGGTCGTTGGGTAAAGAATTGACCATTTTGGCCAAAGTTGATTTTTTGGTCAGAGATTGACTTATTGGGTGAATAATTGGTCATTAGGTCAAAAATTGACTATTTGGACTAAAATTGACATTTTGCTCAAAAGTTGACTTATTAGGTCAATGGGTTAGTCATTGGGTCAATGATCGACCATTTTGACTAAAGATGACTTTTTGGTCAAAAGTTGACCTATTGGTTCAACGAGTTGGTCATTGGGTCAGAAATTTACCATTTTGACTAAAGTTGACTTTTTGGTCAAAAGTTGACCTATTGGGTCAATGGGTGGTCATTATGTAAAAATTCATAATTTTGACAAAAATCGATTTTTAGTCAAAAGTTGACCTATTAGATCAATCGGTTGATCATTAGGTCATGGTTTGACCATTTTGTCCAAAGTTGACTTTTTGCTTAAATGTTGACCTATTGGGTCAAAGGGTTGGTCATTGGGTCAAGGATTGACCATTTTGACCAAAGTTGATGTTTTGGTCGTAGATTTGCTTATTGGGTCAATAATTGGTCATTAAGTAAAAAGTTGACTATTTTGACCAAAATTAACTTTTTGGTCGAAAGTTAACCTATTGGGTCAATGGATTGGTCATCGGGTCAACGATTGATCAATTTGACTAAAGTTGACTTTCTGGTCAAAAGTTGACCTATTGGGTCAATGGGTTGGTCGTCGGGTCAGAAATTGACCATTTTAACCAAAGTTGACCTATTAGGTTAATGGAGTGGTCATTAGGTAAAAAATTGACTATTTTGACCAAAATTAACTTTTTGGTCAAAAGTTGACCTACTTGGTCAATGGGTTGGTTATTAGGTCAAAGATTTACCATTTTGATCGAAGTTGACTTTTGGTCAGAAGTCGATATATTGGGTTAGTGGGTTGGTCATTGGGTCAAGGATTTACCATTTTGACAAAGGTTGACTTTTTGGTCAAAAGTTGAACTATTGGGTCAATGAGTTGGTTATTGGGTCAAGGATTGACCGTTATGACCAAGGTTAACTTTTTGGTCAGAGATTGACTTATTGGGTCAATAATTGGTAATTAGTTCAAAAATTAACTATTTTGACCTAAATTGACTTTTTGTTCAAAAGTTGACCTTTTGGGTCAATGAATTGGTCTTTGGGTAAAAAATTTACCATTTTGACCAAAGTTATCTTTTTGGTCAAAAGTTGACCCCAAATGTACCCGAAATCCCCCAAAATTAGCCAATATCACAAAAATTAACCAAAACCCTAAACTAGCCAAAATCCCCGATGGCTCAAAAAAATCTTATTTGCTCACCAATATCATCTTCAATCACTCCAAATTACATAATTGATCTAAAAGACTCCACATTCAAAACTACCCAATTAACCCAATTTTTACCAAAATTCTCCAAAATTAGCAAAATGCCCGTAAAACCTTTAAAACCTCAATAAACTCCAAATTCCTACGATTTCACCAAAAATCATTCTAAACTACTTTAAATTATTCAAATTGCCTAAATTCAGCATAAATCTACCAAAATTAGGCAAAATCACAATAATTCCCAAAATGCCCTTTTGGCACAAAGGCTCTCAATTCTACAAAAAAACATTTTAAACCTCTCCAAATTGAATTAAAATACTCCACAATGCTTAAAACTAGCCAAATGACCCTAATTCATCAAAATTATTTGCAGAACTACCAAAATATCTCGATTTTCACCAAAAATTTTCCAAATTTTCCAAAACAACTTTAAAAACTAAAAATTCCTAAAATATCTATATTCCTAAAATTTCACCAAAAATCATTCTATACAACTTCAAATTATTCTAATTGCCCAAATTCACCCCAACTCTCCAAAAAACAGCAAAATCACCAAAATTCTGAAAGAGACCCTTTGGCCTTATTTCTTCACCAATATCATTTTAAACATCTCCAAATTACCCAATTAATCTAAAATACTCCACATTCCTTAAAATAGCCAGAATGCCCTAAATTCTCCAAAACTGCCAAAATAACCCAATTTTCAGTAAAATTCTCAAAAATTACCAAAATATCCTTAAAACTCTAAGAATTCCAAAAAAACTCCAAATTCCTAACATTCACCAAAAATCATTCTAAACCACTTGAACTTATTCAAATTGCACAAATTCACCCCAAATCTTCCAAAATTAGCCAAAATCCAAAAATTTCAGAAATTTCCTCTATGGCCCAAAAATTCTCATTTCTTCACCAAAATCATTTGAAACCTCTCCAAATTACCCAATTGATCTAAAATACTCAAAATTCTTTAATAGTAGCTAAATTACTCTAAATTCTCCAAAACTACTAAAATAACCCATTTTAGACAAAAATTCTCCAAAATTACTAAAATATCCTTAAAACCCTAAAAATCCCAAAAATATCCAAATTCCTAAGATTTCACTAGAAATCATTCTAAACTTTTTCAAATTATTCAAATTGCTAAATTCACCCAAAATTAGCTAAAATCCCAAAAAGTGCAAAATTTCCCCTGTGGTCCAAACAATCTCATTTATTCACCAAAATCATTTTAAACCTCTCCAAATTACCCAATTAATTTAAAACACTCCACATTCCTTAAAACAAGACAAATTGCCCTAAATTGTTCAAAAATACCAAAAATTCTCATTTCTTCACTAAAATTATCTTCAATCTCTCCAAATTACAAAATTAATCTAAAAGACTACACATGCAAAACAACCCAAATAACCCAATTTTTACCAAAATTATCCAAAATTACCAAAATGCCTTTAAAACCCTTAAAACCCCAAAAATCACCAAATTTCTAAGATTTCAACAAAAATCATTCTAAACTACTTCAAATTATTTAAATTGCCTAAGTTCACCACAACTCTCCCAAAAATTAACCAAAATCACAAAAATTCTCAAAATGCCCCTACGGCACAAAGATTCTCAATTCTACACAAAGAACATTTTTAACCTTTCCAAATTGATTTAAAATACTCCACATTACACAAATTCTCCAGAACAACCAAAATATCCCAAATTTCACCAAAATTCTCCAAAATTACCAAAATAACCTTAAAACTCTCAAAATCCCAAAATTTCTAAATTCCTTGGATTTCAACAAAAATCATTCAAAACCACTTCAATTTTTTCAAATTGCCCAAATTCACCCCAAATCTCGAAAAATTAGTTAAAATCCTAAAAATTTCGAAAAATACCCTATGACCTTATTTCTTCACCAAAATCATTTTAAAACTCTCTGAATTATCCAATTGATCAAAAATACTCCACATTCTTTAAAACTAGACAAATTGCCCTAAATTCTCCAAATGTACCAAAATAACTCAATTTTCACCAAAATTCTCCAAAATTACCAAATTGTCCACAAAATCCTAAAAATCCCAAAAATCTCCAAATTCCTAAGATTTCACCAAAAATCATTCTAAACCCCTCCAAATAATTCAATTTATACAAAATCGCCCCAGATCTTCCAAAATTAGTCAAAATCACAAAAATTCTAAAATTGCACCTATGGCACAAAAATTCGCATTTCTTTACCAAAATCATTTCAAACCTTCCAAATTACTTAATTGATCTAAAATACTCAACAATTTTTAATACTAGCAAAATTACCCTAAATTCTCCAAAACCACTAAAGTAACTCAATTTTCACAAAAATTCTCCAAAATAACTAAAATACCCTTAAAATTCTAAAAATACAAAAACTCTCCAAATTCCTCAGATTTCACAAAAAATCATTCGAAAGCACCACAAATTATTCAAATTACTAAATTCATCTAGAATTAGCCAAAATCCCAAAAAGTGCTAAATTACCCCCGTGGCCAAAAACAATTTAAACCTCTCCAAATTGCCCAATTAATTTAAAATAATCCACATTACTTAAAACTAACCAAATTGCACTAAATTCTCAAAAACAACCAAAATAACCTAATTTTCACCAAAATTACCAAAATGACCTTTAAAACCTTAAAACACCAAAAATCTCCAGATTCTTAAGATTTCACCAAAAATCATTCTAAATCACTCCAAATTACTCAAATGACCCAAATTTACCCCATACATCTAAAAATTAGTCAAAATTTCAAAATTTCCTAAAATGCCCCTATGGCCCAAAATTTCTCATTTCTTCACCAAAATCATTTCAAACTGCATAAAATTATTCAAATTACCCAAATTCACCCCAAATCTCCCAAAAATATCCAAAATCCCAAAAATTCCCAAAAACCACTATGGCCAGAAAAATTTTCATTTCTTCACCAAAATCAACTTCAATCTCTCCAAATTACACAATTGATTTTAAAGTTTCCACATTCAAAACTACCGAAATAACCTAATTTTTACTAAAATTCTCCAAAATAATGAAAATGCCCTCAAACCTCTTAAAACCCCAAAAATCTCCAAATTCCTAAGATTTCAACAAAAATTATACAAAACTACTTCAAATTATTCAAATTGTCTAAATTCACTAAAATCTCCAAAAATTAGCCAATATAAAAAAAATTTCAAAAATTCCCTTATGTCCGAAAATTTCTCATTTCTTCACCAAAATTATTTTAAACCTCTCTGAATTTCCCAATTGATCTAAAATACTCCACATTCCATAAAACTAGTCAAATTGCCTAAAATCTTTAAAACTACCAAAATAACCCAATTTTCACAAAAAAATCAATCTAAACCACTTCAAGTTACTCAGATTGCTAAATTCACTAAAAATTAGCCAAAATCCCAAAAAGTGCTAAATTGCCCATATGGCACAAAACAATCTAATTTTTCACGAAAATCATTTTAAACCTCTCCAAATTACATAATTAATTTAAATTACTCCACATTCCTTAAAACTAGCCAAATTACCCTTAATTCTTCAAAACTACCAATATAACCTATTTTTCACCTAAATTACCAAAATACCCTTCAAACCTTACAAATCCAAAAAATCTTCAAATTACTATAATTTCACCAAAAATCATTATAAATAATTTCAAGTTATCAAATTGCCCAAATTCATCCTGCATCTACAAAAATTAGCCAAACTTTTAAAAATTCTCAAAATACCCCTCTGGTTAAAAAATTCTAATTTCTTCATCAAAATCATTTTAAACCACTTTAAATAATTCAAATTGCCCAAATTAACTCCAAATCTACCAAAATTAGCCAAAACCCTAAAATTTCCCAAAACCCTCTATGACTTAAAATATTCTCATTGTTCACCAAAACCAGCTTCTATCTCTCCAAATTACATAATTGATCTAAAAGAATCTCATTTAAAACTACCCAAATTCTCCAAAATTACCAAAATGCCCTTAAAATCCTTAAAACCCAAAAAATGTCCAAATTCATAAGTTTTCACCAAAAAAAATTCTAAACTACTACAAATGATTTAAATTGCCCAAATTCACCATAAATCTCCCAAAATTAGCCAAAATCACAAAAAATTCCCAGAATGCCCTCAAGGCTTAATGATTCTCAATTCTACACAAAAATCATTTTAAACCTCTCCAAATTACCCAATTGATCTAAAGTAGTCCACATTCCTTAATACTAGCCAAATTGCCTTAAATTCTCCAAAATTATCAAAATAACCCTATTTAAAAAAAATTCCCCAATATTGCTAAAATACCAATAAAACCCTAAAAATTCCAAAAATCTCAAATTCCAAAGATTTCTCAAAAAATCATTCTAAACCATTTCAATTTAATCAAATTTCCTAAATTCACAAAAAATTAGCCAAAATCCTAAAAGTGTCTAATTGACCATGTGGCCCAAAACAATCCCATGTCTTCATGAAAATTATTTTAAACCTCTCAAAATTACACAATTAGTTTAAAATACTCCATATTTTAAAAATAGCCAAATTGCCCTAAATTCTCCAAAACTACCAAAATAACCCATTTTCCACCACAATTACATAAATGCCCTTAAAACCATAAAAACAGCAAAAATCTAAAAAGTCCTAAGATTTCAACAAAAATCATTCTAAATCACTCCAAGTTACTCAAATTCCGCTAATTCACCGAAGATATCCCAAAATTAGCCATAAATCAAAAAATTTTCAAAACGCCTCTATGGCTCAAAAATTCTCCTCTTCATCCAAATCATTTTAAACTACTTCAAAATAATTCAAATTACCCAAATTCACCCCAAATCTCATAAATTTAGCCAAATTCCAAAAATTCCCAAAAGCCTTTATGGCCCAAAAAATTGTCATTTCTTCACCAAAAATCATCTTCAATCTCTCCAAATTAGACAATTACTCAAATGCCCTTAAAATCCTTAAAAACCCAAAAAATCTCCAAATTCCTAAGATTTCACCAAAAATCATTCTAAACTACTTCAAGTTATTCATATTGCCCAAACTCACCAGAAATCTCCTAAAATTAGCAAAAATCTCAAAAATTCCCAAAATGTCCTATGGCCCAAAGATACTCAATTATAAACCAAAATCATTTCAAACCTCTCCAGATTACCCAATCGATCTAAAACACTCAACATTTCTTTATGCAAGCCAAATTGCTCTAGATTCTCCAATTTCTAAAATAACTCATTTTTCATCAATATTCTCCAAAACTACCAAAACACCCCTAAAACACTAAAAAACCAAAAGTCTCTAAATTCCTAATATTTCAGCAAAAATCATTCTAAACCACATTAAATTATTCAAATTGACCAAATTCACCCAAAATCTCCCAAAAATTGCAAATATGCCCCTATGGCCCAAAGAATTCTCATTTCTTCACCAAAATCATTTTAAACCTCTCCAAAATGCACAATTAGTCTAAATTACTCCAAATTCCTTAAAACTTCCCAAATTGGCCTAAATTCTCCAAAACAAAAAGTAAACCAAATTTGCACAAAATATTCCAAAATTTCTAAAATGCCCTGAAATTACTAAAAGTCCCCAAAAATACCAAAATTTGATGATTTCACCAAAAAATCATTCTAAAACACTTCAAATTATTCAAATTGCCCAAGTTCACACCAAATATCCCAAAATTAGCCACATCCCTAAAATTCCCAAAATGCCTCTATAGCCTAAAAATTCACATTAATTCACTAAATTTAATTTAAACCACTCTAAATTATCAAATTGATCTAAAATACTCAAAATTCCTTAAAACTAGCAAAATTGCCCTGAATTATCCAAAACTACCAGAATAACTCTATTTTCACTACAATTCTTCCAAATTAGCAGAATGCTCTTAAAACCCTGAGAATCCCAAAAATCTCCAAATTCCTAAGATTTCACCAATAAACATTCTAAACCAATCAAAATTTTCAATTGGCCATATTCACCCAAAATCTCTCAAAATTAACCAAAATCCCAAAAAATCCAAAAATACTCGTCGCCCAAAAATTCTCATTTCTTCACCAAAATCATTCTAAAAATCTCCAAATTATCCAATTGATCAAAAATACTCTACATTTCTTAAGACTAGACAAATTGCACTAAATTCTCCAAAACTAACAAAATAACCCAATTTTTGCAAAAGTTCTCCAAAATTACCAAAATGCTCTTAAAACTAAAAAATCTTAAAAAAAACTCCAGATTCCTAAAATTTTACCAAAACTCATTCTAAACCACTTCAAATTATTCAATTGCCCAAATTTACCCCAAATCTCCGAAAATTTACCAAAATCCTAGAAATTCTCAAAATGCCCGTGGCAAAAAAATTCTCCTTTTTCACCAAAATCAGACCTCTCCAAATTACCCAATTAACCTAAAATACTCCACACTCCTTAATACTAATCAGATTTCCCTATATTCTCCAAAACTACCAAAATAACCAATTTTTCACAAAAAATCTCTAAAATTAGAATTTAGGATTTTAGCAAAAATCGTTCTAAATCACTCCAATTTATTCAAATCGCACAAATTCGCCCCAAATCTTCCAAAATTAAACGAAATTCAAAAAATTCTTAAATTGCCTCTATGGCTAAAGGATTCTCATTTCTTTACCAAAATAATTTCAAACCTCTCCAAATTACATAATTGATCTATAGTACTCAACATTTTTTAATACTATCCAAATTGGCGTTAATTCTCTACAACTACGAAAATAACCCAATTTAAAATAAAATTCTAATTCTTCTATATTTTTTTAATAATACAATATCTATTACTAAAGATAATTACAATATATTTAGCATTTCTTCACTAAGAAAATTTTTAACCTGGAATTTTTCTTCGTCACTATAAAGATTTAACCAAATTCTCTTACACATTTCTCTATTCAAAATTTTATTACTTTAATATAACTTCAAACACATAATCATTTTTTAAATCAAAAATTAAATTTATTTGTAGTATATTTGAGAACGAATAAATTTCAATTTTTGAAAATTGATTTTTTTTCTTCCCCCCAACTTAAATTTTTAATAAGATTAAACATTTTAGCATATCATATTTAAAAAAAGGAATGAAAAATTGAAACATTATGCTAACATAGATTTTTAAATCCTAAGTATACAAATACGAAAAACTTAAAAACTGGAGAAATATTCAAATTTCATTTTGATTTTAACATTTATGAGATTTGAAAGACTTCTATGCAGTGGAGGCTAACATAAAAGCAAATCACACAAACTAACATAGTATCACTATCACAACTGATAGAAAAATTATGTTAGTAAATTATAACTTAAACATAAATTTTAAATGAAAGTTAGCTCTATTTTAAACTTCCTAATGCAGTAAGAATAAGTTCAACATAAACCAACAAAGTACATTTAATATAACAGAGTTCACACAATTACTACCAAAAAAATATAACTACACATCACAATAAACCACAACAACAATGTCTATCTCAACCAAAAACAACACCACATTAGTCCAAACAACAATACAAATAAAGGTTCAAACAAAACACTACATAATCCAATCAATGCTCATCTTTTTCACCATCCTCATCCTCTTCATCATCATCATCATCCCAGAATCTAGTAGAATCATAGTGAGGGTACTGTGGATATGAAGGAAATACAACATTTTAATCAGCTCTAATGAGTTATTCCATAGATGAGTTGTATTTCTCCTCATAATCACCATTCCCTTCCAAGTAGGAATCGATATGATATTCATATTTTTTTTGAACTTTGATACCTTATCCGTAGCATAATCAATTTTATCCATCACCCTTTGCAACTGAGTATGTGAATCTGGACTGGTAGATCTGCCATGGGATGTAGATGCACGAGATGTAGAAGCATGCGATGTAGAACTTCTAGAAAATCCCCCTCTCTAGCCAAAAATCAAATGCTCAGATTAGGTCTTCACATTCACTCTAGTAATAGGTTTTAGAAGTTGCATAATCTCCTCCCAACTATAAAATCTATAACTAGTTTGCTCACAAAAAAATTAAGGATGAAAATCTCAAACCTGTAGTAGTGGCAGCTCTGACAGAACTGGTGATAACCTAATACATCGAAGATCCAATATTAGTTTTCTTATACTGCTGAATGCAGTAGTTCAGTGTAGCCCTCTCTCTGGTCACTTCGCTAAGATGGTTTGTAGGAGCAGACGAGCAGAAATAAAATTGTTCCATGCTTTTGCTGTGGCATTCATTTTTTGATAGGAAATTTCACTATTCTTCCACTGGTGATTTTCCATAATCCTCTTCCAATATTTAACAAAGAAATGATCTCGTTTAACTCCTCCTTAGTAGGATTGTAATAGCATAAGAACGAGTTGCATTCCAAAACTCTCGATAAAATGAATTTATTACTTCTAGTGAAAATGCTACTAACTTTCCTCTTACCATCACCAGATCATCCTCCAATAAGGGAGATTGGCAAAAAAACTCCAACAATATGGAAATCACAGCATCAGGCGAAAAACAAGATAATTGATCACACTATCGGCGGAGAATTAAATCTTCTACTTCTCCGCCTGGATTCTTAAAACAACGCTAAAAAATTAACTTCCTCAATTGCATCACATCAGAGTATCTGTTCTGAGCTTTCAAACTCAAGAACTTGCTCGAATAGAATGCAATTTCCTCTTAAGATTTCATCAAAAAACACTCTAAGCAACTCCAAATTATTCAAATTGCTCAAATTATCCCCAAAGTTCCCAAAATTAGTAGAACTCCAAACACTTCCCAAAATGACCCTATGGGCTCATTTCTTCATCGAAATTATTTTAAACCTCTTCAAATTACTCAACTAATATAAAATACTCCATATTCCTTAAAACTAGTCATATTTCCCTAAATTCACTAAACCTACCAAAATAAACCAACTTTCACCCAAATTTTCCAAAATTACCAAACTGCCCTTAAAACCCTAAAAATCCAAAAAATCCCCAAATTCCTAAGATTTCAAAAAAAAATTCTAAACCACTCCAAATTATTTAAATTGCTTTAATTCACCCCCATATTTCCCAAAATTTGCAAAAATCCCAAAAAATTTCCCAAAATGCCCCTGTAGCCCAAAAAATTCCCATTTCATGAGCAAAATAATTTCAAACCTCGCCAAATTACCCAATTGATCTTAAATACTTTACTTTCCTTAAAAGTAGCCATATTGCCCTAAATTTCTAAACAGTCATAATAACTTAATTTCACCTAAATTCTATAAAATTACCAAAATGCCCTTAAAAACTGAAAAATCCAAAAAAATCTCCAAATTCCTAGGATTTCACCAAAATCGTTCTAAACAAAACTCCAAATTCTTAAAATTGCAGTAATTCACCGCAAATCTCCCAAATTTAGCAGAAATCCCAAAATGCCCCTATAGGCTCATTTCTTCATATAAATCTTTCTAAAGATCTTTAAATTACCCAAATGATATCAAAATACTCCACATTCCTTAAAACAAGCCATACTGCCATAAATTCTTACAAACTACCAAAATAACTCAATTTTCACCCAAACTATTCAAAAATACCAAAATGCCCTTAAAACCCTAAAAATCTCAAAAAAATATAAATTCTTAAGATCATTCTAAATCAGTCTAATTTCTTGGTATTGCCCAAATTCACCCCAAATATCCAAAAATTAGCCAAGATCCAAAAAAATCACAAAATACCTCTAAGGTCAAAAAAATTCTCATTTATTCGCCAAAATCGTTTTAAATATTTCCAATTTACACAATAGATAAAAAATACTCCATATTCCATAAATCTAGCCATGTTGCTCTAAATTCTCCAATACTTCGTAAATAACCCAAGTTTTAACAAAAATCTCCAAAAGTACCAAAATACCATTAAAATCCATAAAAAGACAAAAATCTCCAAATTCCTAAGATTTCACGAAAAATCATTTTAAACCACTTTAAATTATTCATATTGCCTAAATTCACCCCAAATCTGCCAAAATGCCAAAATTCCAAAAATTCCCAAAATGCTCATATGACACAAAAATTCTCAATTCTTCGCCAAAAATCATTTTAAACATCTCTAAATTACTCAATTGATTTAAAATACTCCACATTCCTTAAAACTAGCCAAATTGCCCTAAATTCTTTAAAAAAATACCAAATTAACCCAATTTTCACAAAATTCTCCAAATTTACCAAAATGCCCTCATAATTCTTAAATTCATAAAATCTCCAAATTCGTAAGATTTCACCAAAAAATGTTCTAAAACACTTCAAATTATTCAAATTGACCAAATTCACCCAAAATATCCTAAAATTAGCCAAGATATAAAAAATTCCCAAAATGGTCATATGTCCCAAAAATTCCCATTTCATCACAAAAATCAATTTGAACTTCTTCGAATTACCTAAATGTTCCAAAATACTCCACATTCCTTAAAACGATTTAAATTGCATTAAATTTTCCAAAACTACCAAAATAGCCCAAATTTCACTAAAATTCTCCAAAATTACCAAAAAACGCTTAAACGCCTAAAAATCCCATAAATCTCCAAATTCCTAAGATTTCCCTAAAAGTTATTCTAAACAAATTCAAATTATTAAAATTTCCCATGTTCAACCAAAATCTCCCAAAATTAGCAAAAATCCGAAATTTTCCAAAAATGCCCTTGTGTGGGCTCATTTCTTCACCAAAATCATTTTAAACCTCTTTAAATTGCCCGACTGATCTAAAATACTCTACGTTCTTTAAAACTAGCCATATTGCCTAAAATTCTCCAAACTACCGAAATAACCCAATTTTCTCCCAAATTTTCCAAAATTACTAAAATACGCTTAAAAAATTAAAAACAAAAAAATCTCCAAATTACTAAGTTTTCACAAAAAATCATTGTAAACACTCTAAATTATTCAAATTGCTCAAAAATTACTAAATTTGACAAAATCCAAGAAATTCTCAAAACGCCCTGATGGCCCAAAAAATTCCCATTTCTTTACCAAAATCATTTAAAAACTCTCCAAATTACCGAAATGATCTAAAATACTCCACATTCCTTAAAAGTAAGCAAGTTATCCTAAATTCTCCCAAACTACCATTATAACCCATTTTTTACCCAAATTCTCCAAAATTACTAAGATGCACTTAAACCATAAAAATCTAGAAAATCAACAGCTTCCTAAGATTATATAAAAAATCATTCTAAACCACTCTAAATTATTCAAATTGCCCAAATTTATCCCAAATCTACCAAAATTAGCCAAAATCCCAAAAATTCCCAAACCTCACTTAAGGCAAAAAAATTCCCATTTCTTCACTAAAATCATTATAAATCTCTCCAAATTACAAAATTAATCTAAAATACTCTACATTCCATAAATTTAGCTAAATTGCCCTAAATTCTCCGGAACTACCCATATAACAAATTTTTTTTTTAAATTCTCCAAAATTAACAAAATGCCCTTAAAACCCTTAAAACCACAAAAATCTCAAAATTCTTAAGATTTCACCAAAAATCATTTTAAACCACTTCAAATTATTCAAATTGCATAAATTCACCCCAAATCCATAAAAATTTGCCAAAATCCCCAAAAAATTCCCAAAATGCTACTATGACACAAAAATTCTCAATTCTTCACCAAAAATCATTTTAAACATCTCCAGTTATCCAATTAATCTAAAATACTCCACAATCCCACCAAATTTCGCTATATTCTCCAAAACTGCAATAATAACCCAATTTTCATTTAAATTCTCCAAAATTACCAAAATGCCCTTAAAACCCTAAAAACCTCAAAAATCTCTGAATTCCTAAGATTTCAACAAAAGTTATTCTAAACCACTCCATACTATTAAAATTGCCCAAACCCACCCCAAATCTCCAAAAAATAACCAAAATCCCAATAACTCCCAAAATGCCCCTATGGAAAAAAAATTCTCATTTCTTCTCCAATATCTTTTTAAACCTCTCCAAATTACCCAATTTATCTAAAATACTCCACATTCCTTGAAACTAGCCAAATTGCTCTAAATTCTCTACAAGAAAAAAATAAATCAATTTTGATGAAATTCTTTAAAATTACCAAAATGCTATTAAAACCTTAGAAATTCCAAAAATTTGCAGATTCCTAATATTTCATGAAAAATCATTCTAAAACACTTCAGATTATTCAAATTCCTCAAATTCACCCTAAATATCTAAAAATTAGCCAAAATCCCAAAATTTCCCAAAATGTACTCAGTTCTTCACAAAAATCATTTTAAACAACTCCAAATTACTCAATTGATTTTAAATATTCCACATTCCAAACTAGCAAAGTTACCCTAAATTCTCAAAAAAACCAAAATAAGACTATTTTCACAAAAATTCTCCAAAATTACCGAAAAATCCTCAAAACAATAAAAATTCTAAAAATCTCCAAATTCCTAAGTTTTCACCAAAATTTATTTTAAACGCTTCAATTTATTCAGACTGCCCAAATTCACCCCAAATATCCCAAAATTAGCCAAAATCCCAAAAATTTCTAATATGCCCATATGTCTCAAAAATTCGTATTTCTCGCTCAAAATCATTTTAAACTTCTCCAAATTACCCAATTGATCTAAAATACTCCACATTCCTTAAAACTATAAAAAAAACCAAAATTGTATTAAATTCTCCAAAATTACCAAAATAACTGAAATTTCACCAAAGTTCTCCAAAATTTCCAAAATGCCTTAAAAACCTAAAAACAAGTCCAAAATATTCAAATTGCACAAATTCCCCCAAATCTCTAAAAATTAGTAAAAACCCTAAAATTCTAAAAATGCCCATGTGGGCTCATTTCTTCACCAAAATCATTTTAAACCTATTCAAATTACCCGATTAATCCAAAATACTCCACATTCCTTAAAACTAGCCATATTGCCCAAATATCTCCCAAACTACCAAAATAACCTAATTTTCACCCAATTTCTGAAAAATTATCAAAATCCCCATAAAACATTAAAAACTCCAAAATTCTTCAAATTCCTAAGATTCCATAAAAAATCATTCTAAACCACTCTAAATTATTCAAATTTCCTAAATTTACCCAAAATCTCCAAAAGTTTGCCAATTTCGCTAAAATTCCCAAAATACCCCGATCGCTCAAAATATTCTCATTTCTTCACCAAAATCATTCCAAACATCTCCAAATTACCCAATTGATCTAAAATACACCACATTCCATAAAACAAGACAAGTTGCACTAAATTTTCCTAAACTACCAAAATAACCCAATGTTCACCCAACTTAAAACCTTAAACATTTAAAAAAACTTCAAATTCAAGATTTTAGAAAAAAATCAATCTAAACCACTCCAAAGTATTCTTATTTCCCAAATTCACCCTAAATCTCTCAAAATTAGCCAAAATCCCAAATTCCCCTAAGGCCAAAAGAATTCCCATTTCTTCTCCAAAATCATTAAAAATCTCCTCAAATTACACAATTGATCTAAAAAACTCTGAATTCCCTAAATCTAGCCAAATTGCCTAAAATTCTTCGGAACAACCTAAATAACCCAGTTTTTAGCAAAATCCTCCAAAATTATGAAATGCCCTTAAAACCCTAAAAACCCAAAAAAATCTCCAAATTATTAAGATTTCATCAAAAGTAATTCTAAACCACTTCAAATTATTCAAATCGCCTAAATTTATCCCAAATTTACCAAAATTAGCCAAAATATCAAAAATTCCAAAATTGCCCCTACGACCCAAAAATTCTTAATTCTTCACCAAAATCACCTAATTGATCTAAAATACTCCACATTCCTTAAAACTAGACAAGGTCAGAGATTGGGTCAAGGATTGACCATTTTGTCCAAAGTTGGCTTTTTCATCAAAAGTTGACCTATCAGGTCAATGGGTTAGTCATTTGGTCAGAAATTGACCATTTTGACCAAAATTAACTTTTTGGTTAAAAGTTGACCTATTTGGTTAATAGGTTCGTTAAGGGGTCAAGGATTGATCATTTTGACCAAAATTGACTTTTTGGTCAAAAGTTTACGGATTGGGTCAATTGGTTGGTCATTGGATCAAGGATTCACCACTTTGACCAAAGTTAACTTTTTGGTAAGAGATTGACTTATTGGGTCAATAATTGTTCGTTAGGAAAAAAATTGAATAATTTAACCAAAATAGACATTTTGGTAAAAAATTGACCTATTGGTTCAATGGGTTGGTCATTGGGATAAGGATAGTCTTATTGGGTCAATAATTGGTCATTAGCTCAAAAATTGACTATTTTGACCAAAACTGATTTTTTGGTCAAATGTTGACCAATTGGGTCAATGCATTGGTCATTAGGTCAAGAATTGACCATTTTAACCAAAGTTGACTTTTTGGTCAAAAGTTAACTTATTGGGTCAATGGGTTGATCATTAGGTCAAGGATTGATCATTTTGATGAATTTTAAATTTTTGGTTAAAAGTTGACCTATTAGGTCAATGGGTTGAGCATTGGTCAAGGATTGACCATTTTGACCAAAGTTGACTTTTTTTTAGAGATTGACTTATTGGGTCAAAAATTAGTCATTAGGTCAAAAATTAACTATTTTGACCAAAATTGACTATTTTATCAAAATCTGACCTATTGGGTCAATGGGTTGGTCATTGGGTCAAAGATGACCATTTTGATCAAAGTTGAATTTTTGGGTCAAAAGTTGTCTTATTGAGTCAATGGGTTGGTCATTTGGTCAAGGTTTGATCATTTTGACCAAAGTTGACTTTTTGGTCAGATATTGACATATTTGGTCAATAATTGGTCATTAGGTCAAAAATTGACTATTTTAACCAAAATTAATTTTTTGGTCAAAAATTGACCCATTGGGTTAATGAGGATGTCATTGGGTCAGAAATTAACCATTTTGACCAAAGTTGAATTTTTGGTCAAAAGTCGACCTAATGGGTCACTGAGGCGATAATTAGGTCAAAAATTGACTATTTTTACCGAAATTTACTTTTAGGTCAAAAGCGGACCTCATAGGACAATGGGTTGGTCATTGGGTCAAGGATTAAACATTTTGACCAAACTTGACTTTTTGTTCAAAAGTTGACCTGTTGGGTCAATGGGTTGGTCATTGGGTCAAACATTGACCATCTTGACCAATGTTGACTTTTTGGACAAAATTTGACCTATTGGGTCAATGGAATGGTCATTGGGATAAGAATTGACCTTTTTCACCAAAGGTTACTTTTTTGTCAGAGATTGACTTACTGGGTAAAAAATTGGCCATTATGTCAAAAATTGACTTTTTTTTTTACCAAAATGAACTTTTTGGTCAAAAGTTGACATATTAGGTTAACGAGTTGGTCATTGGGTCAAGGATTTATCATTTTGATCAAATTTGATTTTTTAGTTAAAAGTTGACCTATTAGGTCGTTGGGTTAAGGATTGAGCATTTTGACCAAAGTTGAATTTTAAGACAAAAGTTGACCTTTTAGGTTAATGGGTTGTTCAATGGGCATAAATTGACCATTTTGATCAAAGTTGACTTTTTAGTCAAAACTTGACTTATTGGGTCAATTGGTTGGTCATTGGGTCAAGGATTGACCATTTTGGCCAAAGTCGACTTTTTGGTCAAAAGTTGACCTATAAGGTCAATGGGTTGCATTTTGACCAAAGTTGACTTTTTGGTCAAAAGTTGACATATTGGGTCAATGGTTTGGCCATTGGGTCAAGGATGGTTGACTTTTTGGTCAAAAGTTGACCTATTGGGTCAATGGGGGTAGTCATTGGTTCAATGGGTTGGTCATTGGGTCAAGGATTGACCATTTTAACCAAAGTTCACTTTTTGGTCAGAGATTGACTTATTGGGTCAATAATTGGTCATTATGTCAAAAATTGACTTTTTTTTACCAAATTTGACTTTTTGGTTAAAAGTTGACATATTGGATCAATGGATTGTCATTGGGTTAAAGATTGACCATTTTGAACAAAGTTGATTTTTTGGTTAAAAGTTGACCTATTGGGTCTATGGGTTGGTCATTGGGTCAGAAATTGATGATTTTGACCAAAGCTGACTTCTTAGTCATAAGTTGACCTATTGGGTCAATTGGGTTGTCCCTAGGTAAAAATTAACTTTTTTGATCAAAACTCACTTTTTGTCAACAGTTAACCTATTGGGTCAATGGGTTTGTCATTGGGTCAATGATTGACCATTTTGACTAAAGTTAACTTTTTAGTCACATGTTGACCTATTGGGTCAATAGGTTGGTCAATGGGTCAAGGATTGACTATTTTGACCAAAGTTGACTCTTTGGTCAGAAATTGACTTATTGGGTCAATAATTGGTCATTAAGTCAAAATTGACTATTTTGACATAAATTGACTTTTTGTTCAAAAATTGCCTTATTGGGTCAATGGGTTGGTCATTGGGTCAAGGATTATCATTTTGACCAAAGTTGACTTTCAGGTCAAAAGTTGACATATTTGGTTAAGGGGTTGGTCATTGGGTCTGAAATTGACCATTTTAACCAAAGTTGTCTTTTGGATCAAAAGCTGACTTATTGGATCAACAAGTGGTCATTAGGCAAAAATAAACTATTTTGACCAAAATTGAATATTTGGTCAAATGTTGACCAATATGGTTAACGGGGTGGTCATTAGGTCAGAAATTGACCATTCTGACAAAAGTTAACTTTTTGGTCAAAAGTTGACCTATTGGGTGAACTGGGTGGTCATTAGTTTAAAAATTGACTATTTTGTCCAAAATTGACTTTTTGGTCAAAAGTTGACCTATTGGGTCAATGGGTTAGTCATCGGGTTAAGGATTGACCATTTTGATCAAAGTTT
Organism: Papilionanthe hookeriana x Papilionanthe teres; assembly: GCA_022702705.1. NCBI lineage: Eukaryota > Viridiplantae > Streptophyta > Magnoliopsida > Asparagales > Orchidaceae > Papilionanthe > Papilionanthe hookeriana x Papilionanthe teres. The sequence continues at coordinate 102,821,028 of CM040421.1, read as the reverse complement.
GCTTTTTGCTTAGAGATTGACTTATTAGGTCATTAATTGGTCATTAGGTCAAAAATTGTCTATTTTGACCAAAATTGAATTGTTTGTCAAAAGTTAACCTATTAGGTCAACAGGGTGGTCATTGGGTCAAAAATTGACCATTTTGACCAAAGTTAACTTTTTGGTTAAAAGTTGACTTATTGGGTGGTGGTTATTAGTTCAAAATTTGACTATTTTATCCCAAATTAACTTTTTGGTTAAAAGTTGACTTATTGGGTCAATGGGTTGGTCATTGGGTCAAGAATTTACCATTTTGACCAAAGTTGACCGTTTGGTCAGAGAATGACTTATTAGTTCTATAAATGGTCATTGGTCAAAAATTGACTATTTTGGCCAAAATTAAATTTTTGGTCAATAGTCGACCCATTGGGTCAACGGGTAGGTCATTGGGTCAGAAATTGATAGTTTTGACCGAAGTTGACTTTTTGGACAAAAGTTGAACGATTGGGTAAATGGGCGGCCATCAAGACAATAATTAACTATATTGACCAAAATTTACATTTTGGTCAAAAGTTGTCCTATTTGGTCAATTGGTTGGTCATTGGGTCAAGGATTGACCATTTTGACGAAAGTTGACTTTTTGGTCAGAAATTAACTTATTGGGTCAATAATTGATCATTCAGTCAAAAATAAAATATGTTGACTAATTTGAATTTTTGGTGAAAAGTTGACCCATTAGGTCAATTGGGTGGTCATTGTGTCAGAAATTGACAATTTTGACAAAGATTTATCTATTAGGTCAATGGGTTAGTCATTGGGTCAGAAATTAACCATTTTGATCAAACTTGACTTTTTTGTCAAAAGTTGACCCATTGGATCAATGGGGTAGTCATTAGATAAACAGTTGACTTTTTTGAGCAAAATTGACTTTTTGGTCAAAAGTTGACTTACTTGGTTAATGAGTTGGTCATTGGGTCAAGAATTGACTATTTTGACCAAACTTGACTTTTTGGTCAGAAGTTGACCTATTGGGTCCATGTGTTGATCATTGGGTCAAGGATTGATCATTTTGAACTGTCTTTTGGTCATTGGGTCAGAAATTAAAATTTTGACCAAAGTTGACTTTTGAGTCAAAAGTGGATCTATTCTGTCAATGGGGTCGTCATTAGGGCAAAAATTAACAATTTGGACCAAAATTGACTTTTTTGGTCAAAACTTGAGCTATTTGGCCAATGGGTTGGTCATTGAGTCAAGGATTGACCTTTTTGACCAAAATTGTCTTTTTGGTCAAAAGTTGACCTTTTGGGTCAATGGGTCAGAAATTGAACATTTTGATCAAACTTGACTTTTTTTGAAAAAAGTTGACCTATTTGATCAATGGGGTGGTTATTAGATAAAAATTGACAATTTTGACAAAATTTGACTTTTTGGTCAAAATTTGATCTAGTGGATCAATAGGTTGCTCATTGCGTCAAAAATAATCATTTTGACCAACGTTGACTTTTTGGTAAAAAGTTGACCTATTGGGTCAATGGGTTGGTCATTGGGTCAAGGATTGACCATTTTGACCAAGGTTGACTTTTTGGTTAAAGTTTGACTTATTGGGTCAATAATTGGTCAGCAAGTAAAAAATTCACTATTTTGGCCAAAATTAACTTTTCGGTCAAAAGTTGACCTATTAGGTCAATTGGTTGGTCTTTGGGGCAATGATTGATCATTTTGACCAAAGTTGACTTTTTGGTCAAAAGTTGACATATTCGATCAATGGTTTGGTCATTTGGACATTTGGTCAAGGATTGACAATTTTTACTAAAGTTAACTTTATGGTCGAAAGTTAACATATTGGGTCAATGAGTTAAGCATTAGGTCAAGGTTTGACCATTTTGATAAAAGTTGACTTTTGGTTAGAAATTGAATTATTTGGTCAATAATTGGTCATTATTTTGACCAAAATTGACTTTTTAGTCAAAGTTGACCAATTGGGTCATTGGGTTAAGTATTGACCATTTTGACCAAAGTTGACTTTTTGGTTAAAAGTTCACCTATTAGGTCAATAGGGTTGGTTATTGGGTCAGAAATTGACCATTTTAACCAAAGTTGACTTTTTGGTCAATAGTTGACATATTGGGTCAATGGGGTGGTTGTTAGGTTAAAAATTAACAGTTTTGCCAAAATTTACATTTTTGTGAAAAGTTGACCAATTAGGTCAATGGGTATGTCATTGTGTCAAGATTCACCAGTTTGACCAAAATTGACAATTTGGTCAAAAGTTAACCTTTTGGGTCAATGGGATGGTCATTAGGTTTAAAATTGACTATTTTGTCCAAAATTGACTTTTTGGTCCAAAGTTGACATATTGGGCTAATGGGTTGGTCATTGGGTCAAGGATTGACCATTTTGACCAAAGTTGACTTTTTGGTTAGAGATTGACTTATTGGGCCAATAATTTGTCATTATGTAAAAAATTGACTTTTTTTACCAAAATTAACTTTTTTGGTTATAAGTTGACTATTGGGTCAATGGGTTGGTCTTTTATTTAAGGATTGACCATTTTTACCAAAATAGACTTTTTGGACAAAAGTTGACCTGTTGGTTGTTAGGTTTAAAATTGACTATTTTGACTTATTGGGTCAATAAGTATGTCATTGTGTAAAGAATTGACCATTTTGACCTTTTGGGTTAAGGGGTTGGTCATTGCGTCAATGATTGATCATTTGGAACAAAGTTGACTTTTTGGTCAAAAGTTGACCTATTGTGTCAATGGGGTTGGTTATTGGATCAAGGATTAACCATTTTGACTAATGTTGACTTTTATGTTAGAGATTGACGTATTGGGTCAATAATTGGTCATTGGGTCAAAATTAACTATTTTGACTAAGATTGAATTTTTGGTCAAAAATTAACCCATTGGGTCAAGGGGTAGTCATTAGGTCAAAAATTGACCATATTGACCAAAATTGACTTTTTGATCAAAAGTTCATGTCATTGGGTCAAGGATTGACCATTTTGACCAAAGTTGACTTTTTGGTCAGAGATTTACTTATTAGGTCAATAATTAGTCATTAGTTCAGAAATTTACTATTTTAACCAAAATTGACTTTTGGTCCAATGTTGACCTATTGGGTTAATGGGTTGGTCATTTGTCAAGGATTGACCATTTTGACCAAAGTTGACTTTTTGGTCAAAACTTGAACCACTGGGTCTATGGGTTGGTCATTCGGTCAAAGATTGACTTCTTGGTCAGAGATTGACATATTGTGTCAATAATTGGTCAATAGGTCAAAAATTGACTATTTTGACCAAAATTGACATTTTGGTCAAAATTTGCCCTATTGGGTCAATGGGTTAGTGATTGGATCAAGGATTGACCATTTTGACCAAAGTTGACTTTTTGGTCAAAAGTTGACTTATTGGGTCAGAAATTGACCATTTAAACCAAAATTGACTTTTTGGTCAAAAGTTGACCTACTAGGTAAATGAGGTGGACATTAGGACAAAAAAAATAAGAAATTGACCATTTTGACGAAAGTTGACCAGTTAAGTCATTGGGTCAAGGATTGACCATTTTGACAAAAGTTGACTTTTTTGTCAGAAATTGACTTATTGGGTCAATAATTGGTCATTAGGTCAAAATTCACTATTTTGACAAAAATTGACTTTTTGTTCAAAAGTTAACCTATTGGGTCAATGGGTTGGTTATTAGGTCAAAAATTGACTATTTTGACCAAAATTTAAATTTTGTCAAATGTTTTCCATTTGGGTCAATGGGTATGTCATTGTGTCAGGGATATACCATTTTGACCTAAATTGACATTTTGGGTTAAAAGTTGACCCATTGGGTCAATGGGGTAGTCATTAGTTAAAGAATTGACTATTTTGACCAAAATTGACTTTTTGGTCAAAAGTTGACATATTGGGTCAATGTGTTTGTCATTTTGTAAAGGATTGACCATTTTGACAGCAGTTGACTTTTAGTAACAAGCTAACCTATTGGGTCAATGGGTTGGTCATTGGGTCAAGGATTCACCTTTTTAACCAAAGTTGACTTTTTCATCAGAGATTGGCTTATAAGTTCAATAAGTGGTCATTAGGTCAAAATTTGACTATTTTGACCAAAATTAACTTTTTGGTCAAAAGTTGACCTATTGGGTCAGTGGGTTGGTCATTGGGTTAGGGATTAACCATTTTGACCAAAGTTGATGTTTTGGTCAAAAGTTCACCTATTGGGTCAATGGAGTGGTCATTGGGATAAGGATTGACCATTTTGACTAAAGTTGACTTTTTAGTCATAGATTGACTTATTGGGTCAATAATTGGTCATTATATCAAAAAGTGATTTGTTTGTCAAAAATAAACTTTTTGGTCAAAAGTTGACACATTGGGTCAATGGGTTCATGATTTGGTCAAGGATTGATCATTTTTAACAAAAGTTGACCTATTAGGTCAATGGGTTGGTAATTGGGTAAAGGATTGACCATTTTGGCCAAAGTTGACTTTTTAGCCAGAGATTGACTTATTGGTTTAATGGGATGTTTCTTTAGCCAAAAATTGACTTTTTTGACCCAAGTTGCCTTTTTGGTTAAAAGTTGACCTATTTGGTCAATGGGTTGGTCATTGGGTGAAGAATTTACCATTTTTACCAAATTTAAGTTTTTTGTTAGAGATTAACTTATTAGGTCAATAATTGGTCATTAGGTCAAAAAATGACAATTTTGACCAAAATTGACTTTTTTTCCAAAGTTGACCTATTGGGTTAATGAATTGGTCATTGGGTCAAGGATTGACCATTTTGAGCAAAGTTGACATTTTGGTCAAAAGCTGACTTATTAGGTCAATGGGTTGGTCATCGGGTCAAGGTTTGGCCATTTTGACCAAAGTTAACTTTTAGCTAGAGATTCATTTATTGGGTTAATGGGGTGGACAATAGGTCAAAAATTGACGATTTTCACTAAAATGACTTTTGTTCAAAAGTTGACCAATTGGGTCATTGGGTCAAGGATTGATAATTTTGACCAAAGTTGACTTTTTGATCAAAAGTTGACCTATTGGGTCAATGGGTTAGTCATTGGGTCATGGATTGACCATTTTGACCATAGTTGTCTTTTTGGTCAGAGATTGCCTTATTGGGTCAATAATTGGTCATTAGGTCAAAAATTGACTATTTTAACCAAAATTAATTTTTTGGTCAAAAGTTGACCCATTGGGTCAATAGGGTAGTTATTGGGTCAAAAATTGACCATTTTGACCAAAGTAGACTTTTTGCTTAAAAGTTGACCAATTGGGCCAATGGGTTGGTCATTGGGTCAAGGATTGACCATTTTGACCAATGTTGAATTTTTGGTCAGAGATTGACTTAATCGGTCAATAATTGGTCATTAAGTCAAAAATTGACTATCATAAATTTGGTTGGAATTTTGGTCAAAAGTTGACCATTGTGTTTGAAATTGATCATGTTGACCAAAGATGACTTTTTGGTCAAAAGTTGTCCTATTGGGTCAATGGGGTGGCCATTAGGTCAAAAATTGACTATAATGACTAAAATTTACTTTTTGGTCAAAAGTTGACCTATTGGGTTAATGGGTTGGCCATTGGGGTCAAGGATTAACCATTTTGACCAAAGTTGACTTTTTGGTCAAAGGTTGACCTATTGGGTCTATGGGTTAGTCATTGGGTCAAGGATTGACCATTTTGACAAAAGTTGACTTTTCTTTAAAGATTGAGTTATGAGGTCAATAATTGGTCATTAGGTCAAAAATTCACTATTTTGACAAAAATTGACTTTTGGTAAATAGTTGACCTATTGAGTCAATGGGTTGGTCATTGGGGCAAGGATTAATCATTTTGACTAAAGTTGACCTTTTGGTCGAAAGTTGACCTATTCGATTAATGGGTTGGTCATTGGCTCAAGGATTGTCGATCTTTAATAAAGTTGACTTTATGATCGAAAATTGACCTTTTGGGTCAATGGGTTATGCATTGGGTCAAGGATTGACGATTTTGATAAAAGTTGATCCTTGGTCATAGATTGAATAATTTGGTCAATTATTGGTAACTATTTTGACCAAAATTGACTTTTTGATCAAAATTGACCAATTGTGTCATAGGGTCAATGATTGACCATTTTGACCAAAGTTGACTTTTTGCTCAAAAGTTGACCGATTGGGTCAATAGGTTGGTTATTGGGTCAGAATCTGACCATTTTAACCAAAGTTCACTTTTTGGTCAAAAGTTGACCTATTGGGTCAATGGGGTGGTTGTTAGGTTAAAAATTAACTATTTTGACCAAAATTAACTTTTTGGTCAAAAGTTCACCTATTGGGTCAATGGGTTGGTCATTAGGTCAAGGATTGACATTTTGACCAAAGTTGACTTTTTTTTCAGAAGTTGACCTATTGAGTCAACGGTTTGGTCATTGGGTCAAAGGTTGATCATTTCGACCAAAGTTGACTTTTTGGATAGAAATTGACTTTATTAGGTCAATAATTGGTCATTCAGTGAAAAATTAATTATTTTGACAAAATTAAATTTTTGGTCAAAAGTTGTCTAATTGATTTTTTGGTCAAAAATTGACACATTTAGTAAAAAATTGACAATTTTGGTCAAAATTTGACATTTTGGTCTTTATGTTAAAAATTAACTCTTTGGTCATTTTGTGAATAATTGGTCATTATTTCAAAAATTGACTATTTTTATCAAAAGTTGACCTATTGGGTCTACCGGCTTGTTATTAAGTGAAGGATTGATTATTTTGACCAAAGTTGACTTTTTGGTCAGAGGTTTACCTATTGGGTTAATGGGTTGGTCATTGGGTCAGAAATTGACGAATTTGACCAAACTTGACTTTTTGGTCAAAAGTTGACCTATTGGGTTAACGGAGTGGTCATTAGGTCAAAAATTAACAATTTTGACCAAAATTAGCTTTTTGTTCAAAAGTTGACCTGTTGGGTCAATGGGTTGGTCATTGGGTCAAGGATTGACCATTTTGACCAAAGTTGACTTTTTTGTCAGAAGTTGACCTATTGAGTCAATGGGTTGGTCATTGGGTTAAAGATTGAACATTTGACAAAAGTTAAAATTTTTGTCAGAGATTGACTTATTGGGTCAATAATTGGTCATTCGGTAAATAATTGATTATTTTAAAAAATTGAATTTTTGGTCAAAAGTTGACCCATTAGGTCAATTGGGTGGTCATTGTGTTAGAAATTTACAATTTTAACCAAAGTTGACATTTTGACCAAAGTTGACCTATTGGGTCAATGAGTTTGTCATTGGGTAAGAAATTAACCATTTTGACCAAACTTGACTTTTTCGTTAAAAGTTGACCTATTGGATAAATGGGGTGCTCATTAGGTAAAAAATTGACTATTTTGACCAACATTGACTTTTTGGTCAAAAGTTGACCTACTTGGTCAATGGGTTGGTAATTGGGTCAAGAATTGACCATGTTGACCAAAGTTGACTTTTTGGTCATAAGTTGACCTATTGGGTCAAAGGGTTGGTCATTGGGTCAAGGATTGACCATTTTTACCAAAGTTGACTTTTGGTCATTGGGTCAGAAATTAACCATTTTGACCAAAGTTAACTTTTTAGTCAAAAGTGAAAATATTCAGTCAATGGGGTCATCATTAGGTCATCTTTAGGTCGAACATTGACAATTTGGACAAAAATTGACTTTTTGGTCAAAAGTTGAGCTATTTGGTAAATGGGTTGGTCATTGGGTCAAAGATTGACCATTCTAACGAAAATTATCTTTTTGGTTAAAAGTTAACCTATTGGGTCAATGGGTTGGTCATTGGGTCAGAAATTGATCATTTTGATCAAACTTGACATTTTTTGTAAAAGGTTGACCTAATTGATCAATAGGGTGGTTATTAGGTAAAAAATTGATAGTTTTGACCAAAATTAACTTTTTGGTCAAAATTTGACCTATTGGATCAATAGGTTGGTCATTGGGTCAGGAATTGATCATTTTGACGAAAGATGACTTTTTGGTAAAAAGTTGACCTATTGGGTCAATGGGTTGGTCATTGGGTCAAGGATTGACCACTTTGACCAATGTTGACTTTTGTTTAAAGATTGAGTTATTAGGTCAATAATTGGTCATTAGGTCAAAAATTCACTATTTTGATCAAAATTGACTTTTTGGTAAATAGTTGACCTATTGAGTCAATGGGTTGGTCATTGGGGCAATGATTGATCATTTTGACCAAAGTTGACTTTTTGGTCAAAAGTTGACCTATTCAATTAATGGGTTGGTCATTGGGTCAAGGATTGTCAATTTTTAATAAAGTTGACTTTATGGTCGAAAGTTGACCTTTTGGGGTCAATGGGTTATGCATTGGGTCAAGGATTGACCATTTTGACAAAAGTTGATCTTTGGTTAGAGATTGAATAATTTGGTTAATAATTGGTCACTATTTTGACTAAAATAGACTTTTTGGTCAAAGTTGACCAATTAGGTCATTGGGTCGAGGATTGACCATTTTGACCAAAGTTGACTTTTTGGTCAAAAGCTAACTGATTAGGTCAATAGATTGGTTATTGGGTCAAAATCTGATCATTTTAACCAAAGTTGACTTTTTGGTCAAAAGTTGACCTATTGGTTCAATGGGGTGGTTGTTAGGTTAAAAATTAACTATTTTAACCAAAATTTACTTTTTGCCAAAAGTTGAGCAATTAGGTCAATGGGTATGTCATTGTGTCAAGATTCACCATGTTGACCAAAATTCACATTTTGTCAAAAGTTGACCTATTGGGTCAATGAGGTGGTCATTGGGTCAAAAATTAACTATTTTATCCAAAATTGACTTTTTTGTTAAAAGTTGAACTATTGGGCCAATGAGTTGGTCATTGGGTCAAGGATTGACCATTTTGACCAAAGTTGACTTTTGGTCAGAGATTAATTTATTAGGTCAATAATTGGTCATTATGTAAAAAATTGACTTTTTTTACCAAAGTTGACTTTTTGGTTATAAGTTGGTCTATTGGGTTGATGGGTTGGTTTTTTGTTTAACTATTGACTATTTTGACCAAAATTGTCTTTTTGGCCAAAAGTTAACCTATTGGTTCAATGGGGTGGTTCTTAGGTTAAAAATTTACTTTTTTGACCTATTGGGTCAATGGATATTTCATTGTGTAAAGCATTGACCATTTTGACCTTTTAAGTCAAGGGGTTTGTCATTGGGACAATGATTAATCATTTTGAACAAAGTTAACTTTTTGGTAAAAAGTTGACCTATTGTGTCAATGGGGTTGGTCATTGGATCAAGGATTGACCATTTTGACTAAAGTTGACTTTCTGGTCAGAGATTGACATAATGGGTTAATAATTGGTCATTAGGTCAAAATTGACTATTTTAACTAAAATTGAATTTTCGGTCGAAAATTAACCCATTGGGTCAATGGAGTGGTTATTAGGCCAAAAATTGACCTTATTGACAAAAATTAACTTTTTCGTCAAAAGTTGACTTATTGGGTCAATGGGTTGGTCATTGGGTCAAGGATTGTTCATTTTGACCAAAGTTGACTTTTTGGTTAGAGATTTACTTATTGGGTCAATAATTAGTCATTAGATAAAAAATTTACTATTTTGACCAAAATTGTCATTTTGATCTAAAGTTGACTTATTGGGTTAATGGGTTGGTCATTGTTCAAGGATTGACCATTTTAACCAAAGTTGACTTTTTGGTCAAAAGTTGACTTATTGGTTCTATTAGTTCGTCATTGGGTCAAGTATTGACAATTTTTACCAAAGTTGACTTTTTGGTAAGAGATTAATGTATTGTGTCAATAATTGGTTAATTGGTCAAAATTGACTATTTTGACCTAATATGACATTTTGGTCAAAAGTTGACCAATTGGGTCAATGGGTTAGTCAATGGGTTAAGGATTGATCATTTTGACCAAAGTTGACTTTTGGTCAAAAGTTGACCTATTGAGTCAGAAGTTGACCATTTTGACCAAAGTTGACTTTTTGGTCAAAAGTTGACCTATTGGGTAAATGAGGTCTCTTTAAGTCAAAAAAAGAGAAATTGTCCATTTTGACGAATGTTGATCTGTTTAGTCATTGGGTTAAGGATTTACCATTTTGACTAAAGTTGACTTTTTGGTCAGAAATTGACTTATTGGGTCAACAATTGGTCATTAGGTCAAAATTAACTATTTTAACAAAAATTGACTTTTTGTTCAAAAGTTGACCTATTGGGTCAATGGGGTTGTTATTGGGTAAAAAATTGACAATTATGACCAAAATTTACATTTTTGTCAAAAGTTTTCCATTTGGGTCAATGGGTATGTCATTGTGTCAGGGATATACTATTTTGACCTAAATTGACATTTTCGTCAAAAGTTGACCCATTAGGTGAATGGGGTGGTCATTAGGTCAAAAATTGACTATTTTGACCAAAATTGACTTTTTTGTCAAAAGTTGACCTATTGGGTCAATGGGTTGGTCATTTTGTAAAGGATTGACCATTTTGACCACACTTGACTTCTGGTAACAAGTTAACCTATTAGGTCAATGGGTTGGTCATTGGGTTAAGGATTCACCATTTTGACCAAAGCTGACTTTTTAGTCAAAGATTGACTTATAGGTTCAATAATTTGGCATTAGTTCAAAAATTAACTATTTTGACCAAAATTGACTTTTTAGTCAAAAGTTAACCTACTGGGTCAATCTGTTGGTAATGGGTCAAGGATTAACCATTTTGACCAAAGTTGACTTTTTTGTCAAAAGTTGACCTTTTGGGTCAATGAGGTAGTCATGGGTCAAGGATTAACCATTTTGACCAAAGTTGACTTTTTGGTCATAGATTGACTTATTGGGTCAATAATTTGTCATTATATTAAAAATTGACTTTTTTGACCAAGATTGAGTTCTTGGTCAAAAGTTGACACATTGGGTTAATGGGTTGGTCATTTGGTCAAGGATTGATATTTTTGACCAAAGTTAACTTTTTGGTCAAAAGTTGACCTATTGGATCAATCAGTTGGTCATTGGATAAGGATTGACCATTTTGACCAAAGTTGATCTTTTAGCCAGAGATTGACTTTATTGGTTCAATGAGTTAGTCATTAGGTAAAAAAATGATTATTTTCTCCCAAGTTGCCTTTTTGGTCAAAAGTTGACCTATTTGGTCAATGGGTTGGTCATTGGGTCAAGAATTTACAATTCTTACCAAATTTGAGTTTTTTTTCAGGGATTGACTTATTAGGTATATAATTGTTCATTATGTCAAAATTTAACTATTTTGACCAAAATTGACGCTTTCGATCCCGAAGTCAATTTATTGGGTTAATGGATTTGTCATTGGGTCAAGGATTGACCATTTTGACGAAAGTTGACTTTTTTTGTCAAAAGTTGACCTATTAGGTCAATGGGTTGGTCATTGGGTTAAGGTTTGACCATTTAGACCAAAGTTAACTTTTAGCCAGAGATTGACTTTTTGGGTCAATTGGGTGGCCATTAAGTCAAAAATTCACAATTTTGACCAAAATGACTTTTCTGTCAAATGTTGACCTGTTAGGTCATTGGGTCAAGGATTGATAACTGTGACCAAAGTTGATTTTTTGGTCAAATGGTGACCTATTGGGTCAATGGGTTGGTCATTGGGTCAAGGATTGATCATTTTGACCAAAGTTATTTTTTTGGTCAGAGATTGCCTTATCGGGTAAAATAATTAGTCATTAGGTTAAAAATTGACTATTTTAATCAAAATTAATTTTTCGGTCAAAAGTTTACCCCATTGGGTCAATAGGGTGGTCGTTGGGTCAGAAATTGACCATTTTGACCAAAGTTGACTTTTTGGTTAAAAGTTGACCTATTCAGTCAAGGGGGTGGTCATTAGGTCAAAAATTGAAAATTTTGTCGAAAGTTGAATTTTTGGTCAAAAGTTATCCTATTGGGCCAATGAGTTGGTCATTGGGTCAATGATTGACCATTTTGACCAAAGTTAACTTTTTGGTGGGAAATTGACTTATTGGGTCAATAATTGCTTATTAAGTCAAAAATTGACTATTATGACTAAAATTGAATTTTTGGTCAAAAGTTGACCATTGGGTCAATGGGTGGTCTTGGGTCAGAAATTGATCATGTTGACTAAAGTAGATTGTTTGGTCAAAAGTTGACCTACTGTGTTAACGGGATGGTCATTAGATCAAAAATTGACTATACTGACTAAAATTGACTATTGGGTTGGCCATCGAGTCAGAAATTGACCATTTTGACCAAACTTGACTATTTGGTCAAAAGTTGACCCATTAGGTTAATGGGGTGGTCATTAGGTCAAAAATTGACAATTTTGACCAAAATTAACTTTTTGGTCAAAAGTTGACCTGTTTGGTCAAAGGGTTAGCCATTGGGTTATGGATTGACCATTTTGACCAAAGTTGACTTTTTGGTCAAAAGTTGACCAATTGAGTCGAATTGGTGCAGTCATTAGAGTCAACGATCGACCATTTTGATCAAAGTTGACTTTTTGGTCAGAGATTGACATATTGGGTCAATAATTGGTCATTCGGTCAAAAATTGATTATTTTGACAAAATTTAATTTTGGGTCAAAAGTTGACCCATTATGTCAATTGGGTGATCATTGTGCCACAAATTGATGATTTTGACCAAAGTTGATTCTTTAACAAAAGTTGACCTACTGGGATAATGAGTTGGACATTGAGTTAGAAATTAATCATTTTGACCAAACTTGACTTTTTTGTTAAAAGTCGATCGTTCGGATCAATGGGGAGGTCATTAGCTAAAAAATTGTCTATTTTGACCAAAATTAACTTTCCGGTCAAAAGTTGACCTACTTGGTCAATGGGTTGGTCATTGGGTCAAGAATTGACCATCTTATCCAAAGTTGTTTTTTTGGTCAGAAGTTGACCTATTGGGTCAATGGGTTGTTCATTGGGTAGGAAATTGAACATTTTGATCAAACTTGACCTTTTTTGTAAAAAGGTGACCTATTTGATCAATGGGGTGGTAATTAGGTAAAAAATTGATAATTTTGACCAAAATTGACTTTTTGGTCAAAATTTAACCTATCGAATCAATTATTTGGTCATTTGGTCAAAAATTCACTATTTTGACCAAATTGACTTTTTGGCCAAAATTTGACTTATTGGGTCAATGGGTTGGTCATTGGGGGCAAGGATTGATCATTTTCACCAAAGTTGATTTTTTGGTCAAAAGTTGACCTATTGGATCAATGGGTTGGTCATTGGATCAGGGATTAACGATTTTTACTAAAGTTGACTTTATGGTCGAAAGTTGATCTATTGGATCAATGGGATAAGCATTGGGTCAAAGATTTACCATTTTGACAAAAGTTGACTTTTGGTCAAAGATTTAATTATTTGGTCAATAATTGCTCACTATTTTGACCAAAATTGACTTTTTGGTCAAAGTTGACCAATTGGGTCATTGGTTCAAGGATTGAACAGTTTGACCAAAGTTGACTTTTTGGTCAAAAGTTGACCTATTGGGTCAAAAGGTTGGTTATTGGGTTAGAAAATGACCATTTTAACCAAAGTTGACTTTTTGGTCAAAAGTTAACCTATTGGGACAATGGGGTGGTTTTTAGGTTAAGAATTAAATATTTTGACCAAAATTTATTTTTTGTCAAAAGTTGACCTAATAGGTCAATGGGTATCTCATTGTGTCAAGATTGAACATTTTGACCAAAATTGACATTTTGATCAAAAGTTGACCTATTGGGTCAATGTGGTGGTCATTAGGTTAAATATTGACAATTTTTTTCCAAAATTGACTTATGGGTCAATGGGGTGGTCATTTGGTCAAAAATTGACCATATTGACCAAAAATGACTTTTGGGTCAAAAGTTGACCTATTGAGTCAATGGATTGGTCATTGGTTCAAGGATTGACCATTTTGACCAAAGTTGACATTTTGGTCAAAGATTTACTATTCGGGTTAATAATTAGTCATTACATTAAAAATTTACCATTTTGATAAAATTGACTTTTTGGTCCAAGGTTGACTTATTGGGTTAATGAGTTGGTCATTGGTCAAGGATTGACTATTTTGTCCAAAGTTAATTTTTTTGTCAAAAGTTAACCTGTTGGGTCTATGGGTTGGTCAATGGGTCAAGGATTGACTATTTTTACCAAAGTTAACTTTTTGGCCAGAGATCGACGTATTGTGTCAATAATTGGTCAATAAGTCAAAAATTGATTATTTTGACCAAAATTGACATTTTGGTCAAAAGTTAACCTATTAGGTCAATGGGTTAGACATTGAGTCAAGGATTGACCATTTTGACCAAAGTTAACTTTTTGGTCAAAAGTTGACCTATTGGGCCAGAAATTGACCATTTTAACCAAAGTTGAATTTTTGGTCAAAAGTTAACCTATTGGGTAAATGAGGTGGTCATTAGGTCAAAAAATGAGAAATTAACCATTTTGATGAAAGTTGACCTGTTAAGTCATTGGGTCAATGATTGACCATTTTGACCAAAGTTGACTTCTAGGTTAGCAATTGACTTATTGGGTAAATAATTTGTCATTAGGTCAAAATTCACTATTCTGACAAAAATTGACTTTTTGTTCAAAAGTTGACCTATTGGTTCAATTGGTTGGTTATTGTGTCATGGACTTCCTTTTTGACCAAAGTTGGCTTTCTGGTCAAAAGTTGACCTATTTTGTCAAGGGGTTGGTCATTAGGTCAGAAATTGACCATTTTAACCAAAGTTGACTTTTGGGTCAAAAGCTAACCTTTTGGGTGAATAACTGCTCATTAGGCAAAACAGAGACTATTTTGACCAAAATTGAATTTTTGGCAAAAAATTGACTAATTGGGTCAACGGTGTGGAGATTTGGTTAGAAATTGACTATTTTGACAAAAGTTTACTTTTTGGTCAAAAGTTGACCTATTGGGTGAATTGGGTAGTCATTAGTGAAAAAATTGACTATTTTGTCCAAAATCGACTTTTTAGTCAAAAGTTGACCTATTGGGTCAATGGGTTGGTCATTGGGCCAAGGATTGACCATTTTGACCAAAGTTGACTTTTTTGTCAAAAGTTGACCTATTGGATCAATCGGTTGGTTATTGGGTCAAGGATTGACGATTTTTACTAAAGTTGACTTTATGATCGAAACTTGAACTATTGGGTAAATGGGTTAAGCATTAGGTCAAGGATTGACCATTTT
Source organism: Papilionanthe hookeriana x Papilionanthe teres (assembly GCA_022702705.1). Classification (NCBI taxonomy): domain Eukaryota; kingdom Viridiplantae; phylum Streptophyta; class Magnoliopsida; order Asparagales; family Orchidaceae; genus Papilionanthe; species Papilionanthe hookeriana x Papilionanthe teres. Next base: position 102,805,886 of record CM040421.1, on the reverse strand, counting down.
GACAAAAGTTGACTTTTGGTCAGAGTTTGAATTTGGTCAATAATTGGTCACTATTTGACCAAAATTGACTTTTTGGTCAAACTTGACCAATTGGGTCATTGGGTCAAGGATTGACCATTTTAACCAAAGTTGTCTTTTTGGTCAAAAGTTGACCGATTGGGTTAATAGGTTGGTTATTGGGTCAGAAATTGACCATTTTAACCAAAGTTGACTTTTTGATCAAAGGTTGACCTATTGGGTCAATAGGGTCGTTACTATGTTAAAAATTAACTATTTTAACCAAAATTTACTGTTTTGCCAAAAGTTGACAAATTGGGTCAATGGGTATGTCATTGTGTTAAGATTCACCATTTTGACCAAAATTGACATTTTGGTAAAAAGTTATCCTATTAGGTCAATGGGGTGGTCGTTAGGTCAAAAATTGACTATTTTGTCCAAAATTGACTTTTTGGTCAAATGTTGACCTATTGGGCCAATGGGTTGGTCGTTGGGTCAAGGATTGACACTTTTAACCAAAGTTAACTTTTTGGTCAGTTGACCTATTGGGCGAACGGGTTGGTCATTGGGCCAATAATTGCTCATTATGTAAAAACTGACTTTTTTTTACCAAAATTGATTCTTTGGTTATAAGTTGACCTATTGGGTCAATGGGTTGCTCTTTTGTTTAAGGATTGACCATTTTGACCAAAACTAACTTTTTGGTCGAAAGTTGACCTATCGGGTCAATGGGGTGGTTGTTAGGTTAAAAATTGACTATTTTGACCTATTGGGTCAATGGGTATGTCATTGTGTAAAGAATTGACTATTTTGACTTTCTGGGTCAAGGGGTTGGTCATTGGGTCAATGATTGATCATTTTAAAAAAAGTTGACTTTTTGGTCAAAAGTTGACCTGTGGTGTCAATGGGGTTGGTCATTGGATCAAAGATTGACCATTTTGACTAAAGTTGACTTTTTTATCAGAGATTAACGTATGGGGTCAATAATTTGTCATTAGGTCAAAATTTAGTATTTTGACCAAAATTGAACCCAGTGGGTCAATGGGGTGGTCATTAGGTCAAAAATTGATCATATTGACCAAAATTGACTTTTTGGTCAAAAATTAACCATTTAGGTCAATGGGATGGTCATTGGGTCAAGGATTGACCATTTTGACCAATGTTGACTTTTTGGTCAGCGATTTACTTATTGGGTCAATAATTAGTCATTATGTCAAAAATTTACTATTTTGACCAAAAAAGACTTTTTGGTCCAAAGTTGATCTATTAGGTTAATGGGATAGTCATTGGTCAAGGATTGACTATTTTGACCAAAGTTTTTTTGGTCAAATGTTGATTTATTGGGTATATGGGTTGGTCATTAGGTCAAGGATTGACCATTTTTACCAAAGTTGACATTTTGGTCAGAGATTGACGTATTGTGTCAATAATTCAGTCGATAGTGTCGAAAATTTACTATTTTGAACCAAAATTAACATTTTGGTCAAAAGTTGACCTATTAGGTTAATGGGTTAGTCATTGGGTCAAGGATTGACCATTTTGACCAAAGTTGACTTTTTGGTCAAAAGTTGACCTATTGGGTTAGAAATTGATCAATTTGACCAAAGTTGACTTTTTAGTCAAAAGTTGACCAGTTGGGTAAATGAGGTGGTCATTAGGTCAAAAAAATGAGAAATTAACCATTTTGACGAAATTTGACCTATTTAGTCATTGGGTCAAGGATTGACCATTTTGACCAAAGTTGACTTTTTGGTCAAAAATTGACTTATTGGGTCAATAATTGGTCATTAGGTCAAACTTGACTACTTTGACAAAAATTGACTTTTTGTTCAAAAGTTGACCTATTGGGTCAATAATGGCCATTTTGACCAAAGTTGACTTTCTGGTCAAAAGTTGACCTATTTGGTCAAGGGATTGGTCATTGGGTCAGAAATTGACCATTTTAACCAAAGTTGACTTTTGGGCCAAAAGCTGTCCTATTGGGTAAATAATTGCTCATTAGGCAAAAAATGACTATTTTGACCAAATATGAATTTTTGGTCAAAAGTTAATCAATTGGATCAACGGGGTGGTCATTGGGTCAGAAGTAGACTATTTTGACAAAAGTTGGCTTTTTGGTCAGAAGTTGAACTATTGGGTGAATTTGGTGGTCATTAGTTCAAAAATTAACAATTTTATCTAAAATTGACTTTTTGGTCGAAAGTTGACCTATTGGGTCACTGGGTAGGTCATCGGGGTCGAATGATCGACCATTTCGACCAAGGTCGATTTTTAGATTCGAATTCGACCGATGGGTCAATAGGTTGGTCGTCATCGGTCGAAGGAGCGACCATTTCGACCAAAGTCAACTTTTGGTCGAGAGATCGACTTGTTGGGTCAATAATCGGTCATTAGGTCGAAAATTGATTATTTTGACTCGTAAATGAATTTTTGTCGAAAGTCGACTCCATCGGGTCAACTCTGGTCGATCAGCAGAAATTGACCATTTCGACCCAAAATTGAGTTTTAGTTAAAAGTTGACATATTGGGTCAATAGGGTGGTCATGAGCTCAAAAATTAACTATTTTGACAAAAATTGACTTCTTGGTTAAAAGTTGACCTATTGGGTCAATGGGTTGGTCATTGGGTCAAGAATTGACAATTTTTACCAAAGTTGACCTTTTGGTTAGAGATTGACTTATTGGGTCAACAATTGGTCATTAGGTCAAAAATTGACCATTTTGACCAAAATTGAATTTTAGATCAAAAGTCGACCGATTGCGTCAGCGGGTTGGTCATTGGGTTAGAAATTGAGTGTTTTGACCAAAGTTGACTTTTTGGTCAATGGTTGACCTATTGGATAAATGGACAGTCATTAGGTCAAATATTGTCTACATTGACCAAAATTGACTTTTTGGTCAAAAGTTATCATATTCGGTCAATTGGTTGGTAATTGGGTCAAGGAGTGACCATTTTGACCAAAGTTGACTTTTTGGTCAAGAGTTGACCTATTGGTTCAATGGGTTGGTCATTGGGTCAAGGATTAAACATTTTGGCCAAAGTTGACTTTTTGGTCAAAGATTGACTTATTGGATCTATAATATGTCATTAGGTTAAAAATAGACCATATTAACCAAAATTGAATTTTTTTGTCAAAAGTTGACCCATTGAGTCAACACGGTGGTCATTGGGTCAGAAATTGACCATTTTGATCAAAATTGACTTTTTGGTCAAAAGTTGACTTATTGGGTGAATGGGTTGGTCATTGGGTTAAGGATTGACCATTTTTACCAATGTTTACATTTTTGTTAGAGATTGACTTATTGGTTCAATAAATGGTCATTAGGTCGAAAATTGACTATTTTACCAAAATTGACTTTTTTTGTCAAAAGTTGACTTTTTGGGTCATTGGGATTGCCCATTTTGACAAAAGTTGACTTTTTGGTCAAAAGTTAACCTTTTAGGTCAATGGGTTGGTCAATTGGTTGCTCGTTGGATCAGAAATTAACCAATTTAACCAAAGTTGACTTTTTAGACAAAGTTGACATATTGCGTCAACGGGTATGTCATTGGTTCAAGGATTGACCTTTTTGACCAAAATTGACTTTTTGGTAAGAGATTAACTTATTGGGTCAATAATTGGCCATTGGGTCAAAAATTGACTATTTTGACCGAAATTGACTTTTTGGTAAAAAGTTGACTTACTGGGTCAATGGGTTGGTCATTGGGTTAACAATTGACAATTTTGACGAAAGTTGACTTTTTGGACAAAAGTTGACCTATTAAGTCAATGGGATGGTCACTGGGTCAGAAATTGAGCATTTTGACCAAAGTTAACTTTTTGGTCAAAAGTTGACCTATTGGGTCGATTGGGTGGTCATTAAGTCAAAATTTGACTATTTTGAATAAAAATATTTTTGTTCAAAAGTTAACATATTGGGTCATTGGGTCAAGGATTGACCATTTTGACCAAAGTTGACTTTTGTTCAAAAGTTGACTTATAGGGTCAATGAATTGGTCACTGGGTCAAGGATTGACCATTTTGACCAAAGTTGCCATTTTGGTCATTGGGTCAGAAATTAATAATTTTGACCATAGTTGACTTTTTGGTTCAAAGTTGACCTATTAGGTCAAGGATTGACCATTTTGACCAAAGTTCACATTTTAGTTATAAGTTGACCTTTTGAGTCAATGGGTTTGTCACTTAGTCAAGGATTAATCATTTTGACAAAAGTTGACTTTTTGGTCATAAATTCACTTATCGGGTCAATAATTGGTCTTTTGGTCAAAAATTGACTATTATTACTAGGATTGAAATTTTGGTCAAAAGTAGACCCATTGGATCAATGGGGTGGTCATTGCGTCAAAAATTGACCATGTTGATCAAAGTTGACTTTTCGTCAAAAGGTGACCTATTGGGTCAACGGGGTGGTCATTATGTCTAAAATTGACTATATTGACCAAAACTGACTTTTTAGTCAAAAGTTGACCTTTTGTGTCATTAGGTTGGTCATTGTGTCATGGATTGACTAGTTTGACTAAAGTTCACTTTTTTGTCAATAGTTGACTTATTGGGTCAATGGGTTGGTCATTGGGGTCAAGGATGGACCATTTTGATAAAGTAGACTTTTTGGTCAAAGGTTGACCTATCGGGTCAATGGATTGGTCATTGGTTTAGAAATTGACCTTTTTGACCAAACTTGACTCTTTTTGGTAAAAGTTGACATATTGGGTTAATGGGGTGGTCATTATGTCATAAATTGATAATTTTGACCAAAATTAACTTTTTTGTCAAAAGTTGACCAATTGGATCAATGGGTTGTTCATTGGGTCAAGGTTTGACCATTTTGCCCAAAGTTGACTTTTTGGTCAGAAGTTGACCTGTTGAGTCCATGGGTTGGTCATTGGGTCAAAGATTGACCATTTCGATCAAAGTTGATTTTTTGGTCATTATGTCAAAAATTGACTTTTGGTCATTTGGTCAATAATTGGTCATTACGACAAAAATTTATTATTTTGGTCCAAAGATGACCTATTGGGTCTACCAGTTGTTCATTGGGTGAAGAATTGAGCATTTTGACCAGTAATTGGTCATTATGTCAAAAATTGACTATTTTGGTCAAAAGTTGACTTATTGAGTCTACCGGTTGGTTATTGAGTCAAGGATTGACCATTTTGACAAGTAATTGGTCATTATGTCAAAAGTTGACTTTTTGGTCATTAAGTCAAAAATTAACTTTTTGGTCATTAAGTCAAAAATTAACTTTTTGGTCATTATTTCAATAATTGATCATTATGTCAAAAATTGACTAGTTTGGTCAAAAGTTGACCTATTGGGCCATCCGATTGGTCATTGGGTAAATGATTGATCATTTTGACCAAATTTTACTTTTTGGTCAAAGGTTGGCCAATTAAGTCAATGGGTTGGTCATTGGGTTAAAAAATAACCATTTTGACCAAACATAACTATTTGGTCAAATGTTGACCTATTAGGTTAATGGGGTCGTCATTAGGTCAAAAATTGACAATTTTGACCAAAATTAACATTTCGGTCAAAAGTTTGCCAATTGGATAAATATGTTGGTCATTCGGTCAAGGATTAAAAATTTTGACTAAAGTTGACTTTTTGGTCAGAAGTTGACCTATTGAGTCAATCGGTTGGTCATTGGGTCCAAGATTAATCATTTCGAACAAAGTTGACTTTTTGGTTAGAAATTGACCTATTGGGTCAATAATTTATCATTCGGTCAAAAATTAATTATTTTGACAAAATTGAATTTTTTGTCAAAAGTTGACCCATTAGGTCAATTGGGTGGTCATTAGGTAAGAAATTGACCATTTTGACTAAACTTGACTTTTTTGACAAAAGTTGACCAATTGGATCAATAGGGTGGTCATTAGGTAAAAAAATTATTATTTTTATCAAAATTGACTTTTTGGTCATAAGTTGACCTACTTGGTCAATGGGTTGGTCATTGGGTCAAGAATTGACCACCTTATCCAAAGTTGATTTTTTGGTCAGAAGTTGACCTATTGGGTCAATGGGTTGGTCATTGGGTCAAGGATTGATCATTTTGACCAAAGTTAACTTTTTGGTCATTCGGTCAGAAATTAACCATTTTCACCAAAGTTGACATTTTGGTCAAAAGTTGAGCTATTCGGTCAATGGGACGACCATTAGTTCAAAAATTGACTATTTGTACCAAAATTGACATTTTGGTCAATTGGTTGGTCATTAGGTCAAGGATTGACCATTTTGACAAAAATTGTCTTTTTGATCAAAAGTTAACCTTTTTGCTCAATGGGTTGGTCATTGGGTTAGAAATTGGTCATTTTGATCAAACTTGACTTTTTTTGTCAAATGTTGACCTATTTGATCAATAATGTGGTCATTAATTTGGACCAAATTGACTTTTTGGTCAAAATTTGACTTATTGGATCAATGGGTTCGTCATTGGGTCAAGGATTCATCATTTTGACCAAAGCTGACTTTTTAGTCAGATATTGACTTATTGGTTCAATAATTGGTCATTAGGTCAAAAATTGACTATTTTGACCAAGATTGACTTTTTGGTCAAAAGTTGACCTATTAGGTCAATGAGTTGGTCATTGGGTCAAGGATGTACCATTTTGAACAAAGTTGACTTTTTGGTCAAAAGTTGACCTATTGGGTCAATGGGGTGGTCATTGGGTCAAGGATTGACCATTTAGACTAAAGATGACTTTTTGGTCATTGATTGCTTATCAGATCAATTAGGGTGGTCATTAAGTCGAAAATCGATTCATTTTGACAAAAATTGATTTTTGGTCAAAGTTGATTTATTAGGTCGATGGGTCGAGGATTTAAATTTTGACCAAAGTTAACTTCTTGGTCAGAAGTTGACTTATCGGGTCGATGGGTTGGTCGGGTCAAGGATTCACCATTTCGACCATGATTCGACTTTTTAATGGAGATCGACTTTTTGGTTCGAAGAATCATTAGAGTTAAAACTGAATATTTAGAGCAAAATTGACTTTTTGGTCCAAAGTTGACTTATTGGGTTAGTGAGTTGGTCAATGGGTCAAGGATTCACCATTTTGACCAAAGTTGACTTTTGGTCAAATGTTGACCTATTAGGTCTTTGGGTTGGTCATTGGGTCAAGGATTGACCATTTTGAACAAAGTTGACTTTTTGGTCAAAGATTGACGTATTGTGTCAATAATTGGTCATTAGGTCAAAAATTGACTATTTTGTCCAAAACTATCATTTTGGTCAAAAGTCGATCTGTCGGGTCGATAAGTTAGAATCATCGGGTCGAGGATCGACCATTTTGACCAAAGTTGTCTTTTTTAATCAAAAGTTGATCTGATTAGGTCATAAATTAACCATTTTGACTGAAGTTGACTTTTTGGTCAAAAGTTGACTTATTGGGTCAGAAATTGACCATTTTGACAAAAGTTGACTTTTTGGTCAAAAGTTGACCTATTGGGTAAATGAGGTGGTCATTAAATCAAAAAAATAACAAATTGATCATTTTGACGAAAGTTGACCTGTTAAGTCCTTGAGTCAAAGATTGACTATTTTGACCAATGTTGACTTTTTGGTTAAAAGCTGACGTATTGGGTCAATGGATTTTTCACTGGGTAATGGATTGACCATTTTGATCAAAGTTGATATTTTGGTCAGTGATTGACTTATTGAGTTAATAATTGGTCATTAGGTCGAAATTGACTATTTTGACCAAGATTGAATTTTCGTACAAAGTCGAAATAATAGGTCGATGGGGTGGTCATTAGGTCGAAATTTACTTATATTGACCAAAATCGACTTTTTGGTTAAAAAGTTGACTCCATCAGGTTAATGACTGAGTCATTAGCGTACGAGGATCGAGCATTTAACTAAAATCGACTTTTTGGTCGACGGTTACTTATCAGGTCAATGATGGGTTGGTCATCGGATCAAGGATTAACCATTTTGGCCAAAGTTTAGCTTTTTGTTTTGAAATTGACTTGTTAGGTCGTATAGCTGGTCATTAGGTCGAAAATCGACTATTTTGTCCAAAATTAACTTTTTGGTCAAAAGTCAATCTGATAGGTGAATAGGTTGGTCATTCGGTCGAAGATTGACCATTTTGACCAAAGTTGACTTTTTGGTCAGAAGTTGACCTATTGAGTCAATAGGTTTGTCATTGGGTTAAAGATTGACCATTTCGACCTAAGTTAAATTTGTTTTCATTATGTCAAAAAGTGACTTTTTGGTCATTAGGTAAATAATTGGTCTTTATGTCAAAAATTAACTATTTTGGTCAAACGTTGATCTATTGGGTCTACCGGTTGGTCGTTGGGTGAAGGACTGACCATTTTGACCAATAATTGGTCATTATGTTAATAATTAGTCATTTTGTCAAAAATTGATTATTTTGGTCAAAAGTTGACTTATTGGGGTTACGGGTTGGTTATTGAGTCAAGGATTGACCATTTTGACCAATAATTGGTCATTATATCAAAAGTTGACTTTTTGGGCCTTATGTCAAAAATTCACTTTTTGGTCAATATGTCAATAATTGGTCATTATATCAAAAGTTGACTTTTTGGGCCTTATGTCAAAAATTCACTTTTTGGTCAATATGTCAATAATTGGTCATTATGTCAAAAATTGACTATTTTAGTTAAAAGTTGACCTATTGGGACTACCAATTGTTCATTGGGTGAAGGATTGATCATTTTGACCAATGTTGACTTTTTGGTTAAACATTGACCTATTGAGATAATAGGGTGCTCATTATTTCAAAAATAAATAATTTTGACTAAAATTAACTTTTGGTCAAAAGTTGACCTATTAGGTAAATAAGTTGGTCATTTGGTCAAGGATTGACAAATTTCACCAAAGTTGACTTTTTGGTCAGAAGTTAACCTATTGAGTCAATGGGTTAGTCCTTGGGTCAAAGATTGATTATTTCGACCAAGGTTGACTTTTTGGTCAGAGATTAACATATTGGGTCGATAATTGGTCATTTGGTCAAAAAATGATTATTTTGACAAAATTAAATTTTTAGTCAAAAGTTGACCCATTAGGTTAATTAGGTGACCAAAAATTTATTTTTAACCAAAGTCAATTTTTTTGTCAGAGATTAACTTATTGGGTGACCAAAAATTTAATTTTGACCAAAAAATGATTATTTTGACAAAATTAAATTTTTGGTCAAAAAAGTCACTTGGTCAATGGGTTGATCATTCAGTTAAGAATTGACCATTTTGACCAAAGTTGACTTTTTGGTCAGAAGTTGACCTATTAGGTCAATGGGTTGGTCATTGGGGCAAGGATTGATCATTTTGACAAAAGTTGACTTTTTGGTTATTGGGTAAGAAATTAACCATTTTGACCAAAGTTGATTTTTTGGTCAAAAGTTGACCTATTTGGTCAATAGGTGGTTATTAGGTCAAAAATTGATAATTTGGTCAATTGGTTGGTCATTGGGTCAAGGATTGACCATTTTGACTAAAATTTTCTTTTTGTTCAAAAGTTGACAGAATAGGTCATTAGGTTAGAAATTAACCATTTTGATCAAAATTGACTTTTTGGTCAAAATTTGACGTATTAGATCAATAGGTTGGTCATTGGGTCAAGAATTGATCATTTTGACCAAAGTTGACTTTTTTTGTAAAAAGGTGACCTATTGGGTCAATGTGTTGGTCATTGATTCAAGAATTAACCATTTTGATTAAAGTTGACTTTTTGGTTAAAGATTGACTTATTGGGTCAATAATTGGTCATTTGGTCAAAATTCACTATTAAGACTTAAATTGACTTTTTGGTCAAAAGTTGACCTATTGAGTTAATGGCTTAGTCATTGGGGCAAGGATTGATCATTTTGACCAAAGTTGACTTTTTGGTCAAAAGTTGACCTATTGGATCAATGGTTTGGTCATTAAGTCAAGGATTGATGATTTTTGACTAAAGTTGACTTTATGGTCGAAAGTTGAGTTAAACATTGGGTCAAGGATTGACCATTTTAACAAAAGTTAACTTTTAGTCTGAGATTGACTTGTTTGAACAATAATTGGTCACTATTTTAACCAAAATTGACTTTTTGGTCAAAGTGAACCAATTGGGTCAAGGATTGACTATTTTGACCAAAGTTGACTTTTTGGTCAAAAGTTGACCTATTGGGTCAATATGTTGGTTATTGGGTGAGAATTTGACCATTTTAACCAAAGTTAACTTTTTGGGCAAAATTTACTTTTTTTGTCAAAAGTTGACCAATTAGGTCAATGGGTATGTCATTGTGTCACGATTGACCATTTTGACCAAAATTGACGTTTTGGTCCAAAGTTGTCCCATTGCGTCAATGGGTTAGTCATTTGGTCAAGGATTGAAAACTTTGACCAAAGTTGACTTTTTCGTAAAAAGTTGAATTATTAGGTCAATGGGTTGATAAATAGGTCGAGGATTGACCATTTTGACCAAAGTTGATTTTTTGGTCAGAGATTGACTTATTGGGTCAATAATTGGTCATTATGTAAAAAATTGACTTTTTTTTACCAAAACTGACTTTTTGGTTAAAAGTTGACCTATTGGGTCAATGGGTTGGACATTTTTTAAGGATTGATGATTTTGACCCAAATTGACTTTGTGGTCAAATGTTGACATATTGGGTCAATTGGGTGGTTTTTAGGTTAAAATTTGACTATTATGACCTATTGGGTAAATGGGTATGTCATAGTGTCAAGAATTGACCATTTTGCCCTATTGGGTCAAGGGGTTGGTTATTTGATCAATGATTGATCATTTTGAACAAAGTTGACTTTTTCGTCAAAAGTTGACCTATTGTGTTAATGGGGTTGGTCATCGGGTCAAAGATTGATTATTTTGACTAAAGTTGACATTTTGGTCAGAGATTGAAGTATTGGGTCAATAATTGGTCATTAGGTCAAAATTGACTATTTTGACCGAAGTTGAATATTCGGTCGAAAATTAACCCATTGGGTCAATGGGGTGGTCATTTGGTTTAAAATTGATCATATTGACCAAAATTGACTTTTTGGTCAAAAGATGACCTATTGTGTCAATAGGTTGGTCATTGGATCAAGGATTGACCATATCGACCAAAGTTGACTTTTTGGTCAAAAATTTACTTATTATGTTAATAATTAGTCATTAGGTCAAAAATTTACTATTTTAACCAAAATTGACTTTTTGGTCAAAAGTTGGCCGATTAGGTTAATGGGTTGGTCATTGGTCAAGGATTTACCATTTTAACTAAAATTTACTTTATGGTCAAGAGTTGACCTATTGGGTCAATGGGTTGGTCATTTGTTCAAGGATTGATAATTTTGACCAAAGTTGACTTCTCGGTCAAAAGTTGACCTATTGGGTCAATGGACTGGTCGTTGGGTCAGAAAGTGTCCATTTTGACCAAAGTTGACTTTTTAGTCAAGAGTTGACCTATTGGGCCAATGGGGTGGTCATTAGGTTAAAAATTGACTATTTTGACCAAAATTGACTTTTTGGCCAAAAGTTGACCTATTAGGTCATTGGGTTAAGTATTTAAAATTTTGACCAATGTTAACTTCTTAGTCAAAAGTTGACCTATTGGCTCAATGGGTTGGTGTTTGGTTTAAGGATTGACGATTTTGACTAAAATTTATTTTTTGGTCAAAATTTGACCTATTGGGTCATTCGGGTGGTGTTAGGTTAAAAATTGACTATTTTAACCTATTGGGTCAATGGGAAAGTCATTGTATCAAGAATTGACCATTTTTGACCTATTGGGTCAAGGGGTTGGTCATTGGGTCAATGATTGATCATTTTGAACTAATCTGACTTTTTGGTCAAAAGTTGACTTGTTGTGTCAATGGATTTGGTCATTGGGTCAAGGATTGACCATTTTGACAAAAATTAATGTTTTGGTCAGAGATTGATGTATTGGGTCAATAATTGGTCATTAGGTCAAAATTGACTATTTTGACGAAAATTGAATTTTTGGTCAAAAAGTAACCCATTGGGTCCATGGGGTGGTCATTAGATCAAAAATTGATCATATTGACCAAAATTGACTTTTTGGTCAAAAGTTGACCTATTGGGTCAATGGGTTGGTCATTGGGTCAAAAATTGACCATTTTGACCAAAGTTGACTTTTTGGTCAGACATTTACTTATTGGGTCAATAATTGGTCATTATGTCAAAAATTAACTATTTTGACCAAAATTGACATTTTGGTCAAAAGTTGACCTATTGGGTCAATGGGTTTGTCATTGGGTCAAGAATTGATCATTTTGGCTAAAGTTCACTTTTTGGTCAAAAGGTTACCTATTGGGTCAGAAATTGACCATTTTGACTAAAGTTAACTTTTTGTCAAAAGTTATCATATTGGGTAAATGAGGTGATCATTAGGTCAAAAAATAAGAAGTTGACCATTTTGACGAAAGTTGACCTGTTAAGTCATTGGGTCAAGGATTGACCATTTTGACCAAAGTTGACTTTCTAGTAAAAAGTTCACCTATTGGGTCAATGGTTTTGTCATTGGGTCAAGAATTTACCTTTTTGACCAAAGTTGACTTTTTGGTTAAAGATTGACTTATTGGGTCAATAATTGGTCATTAGGTCAAAATTAACTATTTTAACCAAAATAGAATTTTTAGCTAAAAGTTAACCCATTGGGTCAATGGGGTGTTCATTAGGTCAAAAATTTATTATATTGACCAAAATTAAGTTTTTGGTCAAAAGTTGACCTATTGGGTGAATGGGTTGGTCATTGGGTAAGGATTGACCATTTTAGCTAAAGTTAACTCTTTGATCAAAGATTGACTTATTGGGTTGGTCATTAAGTCAAAAATTGACTATTTTGACCAAAATTAATTTTTGGTCAAAAGTTATCCTATTGGGTAAATGGGTTGGTCATTGGGTCAAGGATTGATAATTTGACCAAAGTTGACTTCTTGGTCAAAAGTTGACCTATTGCGTCAATGGGTGGGTAATTGGGTCAGAAAGAGACCTTTTTTACCAAAGTTGACCTATTTGGTTAATGAGGTGGTCATTAGATCAAAAATTGACTATTCTGACCAAAATTTACTTTTTGGCCAAAAGTTGACCTATTGGGTCAATGGGTTGGTCATTGTGTCAAGACTTGACAATTTTGACCAAAGTTAACTTTTTGCTCAAAAGTTGACCTATCGGGTCAATGGGTTCGTCATTGGTTCAAGGGTTGAATATTTTCACCAATGTTGACTTTTTGGTCAAAGATTGACTTACTAGGTCATTATTGGTCATTAAGTAAAAAATTGACTATTTTGACCAAAATTGACTTTTTGGTCAAAAGTTGACCTATGGGTTAATAGGTCGGCCATTGGGCCAAGGATTAACCATTTTGACCAATGTTGACTTTCTGATCAAATGTTGACCTATTGGCTAAATGGGTTGATCATTGGGTCAGAAACTGACCATTTTGACAAAAGTTGACTTTTTGGTCAAAGTTGACTTATTGGGTTAATGATTTGGTCATTAGGTCAAGGATTGACCATTTTGACCAAAGTTGACTTTTTGGTCGAAAGATGACCTACTGGGTATTGGGTTGGTTATTGTGTCAAATGTTGACCTTTTAACCAAAGTTGACCTTTTGGGTCAATGGGGTGGCCATTAGGTTAAAATTTGACTATTTTGACGAAAGTTGAAGTTTTAGTCAAAAGCTGACCCATTGGGTTAATGGATTGGTCATTGGGTCAAGGATTGACCATTTTGAGCAAAGTTAACTTTTTGATCAGAGATTGACTAAAATGTTGGTCAATAATTGGTCTTTTAGTCAAAAACTAATTATTTTGACCATAATTGAATTTTTGGTCAAAAGTTGACATGTTGGGTCAATGGGCGGTCAGTGGGTCAATGATTGAACATCTTGACAAAAGTTGACTTTTTGAACAAATGCTGACCTATTGGGTCAATTGGCTGGTCATTGGGTAAAGGAATGACTTTTTTTTACCAAAGTTGACTTTTATTGGGTCAATGGGGTGGTCATTGGGTAAAGGATTGACCTTTTGGACCAATGTTGACTTTTTGGTAAGAGATTGACTTATTGAGTCAATAATTGGTCATTTGGTCAAAAATTGATTATTTTGACCAAAATTGACTTTTGGTTAAATCTTAACCTATTGGGTCAATAGGTTGATCATTAGGTCAAGGATTGACCATTTAACTAAAGTTGGCTTTTTGGTGAAAAGTTGACCTGTTGGGTTAATGGGTTGGTCATTGGGTCAAAAATTGACCATTTTGACAAAAGTTAACTTTTTGGTTAAAAGTTGACCTATTAGGTCAATTGTGTGGTCATTATGTCAAAAATTGACTATTTTGACCAAAATTATCTTTTTGGTCATAATTTGACTTATTTGGTAATTAGGTCAGGGATTGACCATTTTGACCAAAGTTGTTTTTTTGGTCAAAAGTTGATTTACTGGGTCAATGGTTTGGTCATCGGGTCGAATTGACCATTTTGAACAAAGTTGACTTTTTGTTAGAGATTGACTTATTGGGTCAATAATTGGTCATTAGGTCAAAAATTGATTTTTGACCAAAATTAAAGTTTTTGTCAAAAGTAGACCCATTAGGTCAATGAGATGGTCATTTGGTTAGAAATTGACCATTTTGACCGAAATTGACTTTTTTGGTCAAAAGTTCACATATTTGGTCAATGGGTTAGTTATTAAGGTCAATGATTGACCTTTTTTTACTAAAGTTGATTTTTTGGTCAAAAGTTGACCTGTTAGGTCAATGGTTTGGTCATTGGGTCAAGTATTGACCTTTTTGACCTAAGTTGTTTTTTTGTTCGGAGATTAACTTATTTGGTTAATAACTATTCTTTAGGTCAAAAATGGACCAATTTGACTAAAATTGACTTTTTGGTCAAAAGTTGATTTATTGTTTCAATGGGATGGTCTTTAATGGGTCAACAATTGACCATTTTAACAAAAGTTGACTTTTTGGTCAAAAGTTGACCTATTGGGTCAATGGGTTGGTCATTAGATCAAGGATTGACCATTTTGACCAAAGTTGACTTTTTGGTCACAAGTTGACCTATTGGGACAAAGGGTTGGTCATTGGGTCAAGGACTAACTATTTTGACCAAAGTTGTCTTTTTGGTAAGCGATTGATTTATTGGGTCTATAATTGGTCATAAGGTTAAAAATTCTCTATTTTGACAAAAATTGCCTTTTTGGTCAAAAGTTGACATATTGCACAATGGGTTGGTCATTGCGTCAGAAATTGACCATTTTGTCTAAAGTTGACTTTTTGGTCAAAAGTTGACCTATTGGGTCAATGGGTTAGTCTTTTGGTTAGAAATTGACCATTTTGACCAAAGTTGACTTTTTGGTCAAAAGTTGACCTATTGTGTCGACTGGGTAGTCGTTAGGTAAAAATTGACTATTTTGACAAAAATTGCTTTTTGGTCAATATTTAACATATTGGGTCATTGAGTTAATGATTAAAGATTTTGACCAACGTTGACTTTTTGGTCAAACGTTGACTTATTGGGTTAATGGGTTTGTCATTAGGTCAAGGATTGACTATTTTGACCAAAGTTAACTTTTTGATCAAAGATTAACTTTTTGGGTAAATAATTGGTCATTAGGTCAAAAATTGACTATTTTGATTAAAATTGAATTTTTTGTTAAAAGTTGACCCATTAGGTTGATGGGGTGGTCATTTGGTCAAAAATTGACCATGTTGACCAAAGTTGACTTTTTGGTCAAAAGTTGACCTATTGGGTCAATGGGCTGGCCATTAGGTCAATAGTTGACTATATTGACAGAAATTAACTATTTGGTTAAAAGTTGACCTATTGTGTCATTGGGATGGTCTTTGTGTCAAGGATTAACCTTTTTTGACCAAGTTGACTTTTTGGTCAAAAGTTAACCAATTAGGTCAATGGGTTGGTCATTGGGTCAAAGTTTGACCATTTTGACCAAAGATGCTTTTTAGCCAGATATTGACTTATTGGGTCTTTGGGGTGGTCATTAGGTCAAAAATTGGCTATTTTGACCAAAATTGAGTTTTTGGTCAAAAGTTGACCTCTTGGGTCATTGGGTCAAGGATTGACCATTTTCACCAAAGTTGACTTTTTAGTCGAAAGTTGACCTATTGGGTGAATGGGTTGGTCATTGGGTCAAGGATTGATCATTTTGACCAAAGTTGACTTTTTGGTCAGAGATTAACTTTTTGGGTGAAAAATTGGTCATTAGGTCAAAAATTGACTATTTTGACTAAAATTTAATTTTTGGTTAAAGGTTGACCCATTGGGTCAGTGGGGTGGTCTTTTAGTAAAAAATTGACCATGTTGACCAAAGTTGACTCTTTGGTCAAAAGTTGACCTATTGAGTCAATGGGGTGGTCATTAGGTCAATAGTTGTCTATATTGACAAACATTGACTATTTGGTTAAATGTTGACTTTTTTTGTCATTGGGCTGGTCCTTGTGTCAAGGATTGACCATTTTGACCAAGTTGACTTTTTGGTCAAAATTTAACCTATTAGGTCAATAGGTTGGTCATTGGGTCAAGGTTTGAACATTTTGACCAATGTTTCTTTTTAACCAGATATTGACTTAATGGGTCTATGGGGTGGTCATTAGGTCAAAAATTGACTATTTTGACAATAATTGACTTTTTGGTTAAAAATTGACCTATTGGGTCATTGGGTCAAGGATTGATCATTTTCACTAAGTTGACTTTTTGGTCGAAAGTTGACCTATTGGGTTAATGGGTTGGTCATTGGGTCAAGGATTGACCATTTTGGCCAAAGTTTACTTTTTGCTCAGTGATTGACTTATTGGGTTGATAATTGGTCATTAGGTAAAAAACGGACTATTTTGACCAAAAAAATAAAAATTTAGTCCAAATTTGACCTAATGGGTTAATGGGTTGGTGATTGGGTCAATGATTGGCAATTTTTACCAAAGTTGACTTTTTTGTCAAAAGTTGACCTATTGGGTCAATGGGTTGGTCAATGGGTCAAGGATTGACCATTTTGAAAAAAGTTGACTTTTTAGTCAAAATTTGACATATTTGGTCAATGGGTTGCTCATTGGGTCGAGGATTGACTATTTTGACCAAAGTTAACTTTTTTTTCATAGATTGACATATTCGGTCAATAATTTGTCATTAGGCCAAAAATTGATTATTATGACCAAACTTGACTTTTTTGTTAAAAGTTGACATATGATGTCATTAAGTTGGTCATTGAGTCAAGGGTTGATCATTTTGACCAAAGTTGACCTTTTGGTCAGAAGTTGACCTATTCTGTCAATGGGTTGGTTGTTGGGTCTGAAATTGACCATTTTAACCAAAGTCGACATACTGGTTAATGGAGCGGTCAATAGGTCAAAAATGACCATTTTGACCAAAATTGACTTTTTGGCCAAAAGTTGACCAATTAGTTCAATGGGTTGGTCATTGCGTCAAGAAATGACCATTTTAACCTAAGTTAATTTTTTTGTCAAAAGTTGACTAATTGGGTCAAAGGGTTGGTCATTGGGTCAAGGAAAGACCTTTTTCACCAAAGTTAACTTTTTGCTCAGAGATTGACTTATTGGGTCAATAATTGGTCGTTAGGTCAAAAATTTGCTATTTTGACAAAAATTGACTTTTTGGTCAACAGTTGACCTATTGGGTTAATGCGTTGGTCATTAGATCAAGGATTGAAAATTTTTTTTAAAGTTGACATTTTGGTCAAAAGTTGACCTATTGGGTTAAAGGGTTAGTCATTGTGTCAGAAATTGTCGATTTTAACCAAAGTTGACCCTTGGGTCAAAAGTTGACCTATTGGGTCATTGCATGATATTTAGGTCAAAAATTGACTTATTTGACCAAAGTTGACTCTTTGGACAAAAGTTGACATATTGAGTCAATGGTTTGGTCTTTGGTCAAGGATTGACCATTTTGACTAATGTTGACTTTTAGGTCAGAGATTGACTTATTTGGTCAATAATTGGTCATTAGGTCAAAATTTAAATATTCTTACCAAAATTGAATTTTAGGACAAATGTTGACCCATTGGGACAATGAGGCGGTCATTAGGTCAGAAATTGACCATTTTTACCAGAGTTGACTTTTTGGTTAAAACTTGGTATATTGGGTTAATGGGGTGTTCATTAGGTCAAAAATTGACAATTATGACCAAAGTTAACTTTTTGGCCAAAAGTTGACCTATTGGGTCAATGGGTTGGTGACTGGGTCAAGGATTGAACATTTTGACCAAAGTTGACTTTTTGGTCAAAGGTTGAGCTATTGGGTCAATGGGTTGGTCATTGGGTCAAGATTTGACCATTTTGAGCAAATTTAACTTTTTGGTCAAAAGTTGACCTATTGGGTCAATGGTGTAGTGACTGGGTCAAGGATTGTCCATTTTGACTAAAGTTAATTTTTTCGTCAGAGATTGACTTATTGAGTAATTAATTGGTCATTTTGCCAAAAATTGACTTCTTCTAACACAATTGACTTTTTAGTCAAAAGTTGACTTATTGGGTCAATGTGTTGGCTATTGGGTTAAGGATAGATCATTTTGACCAAAGTTGACATTTTGGTCAGAAGTTGACCTATTGTGTTAATTGGTTGGTCATTGGGTCAAGGATTGACCATTTTGACCAAAGTTTTCATTTTAGTCAGAGATTGACTAATTGGGTCAATAAATGGTCATTAGGTCGAAAGTTGACTGTTTTGACCAGAATTGACTTTTTGGTCAAAATTTGACCTATTGGGTCATTGGGTTTGGCCATTTTGACAAAAGTTGACTTTTTGGTCAAAAATTGACCTGTGAGGTCAATGGGTTGGTCATTACGTCAAAAATTAACCATTTTAACAAAGTTGACCTATTGGGTCAATGGGTATGTCATTGGTTCAAGGATTGACGTTTCGACCAAAGTTGACTTTTTGGTCACAAGTTGATTAATTGGGTCAATGAGTTGGTCATAGAGTCAAGGATTAAACAATTTGACCAAAATTGACTTTTTGGACAAAAGTTGACCTTTTGAGTCAATGGGCTGTCATTAGAGCAAAAAATTGACTATTTTGACCAAAATTAATTTTTTGGTCAAAAGTTAAGCTATTTGGTTAATATGTTGGTCAATTGGTCAAGGATTGACCATTTTGACCAAAGTTGACTATTTGGTAAGAGATTGACTTGTTGGGTCAATAATTGGTCATTTGGTAAAAAATTAACTATTTTGACCAAAATTGACTTTTGGTTAAATTTTAACCTATTAGGTTAATGGGTTGGTCATTTGGTGAAAGATCGACTCAATTGACTAAAGTCGACTTTACAGTTAAAAGTTGGCTTATCAAGTCAATGGGTTGGTCATTGGGTCAAAAATTGACCATTTTGACCAAAGTTAACTTTTTGGTCAAAAGATGACCTATTAGGTCAATTGGGTGGTCATTATGTCAAAAATTGACTATTTTGACCAAAATCAACTTTTTGGTCAAAAGTTGTCTTATTGGGTAATTAGGTCAGGGATTTACCACTTTGACCAAAGTTGACTTTTTTGGTTAAAAGTTGACCAACTGGGTCATTGGTTTGGTCATAGGGTCAAAGATTGACCACTTTTACCAAAGATGACTTTTTGGTCACAAATTGACTTATTGGGTCAATAATTGGTCATTATGTCCAAAATCGATTGTTTTGACCAAAATTAAAGTTTTAGTCAAAAGTAGACCCATTGGGTCAATGATATGGTCTTTTGGTTAGAAATTAACCATTTTGCCCGAAATTGACATTTTAGTTAAAAGTTAACTTATTGGGTTAATGGGTTAGTTTTTGGGGTCAATGATTGACCTTTTTTTACCAAAGTTGACTTTTTGGTCAAAAATTGATCTGTTAGGTTAATGGGTTGCTCATTGGGTCAAGGATTGACCATTTTGACCAAAGTTGACTTTTTGTTCAGAGATTGACTGATTTGGTCAATAACTGTTCATTAAGTAAAAATTGATTAATTTGACCAAAATTGACTTTTTTGGCCAAAAGTTGATTTATTGGTTCAGCGAGTTGGTCATTGGGTCAACGATTAACCATTTTGACAAAAGTTGACTTTTTGTCAAAAGTTGACCTATTGGGTCAATGGGTTAGTCATTGGGTCAAGGATTGACCATTTTGACCAAAGTTGACTTTTTGGTCAAAAGTTAACCTATTTGGACAATGGGTTGGTCATTGGGTTAAGGGTTAACAATTTTTACCAAAGTTGACTTTTTGCTAAGAGATTGACTTATTGGGTCGATAATTGGTCATTAGGTCAAAAATTGTCTATTTTGACAAAAATTGTCTTTTTGGTCAAAAGTTGACATATTGGGTCAATTGGTTGGTCATTGGGTCAGAAATTGACCATTTTGACCAAAGTTGACTTTTGGGTCAAAAGTTGACCTATTGGGTCAATGTGTTAGTCATTGTGTTATAAATCGACCATTTTGACCAAAGTTGACTTTTTGGTCAAAAGTTGACCTATTGGGTCAATTGGGTGGTCATTAGGTAAAAAATCGACTATTTTGACAAAAATTACTCTTTGGTCAAAAGTTAACTTATTGGGTCATTGGGTTAATGATTGACAATTTTGACCAAAGTTAACTATTTAGTTAAATGTTGACCTATTTAGTCAATGGGTTGGTCATTGGGTCAAGGATTGACTATTTTGATGAAAGTTGACTTTTTGGTAAGAGATTGACTTATTGAGTCAATAATTGGTCATTTGGTCAAAAATTGACTATTTTGACCAAATTTGACTTTTGGTTAAATATTAACCTATTGGGTCAATAGGTTGATCATTGGGTCAAGGATTGACCATTTGACTAAAGTTGGCTTTTTGGTGAATAGTTGACCTATTGGCTTAATGGGTTGGTCATTGGGTCAAAAATTGACCATTTTGAACAAAGTTAACTTTTTGGTCAAAATTAAACCTATTAGGTCAATTGTGTGGTCATTATGTAAAAAATTTACTATTTTGACCAAAATTGTCTTTTTGGTCAAAAGTTAGGTCAGGGATTGACCATTTTGACCAAAGTTGACTTTTTTGGTCAAAAGTTGACCTACTGGGTCAATGGTTTGATCATAGGGTCAAGGATTGACCATTTTTACAAAATTTAACTTTTTTGTTCGAGATTGACTTATTGGGTCAATAATTGGTCATTTGGTCAAAAATTGATTATTTTGACCAAAATTAAATTTTTTGTCAAAAGTAGACCCATTGGGTCCATGAGATGGTCATTTGGTTAGAAATTGACCATTTTGACCGAAATTGACTTCTTGGTCAAAAGTTGACTTATTTTGTCAACGGGTTATTTATTGAGGTCAATGATTGATCTTTTTTTTTACTAAAGTTGACTTTTTGGTCAAAAGTTGACCTGTTAGGTCAATGGTTTGGTCATTGGGTCAAGTATTGACCATTTTGACCAAAGTTTACTTTTTGTTCGAGATTGACTTATTTGGTTAATAACTATTCATTAGGTCAAAAATTGACTAATTTGACTAAAACTGACTTTTTAGTCAAAAGTTGGTTTTTTGGTTCAATGGGTTGGTTATTAGGTCAACGATTGACCATTTTGACAAAAATTAACTTTTTGGTCAAAAGTTGCCCTATGGGGTCAATGAGTTGGTCATTAGGTCAAGGATTGAGCATTTTGATCAAAGTTGACTTTTTGGTCAAAAGTTGACTTTTTAGGGTAAAACAATTGGTCATTGGGTCAAGGACTAACTATTTTGACCAAAGTTATCTTTTTTGTAAGAGATTGATTTATTGGGTCTATAATTGGTCATAAGGTCAAAAATTCTCTATTTTTATCAAAATTGCATTTTTGGTAAAAAGTTGACATATTGCATCAATGAGTTGGTCGTTGGGTCAGAAATTGACCATTTTGACCAAAGTTGACTTTTTGGTCAAAAGTTGACCTATTAGGTTAATTGGTTAGTCATTGGGTTAGAAATTGACCATTTTTACCAAAGTTGACATTTTTGTCAAAAGTTTACCTATTGTGTCAATTGGGTGGTCATTAGGTAAAAAATTGACCATTTTGACAAAAATTGTTTTTTGATCAAAATTTAACATATTGGGTCACTGGGTCTATGATTAACGATTTTGACCAAAGTTGACTTTTGGGTCAAACGTTGACCTATTGGGTTAATGGGTTGTCATTAGGTCAAGGATTGACTATTTTGACCAAAGTTGACTTTTTGATCAAAGATTAACTTTTTAGGTGAATAATTGGTCATTAGGTCAAAAATTGATTATTTTGATTAAAATTGAATTTTTTGTTATAAGTTGACCCATTGGGTCGATGGGGTGGTCATTTGGTAAAAAATTGACCATGTTCACCAAAGTTGACTTTTTGGTCAAAAGTTGACATATTGGGTCAATGGGTGGTCATTAGGTCAATAGTTGACTATATTGACAAAAATTGACTTTTTTGTTAAAAGTTGACCTATTGTGTCATTGGGATGGTCATTGTCTCAAGGATTGACCATTTTGACTAAGTTGACTTTTTGGTCAAAAGTTAACCTATTAGGTCAATGGTTTGGTCAATGGGTCAAGGTTTGTCCATTTTGACCAAAGTTGCTTTTTAGCTAGATATTGACTTATTGGGTCTTTGGGGTGGTCATTAGGTCAAAAATTGAGTTTTTTTACCAAAATTGTCTTTTTGGTCAAAAGTTGACCTATTGAGTCATTGGGTCAAGGATTAACCATTTTCACCAAAGTTGACTTTTTGGTCAAAAGTTGACCTTTTGGGTGAATGGGTTGGTCATTGGGTCAAGGATTGACCATTTTGACCAAAATTGACTTTTTCGTCAGAGATTAACTTTATGGGTGAATAATTGGTCTTCAGGTCAAAAATTGACTATTTTGACTGAAATTTAATTTTTGGTTAAAAGTTGACCCATTGGGTCAGTGGGGTGATCTTTTAGTCAAAAATTGACCATGTTGATCAAAGTTGACTATTTGGTCAAAAGTTAACCTATTAGGTCAATGGGTGTTCATTAGGTCAATAGTTGTCTATATTGACAAAATTGACTATTTGGTTAAAAGTTGACTTATTGTGTCATTAAGATGGTCATTGTGTCAAGGATTGACCATTTTGACCAAGTTGACTTTTTGGCCAAAAGTTAACTTATTAGGTCAATGGGTTGGTCATCGGGTCAAGGTTTGACCATTTGACCAAAGTTGCTTTTTAGCCAAATATTGACTTATTGGGTCTTTGGGGTGGTCATTTGGTCAAAAATTGACTATTATGACAAAAATTGACTTTTTGGTCAGAAGTTAACCTATTGGGTCAAGGATTGACCATTTTCAGCAAAGTTGACTTTTTGGTCGAATATTGACCTATTGGGTGAATAGGTTGGTCATTGGGTCAAGGATTGACCATTTTGGCCAAAATTTACTTTTTTGGTCAGTGATTGACTTATTGGGATAATAATTGGTCATTAGGTAAAAAACGGACTATTTTGACCAAAAATAAAATTTTAGTCCAAATTTGCCCTAAAGGGTTAGTGGGTTAGTCATTGGGTTAATGATTGGCAATTTTTGCCAAAGTTGACTTTTTTTGTCAAAAGTTGACCTATTGGGTCAATGGGTTGGTCATTGGGTCAAGGATTGACCATTTTGACCAAAGTTGACTTTTTGGTCAAAAGTTGACATATTTGGTCAATGTGTTGCTCAATGGGTCGAGGATTGACTATTTTGGCCAAAGTTGACTTTTTTTCATAGATTAACATATTCAGTCAATAATTTGTCATTATGTCAAAAATTGACTATTTTAACCAAAATTAACTTTTTTGTCAAAAGTTGACATATTGTGTCAATAAGTTGGTCATTGAGTCAAGTGTTGATCATTTTGACCAAAGTTGACATTTTGGTCAGAAGTTGACCTATTCTGTCAATGGGTTGGTCGTTGGGTCTGAAATTGACCATTTTAACCTAAGTTGACCTACTGGTTAATGGCACGGTCAATAGGTCAAAATTGACCATTTTGACCAAAATTGTCTGTTTGGCCAATAGTTGACCTATTAGGTCAATTGGTTGGTCATTGCGTCAAGAATTGACCATTTTAACCTAAGTTAATTTTTTGGTCAAAAGTTGACTAATTGGGTCAAAGGGTTGGTCATTGAGTCAAGGAAAGACCTTTTTCACCAAAGCTAACTTTTTGCTCAGAGATTGACTTATTGGGTCAATAATTGGTCATTAGGTTAAAAATTAACTATTTTGAAAAAAATTGACTTTTTGGTCAAAAGTTGACCTATTGTGTCAATGGGTTAGTCATTGGATCAAGAATTGAATTTTTTTACCAAAGTTGACATTTTGGTCAAAAGTTGACCTATTGGGTCAAAGGGTTGATCATTGAGTCAAAATTAATCGATTTTAGCCAAAGTTGACTCTTGGGTCAAAAGTTGACCTATTGGGTCACTAGGTGATATTTAGGTCAAAAATTGACTTATTTGACCAATGTTGACTTTTTAGACAAAAGTTGACATATTGAGTCAATGGTTTGGTCTTGGGTCAAGGATTGACCATTTTGACCAAAGTTGACTTTTAGGTCAGAGATTGACTTATTTGGTCAATAATTGGTCATTAGGTAAAAATTTGACTATTCTTACCAAAATTAAATTTTAGGTCAAATGTTGACCCATTGGGTCAATGGGGTGGTCATTAGGTCAGAAATTGACCGTTTTGACCAGAGTTGACTTTTTAGATAAAAGTTGACATATTGGGTTAATGGGGTGTTCATTAGGTCAAAAATTGACAATTTTGTCCAAAGTTAACTTTTTGGCCAAAAGTTGACCTATTGGGTCAATGGGTTGGTAACTGGGTCAAGGATTGAACATTTTGACCAAAGTTAACTTTTTGGTCAAAAGTTGAGCTATTGGGTCAATTTGTTGGTCATTGGATCAAGATTTAACCATTTTGAGCAAAGTTGACTTTTTGGTCAAAGTTGACCTATTGCGTCAATGGTGTGGTGACTGGTTCAAGGATTGTCCATTTTGACCAAAGTTGATTTTTTGGTCAGAGATTGACTTATTGAGTGAATAATTGGTCATTTTGCCAAAAATTGACTTTTTTTAACACAATTGACTTTTTGGTCAAAAGCTGACTTATTGGGTCAAAGAGTTGGTCATTGGGTCAAAGATAGATCATTTTGGCCAAAGTTGTCTTTTTGGTCAAAAGTTAGCTTATTGTGTCGATTGGTTGGTCATTGGGTCAAGGATTGGCCATTTTGACCAAAGTTTACATTTTGGTCAGATATTTACTAATTGGTTCAATAAATGGTCATTAGGTCGAAAATTGACTATTTTGACCAGAATAGACTTTTTGGTCTAAAGTTGACCTATTGGGTCATTAGGTTTGGCCATTTTGACAAAAGTTGACTTTTTGGTCAAAAGTTGACCTATGAGGTCAATGGGTTGGTCATTGGGTCAGAAATTAACCATTTTAACCAAAGTTGACCTATTGGGCCAATGGGTATGTCATTGGTTCAAGGAATGACCTTTCGACCAAAGTTGACTTTTTGGTCACAAGTTGATTTATTGGGTCAATGAGTTGGTCATAGGGTCAAGGATTGAACAATTTGACCAAAATTGACTTTTTGGACAAAAGTTGACCTTTTTAGTCAATGGGATGTCATTAGAGCAAAAAATTGACTATTTTGACCAAAATTGACTTTTTGGTCAAAAGTTGAGCTATTGGTCAATATGTTGGTCAATTGGTCAAGGATTGACCATTTTGACCAAAGTTGACTTTTTGGTAAGAGATTGACTTGTTGGGTCAATAATTGGTCATTTAGTAAAAAATTAACTATTTTGACCAAAATTGACTTTTGGTTAAATTTTAACCTATTGGGTCAATGGGTTGGTCATTGGGTGAAGGATTGACCATTTTGACCAAAGTTGACTTTTTAGTTAAAAGTCGAATTCGTTGGGTCAATGGGTTCATTATCGGTCAGAAGTCGACCATTTTGACCAAAGCTAACTTTTTGGTCAAAAGTTGACTCTATTAGGTCAATCAAGTGGTCTTTATGTCAAAATCGACTATTTTGACCAAAATTGACTTTTTGGTCAAAAGTCGACTTATCGGGTAATTAGGTCGCAGATTTACCATTTTGACCAAAGTCGACTTTTCGGTCAAAAGTCAATTAATCGGGTCATTGGTTTGGTCATATGGTCAAGGATTGACCACTTTTACCAAAGTTGACGTTTTGGTCAGAGATTGACTTATTGGGTTAATAAATGGTCATTAGGTCAAAAATTGATTATTTTGACCAAAATTAAAGTTTTTGTCAGAAGTAAACCCATTGGGTCTACGAGATGGTCATTTGGTTAGAAATTGGTCATTTTGAACGAAATTGACTTTTTGGTCAAAAGTTAACTTATTGGGTCAATGGGTTAGTTATTCGGGTCAATGATTGATCTTTTTTTACCAAAGTTGACATTTTGCTCAAAAGTTGACCTGTTAGGTTAATGGGTTAGTCATTGGGTCAAGGATTGACCATTTTGACCAAAGTTGACTTTTTGTTCAGAGATTGACTAATTTGGTCAATAACTATTCACTAGGTCAAAAATTTATTAATTTGACCAAAATTGACATTTTTGGCCAAAAGTTGATTTATTGGTTCAGCGGGTCAATTCATTGGGTCAATGATTAACCATTTTGACAAAAGTTAACTTTTGGTCAAAAGTTGACCTATTGGGTCAATGGGTTAGTCATTGGTTCAAGGATTGACCATTTTGACCAAAGTTGACTTTTTGGTCAAAAGTTGACATATTTGGTTAACGGGTTGGTCATTGGATCAAGGATTAACTATTTTAACCAAAGGTGACTTTTTCCTAAGAGATTGACTTATTGTGTCGATAATTGGTAATTAGGTCAAAAAATGTCTATTTTGACCAAAAATGTCTTTTTGGTCAAAAGTTGACATATTGGGTCAATGGGTTGGTCATTGAGTCAGAAATTGACCATTTTAACCAAAGTTGACTTTTTGGTCAAATGTTGACCTATTGGGTAAATGGGTTAGTCATTGTGTTATAAATTGACCATTTTGACCAAAGTTGACTTTTTGGTCAAAAGTTGACCTATTGGGTCAATTGTGTGGTCATTAGGTAAAAAATTGACTATTTTGACCAAAGTTGATTTTTTGGTTAAATGTTGACCTATTTGGTCAATGGGTTGGTCATCGGGTCAAGGTTCGACCATTTCGAACCAAAGTCGACTTCTCCGGTCAAAGATCGACTTATCAGCGAATAGTTGGTCATTAGGTCAAAATTTGACTATTTTAACTTACATTGAATTTTTTGTCAAAAGTTACTTATTGGGTCAATGGGGTGGTCATTTGGTCAAAAATTGACCATGTTGACCAAAGTTGACATTTTCGTCAAAAGTTGGCCTTTTGGGTCAATGGCGTGGCAATTAGGTCAATAGTTGACTACATTGACAAAAAATTACTATTTTGTTATAAGTTGACCTATTGTGTCAAGGATTGACTATTTTGACTAAAATTCACTTTTTGGTCAAAAGTTGATCTAATAAGTTGATGGGTTGGTCATTGGGGTCAAGGATCGACTATTTTGGCCAATGTTGACTTTTGTGGTCAGAGATTGACATTGGGTCAAAATTTTGTCACTATGGCAAAAATTGACTATTTTAGTCCAAAGTTGACCTATTGGGTATATCGGTTTGTCATGGGGTTAAGGATTGACTATTTTGACCAAAGTTTACTGTTTGTTCAAAAGTTAACCTAATGGGTCAATAGGGTTGGTAAATGGGTTAAGGATTAACCATTTTGGCCAAAGTTGACTTTTTGGTCAGAAGTTGACCTATTGGATCAATGGGTTGGTCTTTGGGTCAGAAATTGATCATTTTGACCAAAGTTCAATTTTTTGTCAAATTTGACCTATTTGATCAATAGGGTGGTCATTAGGAAAAAAATTGATTATTATGACCAAAATTGACTTTTTGGTCAAATGTTAACCTATTGATTCAATAGGTTACTCATTGGGTCAAGAATTGATCATTTTGACTAAAGTTGACTTTTTGGTAAAAAGTTAACCTTCTGGGTCAATGGATTGGTCAGCGGGTCATGAATTGACTATTTTGTTCAAAGTTGACCTACTAGATCAATAGGGTGATCATTGGGTAAAAAATTGAATATTTTGACCAAAATTGACTTTTTGGTCAAAAGTTAACCTATTGGGTCAATGGGTTGGACATTGAATCAAGGATTGACCATTTTGACCAAAGTTGACTTAATGGTCAAAAGTTGACCTATTTGGTTAATGGGTTAAGCATTGGTTCAAGGATTGATCATTTTGACAAAAGTTAACGTTTTGGTCTGAGATTGACTTATTGGGGTTATAATTGGACATCATGTTAAAAGTTGACTATTTTGACCTAAATTAATTTTTTGGTCAAAGTTGACTTATTGGGTCATTGGGTCAGGGATTGACAATATTGACCAAAGTTGATTTTTGACAAAAATATACATTTTGACTAAAATTTAAATTTTGAATTTGGTCAATAGGGTGGTTGTTTCGTTAATAATTGACTATTTTGATCAAAATTTATATTTTGTCAAAAGTTGACCAATTGGATCAATGTCAAGGATTGACCATTCTGACCAAAATTGACATTTTGGTCAAAAGTTCACCCATTGTGTCAATGGGGTGGTTATTTGGTCAAAATTATCTTTTTTGAGCAAAATTGACTTTTTGGTCAAAAGTTGACCTATTGGGTCAATGGGCTTGTCATTTTGTCAAGGATTGACTATTTTGACCAAAGATGACCTTTTGGTAAAATGTTAATCTATTGTGTTAATGGGTTGGTCATTGGTTCAAGGATTGACCATTTTGACCAAAGATGACTTTTTGGTCAGAGATTGACTTATTGGTTCAATAATTAGTCATTAGGTCAAAATTTGACTATTTTGACCAAAGTTGACTTTTTGGTCAAAATTTTACTTATTGGGTCAATGGTGGGTCATTGGGTCAAGGATTTACCATTTTGACCAAAGATGACTTTTTAGTCAAATGTTGACCTATTGGGTCAATGGGGTGGTCATTGGGTCAAGGATTGACCATTTTACCTAAAGTTGACTATTTTGAACAAAATTGACTTTTATGTCCAAAGTTGTCCTATTGAGTTAATAGGTTGTTCATTGGGGCAAGGATTGATCATTTCGAGGAAAGTTAACTTTTTTGTCAAAAATTGACCTATTGTGTGAATTGGTTGGTCATTGGGTCAAGGATTGACCATTTTGACCAAACTTTACATTTTTGTCAGAGAGTGACATATTGTGTCAATAAATGGTTATTAGGTCGAAAATCGACTATTTTGACTAAAATTGACTTTTTGATCAAAAGTTGACTTATTTGGTCATTGGGTTTTGGTCATTTTGACAAAAGTTGACTATTTGGTCAAATTGACCTATTAGGTCAATTAGTTGGTCATTGGGTCAGAAATTGATCATTTTAACCAAAGTTGACTTTTTAGTCAAAAGTTGACCTATTGGGTCAACGGGTATGTCATTAATTCAAAGATTGACCTTTTCGACCAAAGTTGACTTTTTGGTCAAAAGTTGATTGGTCATTGGGTTAAGGATTGACCATTTTGAACAAAATTTACTTTTTGGTCAAAAGTTGACCTATTGGGTCAATGAGTTGGTCATACGGTTAAGGATTGACCAATTTGACCAAAATAGACTTTTTGGTCAAAAGTTGACCTTCTGGGACAATGGGCAGTCATTAGAGCAAAAATTGACTTCGACCAAAATTGACTTTTTCGTCAAAAGTTGAGCTATTTGTTCAACGGATGGTCATTGGGTCAAGGATTAACCATTTTGACAAAAGTTGACTTTTTGGTAAGAGATTGACTTTTTGGGTTAATAATTGGTTATTTGGTTAAAAATTAACAATTTTCACCAAAATTGACTATTTTGACCAAAATTGACTTTTTGATTAAATATTAACCTATAGGGTCTATGGGTTGGCCATTGGGTCAAGGATTGACCATTTTGACCATAGTTAACTTTTTGGTTAAAGTTGACATATTGGGTAACTGGGTTGGTCATTAGGTCATAAATTGACCATTTTAACCAAAGTTAACTTTTAGGTCAAAAGTTGACCTGTTAGGTCAATTGGTTTGGTCATAGGGTAAAGGATTGACCAGTTTGACGAAAGTTGACTTTTTTTGTCAAAAGTTGACCTACTGGGTCAATGGTTTGGTCATAGGGTCAAGGATTGACCATTTTTTTACCAAAGTTGACTTTTTAGTCAGAGATTGACTTATTGGGTCAATAATAGGTCATTAGGTCAAAATTCGATCATTTTGACCAAAATTAAATTTTTTGTTAAAAGTTGATCCATTGGGTCAATGAGATGGTCATTTGGTTAGAAATTGACCATTTTGACCAAAATTGACATTTTGGTCAAAAGTTGACCTGTTTGGTCAATGATTTGGTTATTGGGTCTAGGATTGACCATTTGACCAACGTTGACTTTTTGGCAAAAGTTGACCTATTGGGTCATAGCGTTGGTCATTGGGTTAAGGATTGACCATTTTTACCAAAGTTGACTTTTTGGTCAAAGCTTGACTTATTGGGTCAATAATTGTTCGTTAGGTTAAAAATTGCATAATTTGACCAAAATTGACTTTTTGGTAAAAAATGGACTTATTGGTTCAATGGGTTGGTCATTGGGTTAAGAATATACTTATTGGGTCAATAATTGGTCATTTGGTCACAAAATTAACTATTTTGACCAAAATTGACTTTTTGGTCAAAAGTTGACCTATTGGGTCAACGGGTTAGTCATTGGGTCAAGGATTGACCATTTTGACTAAAGTTGACTTTTTGGTCAAAAGTTAACCTATTTAGTATTGGGATGGTCATTGGGTCAAGCATTGACTATTTTGACCAAAGTTGACTTTTTGCTAAGAGATTGTCTTTTTGGTCAAAAATTGACATATTGGTCAATGGGTTGGTAATTGGGTCAGAAATTAACCATTTTGACCAAAGTTGACTTTCTGGTCAAAAGTTGACCTATTGGGTTAATGGGTTAGTCATTGTGTTATAAATTGAACATTTTGACCAAAGTTGACTTTTTGGTCAAAAGTTGACCTATTAGGCCAATTGGGTGGTCATTAGGTAAAAAATTGACTATTTTGACAAAAATTTCTTTTTGGTCAAAAGTTAACCTATTGGGTCATTGGGTCATTGATTGACGATTTTGACCAAAGTTGACTTTTTGGTTAAATGTTGACCTATTGGGTCAATGGGTTGGTCATTGGGTCAAGGATTGACTATTTTGACCAAAGTTGACTTTCTGGTCAGAGATTGACTTATTGGGTGAATAGTTGGTCATTAGGTCAATGTTTGACTATTTTGACTTATATTGAATTTTTTGTCAAAAGTTGACTCATTGGGTCAATTGGGTGGTCATTTGGTCAAAAATTGACCATGTTGACCAAATTTGACATTTTTGTTAAAAGTTGACCTAGTGGGTCATTTGGTCAATAGTTGACTATTGAAAAAAATTGACTATTTAGTTAAAAGTTGACCTATTGTGTCATTGGGATGGTCATTGTGTCAAGGATTAACTATTTTGACTAAAATTCACTTTTTTGGTCAAAAGTTGACCTATTGGGTCGATGGGATGGTCATTGGGGTCAAGGATTGACTATTTTGTCTAAAGTCGACTTTTTTTGTCAGAGATTAACATTGGGTCAAAAATTGACTATTTTGGTCAAAAGTTGACATATTGGGTCTATCGGTTTGTCATGGGTTCAAGGATTGACCATTTTGACCAAAGTTGACTGTTTGTTCAAAAGTTGACCTATTGGGTCAATGGGGTTGGTCGTTGGGTTAAGGATTGACCTTTTTGGCCAAAGTTGACTTTTTGGTCAGAAGTTGACCTATTGGGTCAATGAGTTGGTCTTTGGGTAAGAAATTGACCATTTTGACTAATGTTGAATTTCTTGTCATATTTGACCTATTTGATCAATGGGGTGGTCATAAGGATAAAAATTAATTATTATGACTAAAATTGACTTTTTGTTCAAATGTTGACCTATTGAATCAATAGGCTAGTCATTGGGTCAAGAATTGATCATTTTGACCAAAGTTGACTTTTTGGTAAAAAAAGTTGACCATTTGGGTCAATGGATTAGCCAGTGGGTTATGGATTGACCATTTTGTCCAATTTTGACCTATTGGATCAATAGGGTGGTCATTAGGTCAAAAACTGACTATTTTGACAAAAATTTACTTTTTGGTCAAAAGTTGACCTATTAGGTCAATGGGTTGGACATTGAGTCAAGGATTGACCATTTTGACCAAAGTTGAATTTATGGTCAAAAGTGGACCTAATGGGTCAATGGGTTAAGCATTGGTTCAAGGATTGATCATTTTGACCATAGTAACTTTTTGGTCAGAGATCGACTTATTGGGTCAATAATTTGTCATCATGTTAAAAATTGACTCTTTTGACCTAAATTGATTTTTTGGTCAAAGTTGACTTATTGGGTCATTGGGACAGGGATTGATAATTTTGACCAAAGTTGAATTTTGACCAAAATTTACATTTTGACCAAAATTTACATTTTAAATTAGGTTAATAGGGTGGTTGTTACGTTAATAATTGACTATTTTGACCAAAATTTTCATTTTTCTCAAAAGTTTACCAATTGGGTCAATGGGTATGTCATTGTGTCAAGGATTGACCATTCTAACCAAAATTGACATTTTGGTCAAAAATTCACCCATTGTGTCAATGGGATGGTCATTTGGTAAAAAATTGTCTTTTTTGAGGAAAATTGACTTTTTGGTCAAAAGTTGACCTATTGGTTCAATGGTTTTGTCATTTTGTCAAGGGTTGACTATTTTGACCAAAGATGACTTTTTGGTAAAAAGTTAATTTATTATGTCAATGGGTTGGTCATTGGTTCAAGGATTGACCATTTTAACGAAAGATGACTTTTGGGTCAGAGATTGACTTATTGGTTCGATAATTAGTCATTAGGTCAAAAATTGACTATTTTGACCAAAATTGACTTTTTTTGTCAAAAGTTTACCTATTGGGTTAATGGGATGATCATTGGGTCAAGGATTTACCATTTTAACCAAAGATGACTTTTTAGTCAAAAGTTCACCTATTGGGTAAATGGAGTGGTCATTGGGTCAAGGATTGACCATTTTACCTAAAGTTGAGTTTTTGGTCAGAGATTGACTTATTGGGTCAATAATTGGTCACTATATCAAAAATTGACCTTTTTTTACCAAAATTAACTTTTTCGGTCAAAAGTTGACCGATTGGTTCAACGGGGTGTTCAATGGGTCAAGGATTGACCATTTTGACCAAAGTTGACTTATTGGGCCAATGGGGTGGTCATTAGGGTTAAAAATTGATTATTTTAACCAAATTTGACTTTTTAGTCAAAAGTTGACCTATTGGGTCATTGTGTCAACGATTGACCATTTTGACCTAGTAGTCATTTTGGTCAAAAGTTGACCTATAAGGTCAATAGGTTGGTCATTGGGTCAAGGATCTACCATTTGGACCAAATTTGACTTTTCTGTAAGAGATTGTCTTATTCAGTCAATAATTGGTCATTAGGTCAAAAATTGACTATTTTGAACAAAATTAACTTTTTGGTCCAAATTTGACCTATTGGGTTAATGGCTTGGTCATTGGGTCAAGGATTAATCATTTTGCGCAAAGTTGACTTTTTTTGTCAAAAGTTGACCTAGTGTGTCAATTGGTTGGTCTTTGGGTCAAGCATTTACCATTTTGATCAAACTTTACATTTTTGTCAGAGAGTGCGTTATTGGGTCAATAAATGGTTATTTGGTCCAAAATTACTATTTTGACCAGAATTTACTTTTTGGTCAAAAGTTGACTTAATGGGTCATTGGGTTTGGCCATTTTGACAAAAGTTGACTACTTGGTCAATAATTGACCTATTAGGTTAATGGGTTGGTCATTGAGTCAGAAATTGACCATTTTAACTAAGGTTGACTTTTTAGTCAAAAGTTGACCTATTGGGTCAATGGGTATGTCATTAATTCAAAGATTAACCCTTTTGACCAAAGTTGACTTTTTGGTCAAAAGTTGACCTATTGGTTCAATTGGTTGGTCATTGGGTTAAGGAATGACCAATTTGACCAAAGTTTACTTTTTAGTCAAAAGTTTACCGATTGGGTCAATGAGTTGGTCATAAGGTAAAGGATTGACTAATTTGACCAAAATAGACTTTTTGGTCAAAAGTTGACTTGCTAGGACAATGAGCGGTCATTAGAGCAAAAATTGACTATGACCAAAATTGACTTTTTGGTCAAAGTTGAGCTATTTGTTCAATGGGTTGGTCATTGGGTCAAGGATTGACCATTTTGACCAAAGTTGACTTTTTGGTAAGAGATTGACTTTTTGGGTTAATAATTTGTCATTTGGTAAAAAATTATCTATTTTGACCAAAATTGACTATTTTGACCAAAATTGACTATTTTGGTTAAATATTAACCTATCGGGTCAATGAGATGGTCATTGGGTCAAGGATTGACCATTTTGACCAAAGTTGACTTTTTGGTTAAAGTTGACATAATGGGTCACTAGGTTGGTCATTGGATCAAAAATTGACCACTATAACCAAAGTTAAATTTTTGGTTAAAAGTTGACCTATTAGGTCAATTGGGTGGTCATTATGTCAAAAATTGACTATTTTGACCAAAGTAGACTTTTTGGTCAAAAGTTGACCTATTGGGTAACTAGGTCAAGGATTGACCATTTTAACCAAAGTTGTCTTTTTTGGTCAAAACTTGACCTACTGGGTCAATGGTATGGTCACACGGTCAAGGATTGACCAATTTGACCAAAATAGACTTTTTGGTCAAAAGTTGACCCATTGGGTCAATGAGATGGTCATTTGGTTCGAAATTCACCATTTTGACTAAAACTGACTTTTTGGTCAAAAGTTGACCTATTTAGTCAATTGTTTGGTTATTGGGTCTAGGATTGATCATTTTGACCAAAGTTGACTTTTTGGTCAAAAGTTGACCAATTGGGTCAAAGTGTTGGTCATTGGGTCAAGAATTGACCATTTTGACCAAAGTTAACTTTTTCGTCAAAGATTGACTTATGGGTCAATATGTGTTCATTAGGTCAAAAATTGCATAATTTGACCAAAATTGACTTTTTGGTAACAAAATGGACCTATTGGTTCAATGGGTTGGTCATTGGTTCAAGGATAGACTTATTGGGTCAATAATTGGTCATTAGGTCAAAAATTGACTATTTTGACAAAAAATTGACTTTTTTGTCAAAAGTTGACCAATTGGGTCAATGGGTTACTGTGGGTCAAGGATTGACCATTTTAACTAAAGTTGACTTTTTGGTCAAAAGTTGACATATTTGGTCAATGGGTTGGTCATTGGGTCAAGGATTAACTATTTTGATCAAAGTTGACTTTCTGCAAAGAGATTGACTTATTGGGTCGATAATTGGTCATTAGGTCAAAAATTGTCTATTTTGACCAAAATTATCTTTTTTGTCAAAAATTGACATATTGGGTTAATGGGTTGGTCATTGGGTGAGAAATTGACCATTTTGACAAAAGTTGACTTTTTAGTCAAAAGTTGACCTATTGGGTCAATGGGTTAGTCATTGTGTTATAAATTGACCATTTTAACCAATGTTGACTTTTTGGTCAAAAGTTGACCTATTGGGTCAATTGGGTGGTCATGAGGTAAAAAAATTGACTATTTTGACAAAAAACTACTTTTTGGTCAAAAGTTAACCTCATGGGTCATTGGGTCAATGATTGATGATTTTGACCAAAGTTGACTTTTTTCGTTAAATGTTGACCTATTGGGTCAATGGGTTGCTCATTGGGTCAAGGATTGACTATTTTGACCAAAATTGACTTTCTGGTCAGAGATTGACTTAATGGGAGAATAGTTGGTCAGTAGGTCAATATTTGACTATTTTAACTTACATTGAATTTTTTGTCAAAAGTTGACTCATTGGGTGAGTGGGGTGGTCATTTGGTTAAAAATTGACCATGTTAACCAAAGTTAACAATTTCGTCAAAAGTTGACCTATTGGGTTGATGGGATGGTCATTAGGTCAATAGTTGACTATATTGACAAAAAATGACTATTTGGTTAAAAGTTGACCTATTGTGTTATTGGGATGGTCATTATGTCAAGGATTGATTATTTTGACAAAAATTCACTTTCTGGTCAAAAGTTGACCTAATAAGTCGATGGGTTGGTCATTGGGGTCAAGGATTGACTATTTTGACCAATGTTGACTTTTGTGGTCAGAGATTGACATTGGGTCAAAAATTTGTCACTATGTCAAAAATTGACTATTTTGGTCAAAAGTTGACCTATTGGGTCTATCGGTTTGTCATGGGGTTAAGGATTGACTATTTTGACCAAAGTTTATTGTTTGTTCAAAAGTTGACCTAATGGGTCACTGTGGCTGGTCTGCTCGGTTGCTAAGATCGACCATGTCGTCAAAGTTGACTTTTTGGTCAGAAGTTGACCTATTGGATCAATGGGTTGGCCTTTGGGTCAGAAATTGACCATTTTGACCAAAGTTGAATTTTTTGTCAAATTTGACCTATTTGATCAATGGGGTGGTCATTAGGAAAAAAATTGATTATTATGACCAAAATTGACTTTTTGGTCAATTATTGACCTATGGAATCAATAGGTTACTCAATGGGTCAAGAATTGATCATTTTGACTAAAGTTGCCTTTTTGGTAAAAGGTTGACCTTCTGTGTCAATGGATTGGTCAGTGGGTCATGGATTGACCATTTTGTTCAAAGTTGACTGTTGACCTCATTTTTGATGAGGTCTTCTTCTTCTCTTTAAGCATTTCAGGATCTCAGCCTCAGTTTTCCTTTCGACTATCTTAGAGGATTAGAATCGGGACCCACCTTTTAGAAATTCAAACCACTTCTAAACTCCCCGCAAACTCCACAAACTCGACCGTAGACCCCTAATCACCTGCAGGGTCGAAATCAAATGCGGAAGTTTAAAGGATGAGTTCCTATGAACTCTTCGGGCCTTAGGATCGCCCTGCGGTGGCTCGGTCTCGGGTGAAGGGTTGACTTGCACACACACTACACCTACACACTACACTTTCACACACTTCCTAAAAACACACCTATACCTAACTTCGACCTCCCCGACTCATGTAAGTGATTCATATGGATGGTCCTTAACCCCTAAGCCCTCACAAGAGGGTTAGTGAACAACATATAGAATGCCTCAAATGAGTCCCTTCATGGCTCATGTGGGCTTGATATGGCTTCATGGCTCAACCAAAATGACTTCTTTCCACTTACATCCACCCAATCTTCAACTTCCCAAATTTTCAATTTTTGACCCCCGGGACCCTACACCCGCTTAGCTTACCCAAAACCCTTGAAGCTACCCAAATTTCTCAAAACTTTCAAATTACCCAAAATTCTCCAAAATCAATCCCAAACATTTCCACATCACTCAAATTGATCATCCATACCCAAAAATACCAAAAATTCCAAGAAAACCTCCCAATACCCTCCAAATACCCAAAATGCCCCTCTTAGCCAAAAATCCAAAAATTCAGAAAATTCCCAGAAAATTCCAGAAAATCCCAAATATTCCCAATTTCATTTTGTCCAACTACACCATGGGCCAATTTTGTCAATTTACCCCACTTTTATCAAAATCTCCAATTTGACCCATTTTAACCCAAAGTGAACCCAATGTCAAACCTAACCTACCCAACTGACTCCAAATTCTGGTCCAATTCAATTCTAAATTTCAATTCAACATTCCCAACACCAATCTAGACCAAATCCAAGCTTAATTTGATTGACATTTGATCCAATTTCACTTTTGGCCTTAAAGCCCAATTTGGACCCATGACCCAAACTTAACCCAAACTCACCCGATTCAACTCCAATTAAACCTAAATCTTTTCTAAACCTTCCTTGACATCCCCATAAACAAAACACTAACATGATTTGCCCAAAATTTAGACCCAAACCCCACTCAAATTCAACCCAAAATTAAAAGGCCCATTTTTGACCTAAACCCAAACCTAGCCCAAATGAGCCCAAATCCCAAAATCAAAACCCATCAAAGCCAAAACCCCTTTGAAACACTCCCATAAAAATTTCCCAACATTAATTTTACATCAATTTCAAGTCTAGCCCAACATTGGCCCAAGTTAGCCCAATTTGACCTACATAGGCCCTCTTACCAATTAAACCCAAATTCAAACCAATTCAAGTCCAAATCACACCAAATTGACTCCAAACCACTCATGACACATCCCTAAACCAAACTCAACAATTATTTGGCCCAACCCCTTTACAAAATTTCTATCCATAAATTCATTTTCAAACCTAAAAGCCCACTTCCCTAAACCTTCCTAAAAGCCCATTTCCACCAAATACAAAAGCCCAAAATTGGCCTTAAAGCCCACATGACATTTCCATTTGCCATCCATTTAATCAAAGCCATTCCCTAAGTTCTAATCACATCATCAAATAGTTCCAAATTAAGCCTCATGCCAAATTACCCCCTAAATGACAAATATTTCTAAAACCCTTTTTCATGAAACAAGTCAACTTTTTTTCAAGCCAAATGCAAGCCATGCAAGCCATAGTACAAGCCACATGAAGCCATGGGGGGTTCGACTTGTCACCATGCCCAAAATGGCAAGAAGAGGGGACCCTTTAATGATTCTCTTAAGAGTGATTAACCACTCCCATGTCTCCCCTAACTCTCGCTTAAGCTTAATTGTACTTGGATCGTGACTCGACCCCACTAATCAAGCCGATCCAAGTGACTTTCCCTTCAGCCCCAAATCGGCCTTGGAGGGTGAACCCAACCCAAACCAATGGGTCGACCAAATTGAAGCCAAAATGACCCCTCCCCCATTCCATTTTAATTCAGCCACTTTACACATGGCAATGGCCAATCGATCGCACAAACCTCTAACCCCGACCCACCCGGACCCGAGGGTGACCCATGCCCGCCGGCCGCTCGCCCGGGTCGCCTGAAAACACCATGGCCGAGACTCGGGAGGAGCCAAACTTGGAATTCCATCTCGCCGAGCCGTCTCATGCCCAATGGTCACCACGGCCGTTCTTCTCCTCACCAGAGCAACCGATCCCAAGCCTCAACTCCCCCCGGGAGGCCCTCCAACCCTCGCCTATTTAAACTCCCTCACCTCTCGGCCACGAAGAGGTGCTCGAACCGTACCTTACCGAAACTCGCCAAAATTATTCCGTACTCCTCCCCACACACAGCAGCACTTGATCCCCGATGAGATCCCCCCGCCATTTCTCCTCTCGCGAGCTCAATTTCGCAGCCGAAATTCCACCCAAAACCAGTGACACTTCTCCACAAGGAGCCAATCCCCAAATTGATTGGTTCTACACCTTCACTCGCACCAAGGGAAGGTGTCCACCAACGAAAGCCCCATCTCCAGTGCCACCTGACTGCTCACAGCCTCCAAGCTTTGTGGATCTGGCTTGGTCGAAATCACATCTAGACAATTCACTCGTACCAAGAGACTTCATCCGGAGCTTGCCGAGATCCAATCGAAGGTGCAACAACTCTCGCATCGAAGCCACACTTCTCCGAGCAAAGGTATGAACTAATTCTTCATCCCGAGCTTCCGGAGATTCTCCATTTCAAATGCCTTAATTTCAATGCATGATAACCGTATAGATGTGTTCGTCTCTTCAAGACGAATCCATAGAGAGCATAAGAACATAAAAATCCGTCGAGTATCGAGTGAGATCTGGGGATTTAGTGTGGACGGCTCTCGGCGAGGACGCTCGGGGACGATGAACGGATGCCGTCCATTTAATACACGCGCTGGACGGACGCGCTCGCATGGCGTCGCGACCAGTGAGACGGTACGAGAACCGCGGGGCCCGGGCCGCTCGATTCGATGGCGGCGTCGAATGGGAGCGCGACGCGTGTGAGTTCGGAGATGCCGAGGATGCGCTGGCGCCGCGTGGATAAATAGAAAAATATGGTATTTTTCTATTTATTTAATTCCCTAAACTTGGAAAATTCATAACTTTGTGTAGAAAAATCAGAAAAATAAAAGAAAAATACCCTCTCGCTCAGACGAATGTAGGAGAATAATGTGGAAAAGAAATCATTTAATTTCATCAAGTATTTTATTTTTAGTAATTTATTTACTCTCTCGCATACATTTAATTCTCCATGCATTCATACAATTCACCATGGCATGAGACCATAGTGGCTTTGAAGCCTCCGAACTTGGGAACATTCCCCGAATTTTCCAAAGTCGAGGCCATCCCTATGAAGAGTTATTGATTTTTTCAAATTCATGTCATCGTTTTGAGTATTTTAATTCCAATAAATAGCATGTTGTGTAATAAATTCTAGGAAAATTTGGTGATGTTCCTTATGACCACGAGAACCCTAGTAAAAATAAGGTTTCGAAGTTAGTTCATTTTAGACAACCCTAATCGGCTTAAACACTCAAAATTGGTCTCTAATTAATTAGAGCTAACCATACATCAAATTGACTTGAAATCAATTCTCCACTGACCTTTAGGATCAGAGGAACCCACTATAAAAATTTGAGGTCAATTAGACTTGGTTAGCCCTATTAATTGGGTTGATTAAGCCACTTAGTCATTTTAAAATTTAAAAATTCATAACTTTCAAAATATCTTTCAAAAATTCACCAAATTGGTTTTGGAGTCTCTCTGATATCAGGGGAGTTTAAGAAAATTAAAATTTCAATTTTCTAAAAAATTTGATTTTTAATATTATTTTAATATTTTCAATAATTAAAAAATAATAAAAATCACAAAAATAATAAAATTCACCAAAATGTCACATTTTGAATTTTAATCACTTAGGAACAAATCTCATATTTTTCCTAGGTCTATTTAGTGAGATATTAAATTTTAAAGCTCTAGGATGATTTTAAAATTAAAAAAATGTATTTTCTAGCATTTTCACTAAAATAATTATAATAAATCATATAAAAATCAGAAAATTGCAAAATTTGATTCTCTGATTTCTTTGATGTCAGAGAGATTTTTGAAAAATATAAAATTCATTTTTCAACATTTATTTTATTTTTAAATTAATTAATACTCTAAAACTTAAAATAATTCTAATAAATAAAATATAATTCAAAAAATCACCAGAATTAGTCCAAGTGGTCCTCTCGGTCATTAGGAATGTCCCCTAATTTTCTTAAGGACAGAAACTTTCCCTTGGTCATGTTATCAAATTTTCCTTGAAAATCTCTATTTTCTACTAAAAATAATTATGTAAATAAATCAAATACAGAAAAATCACATTTTCTCCTCTCATGTCTTTATTGACACATAAGTGAAGTCACATAAAAATTTCAAGTTCATTTGAGTTCAATTTAGTGAGTTATGAAATTGTTAAGCTTAAAGGGGAAAATATTAATTAAAATTTTAACCCTTAATTAAAACTTTAGGTTTAATAAAAAATTTAACAAGTAAAATATTTGATCCTAATCTGATTTGGATGATTGAAATTTAAATAATTAAAGGGTAGAAACCCATTGAGCAATTTAAAATGATTAAACCTTAATTAAATAATTGATTAAATTTGGGAGAATAATAAAATTGGAATTATTAAAATAGGGATATTATTAAGAAGAGATTTATTCTTTAATTTAAAAATCCCTAAATTAATCATCTCATTAATATTCAACTCTTAACTAAAATGATAACTCAAATTTAAAATATTAAAAGACTTAATCATTAAACTAAAATTAAATCATTAAACTCTTTCAAAAATTTCAATTAAAATTAAATTAAATTAAATTAAAAATTAAATTAAATTAAGTAAATTAAATTAAAATTAAATTAAATTAAATTAAGATTAAAAGTTGATTAAATTAAATTAAATTAAATTAAATTAAATAAACAAATTAAATTAAATTAAATGAATTAAATAAATTAAATTAAATAAAATTAAATTAAATTAAAATAAATAAAATTAAATTAAATAAATTAAATTAAATTAAATTAAATTAAATTAAGTTAGATTAAATTAAATTAAATTAAATTAAATTAAATTAAAAATTAAATCAAATCAAACTAAATTGAATTGAATTAAATTAAATCAAATCAAATTAAATTGAATTAAGTTGAATTAAATAACATCACCTAAGACATAAAGAACTCAAAAATAAATCTAAGATAACTCAACAACTATTCCAAACTTAAATCATTAATTTGAACTTAAATTTGAATCACAAACCATTTGAACACCAATTTACCCTCAAGAGCTTTAGTTGTCATAACTCCTAAAATGTAATATAAAATGAAGTGTTACTTCACTTATAAGATATTCAAATGTCCTAGTTCACTAAGCAAGGTTAACAAAAATCGAAAACCTCTGGACGATCGATTCACTTACACAATTAAATTCATCTTGACTTAAAACAATCCTAAGAATATCGAAAAGATGTTTAAGACTCTTCTTAAGCACTTCCTCAATATGATAGGATACTTATAAGAACAATCGAATCTTAGTCGTTCTTCGATGAAGAAAATCGTCCTCAAACTAAAAACACAAAGAACCTGAGACGTCATAGGAAATGACTAGCTATAGTGATTAGAACTCTGGTAGAAAACCAAAACCCTTCCCTTAGCTTTACCTAGGAACTTGCTTAAATATTCTAATTGTGTTTTAAGTGCACTGGACGACGGGAAGACCCTCCATGTACGCTTTTATTTTATTGCGATTTACTTTACGACAACTTATTTAATTGCATCGCACTTATTTTTCGTACGATAAACAATAGCTTGCATGAAAACCCACACCTTTAGGACGTAAACCAAAACCGAACCCATAACTAAATTAAAAGACACTACAAGATAAAATTCACCTCCACAACATTTCAAAATATAAGACAACTCAAAATTTAATCACAAACAAGTAACAACAAAACTACAACTACAACTAAATTAAAACGTCTCATTGAATGATCGGGAATACCTCTGATGATGTAACCCACGTGTTGCTAACGGGATTTCCCACGGTCTAAATGAAAGTGTGGAACTCATTTAGTCGAGTTTAGCAAATTCATCCGGACTAAGTGAATTCGATGAAAATAACTGGTGTCTGGATGACGGAACCGCGGGATCTTAATCGGTTCCGTTTAATCAACTTTAAGATTTGTTTTAATTAAAACACAAAAAACACTTGGAAATTAAGACTTCTCTAAACCAAAACACTTTTCTCATCCCCTGATTTATGACTTCTACAACTAAACCTCTACAACAACAAGGAGCTCGGAGCATGGTGGGCAGCACGGCCATCGTCATCAGCAAAACCTGTGTCGACATCAGCAGAAACTTTCCTAGAATTAAACAACAAAGCCATAGGACTTCGAGGTAGTTTCGCTCTAGTGCAACATAAATCCTCAACTCTTCGTTAGTGCATTTGCATTGCAAATTAAGCCCTAACCGGTCTTAGGATTCCGAGGTAGTCGTCCGATACGACATAAACCCTCACATCTTCCGTGGCTATTTGTATGATTTTATCATATAAATATAAGCCCTAATTAACTAAAATTGGCAAGATTAAAACATTAAATAAACATTAGGACTTTCCTAAATCCAAGCCAAACAATAGATAGTCGGGAAATTACCGAAGTCCGCTTCGAATCCGTAATTTCTCCTACTTTTCTTCCTTCGAATTTCCAAAACAAAATGTTCCAAACTTGGTCCATTCCCTATCGAGATTCAAAAATTCAATTCTTTGAAGACTTAAACTTTGAAATTCTCGAGAGCGTAATTATCGATTATTATCGAGAGTTTTCTTAGGTGATTCCCATCACTTAAGATGTAATTAACTATAGGGGCTTGCCCTTATAGGAATTTTAAAGAACCTGTGTAATATAAACCCTGTTCAATGTTTTCATATTAGCAAGTGGAATTTGTCGGCTTATAAAATTGGTTCGCAGACCAAACGGATGTCACAAACCTTTCTAGTTTATTTAATCGAGCCCCATCATCAAGCAAGCAGTGTCTCATTCTTCAGGATAGTATACACGGCTCGTGATGCGGTGCTCGTTTATATAAACCATTCGTGGATGTGAGATCTGATTGATTTCATATCTTAAAATTTTCAAATTTAAAATTATTTTCAAAATCAAATACTACTTTTCAAATTATTTATTTAAATTAAATAAAAAATTCGCCGACAACTTCGTTAGGCGACCCCTTTTAAAATATCACACAACCTAAAAATATGCCGACAACTTCGGCGACTCCGCCGGGGAAAATTCCTCTCTCCATTCTAATCGACAATTCTCGTTTTCAAAAATCGGTAGTGCATCCATGTCCCTTATGGATCAAACTACCCTTCTTTCCGTTGGGATACTATGTTCATTTCTACCTCGAACAAGTATAACCAACATTCTCTCGGATTTAGGAGCCACCGTTGTAGACACCCCTAAACAGAGAGGTTCCGAGATCCTTTTACCTCATTTCCGAGGTGGGGTGGACCCCCACATAAGTGTTAGTTTAAAGAGTGATCCTTCGAGTCGAGAAGTCTCGCTTAAGACTCTCTTTTCCTTTCCAAACTCCGATTCAGATTCCTTACCTTCTCTACACCTTCGAACACTCCGTTCTAAATAAACAAACTCTCTAATAAGTGATTCTTTTAATAAGTGATTCCTTCTTATAAATACATGAACAAGAATGAGTTCTGACTCTTTTCAATTCCTTTCTTTTCGTCCTAAAGAAAAGAAGCATAACTCGGGACCGACAAACCGTAATCTACCCCGCAAATGGAAGCCCCGAAACTCGATTTTC
Source organism: Papilionanthe hookeriana x Papilionanthe teres (assembly GCA_022702705.1). Taxonomy (NCBI): domain Eukaryota; kingdom Viridiplantae; phylum Streptophyta; class Magnoliopsida; order Asparagales; family Orchidaceae; genus Papilionanthe; species Papilionanthe hookeriana x Papilionanthe teres. The sequence continues at coordinate 102,761,074 of CM040421.1, read as the reverse complement.
TCTTTTACCAATGGACCGGACCTCGCCGTCTATAAGGATGAGCTGCCCGACAATGGAATCATCCGATTTGGACAAGGATTTGAAAACACGAACGTCAAGATCACCGACGTCTCCCTCTTTGCACCGATGAACAAGGTATCCGAAGCCGAGGAGCCGCCGCTCGAGTTCAACCTTAGGTCGACCCAAGAATTCCCTCCTCCGCAAAGGATCCCGACTAAGAGGAGTACCGATGTCCATAGAAGGACCGTTATCTCTACCCCCACCGGTCTAGTCGTTTCCGCACCTACCCCGACTTTCGCCAAATCAAAGGGGAAAGAAATCCGGAATTATGATGGACTCGTTACCGTGGAGGGTACAGATCTTCTCGTAAGACCTTCCGTTTTCGAAATCGGGTCCAGGCTCGAAGATTCCGTCACCGACAAGGACCCAAAGAAGAAACGAAATGAAGGATCGCTAAAGAAGCCGTAGCCGCCGAAATCGCTTCCTGAGGAAATTCCGAATCGCCGTAATATACACCGCCGCCCGAATACATACCACTCTTAGGAGGAAGTAGGTTTCATCCCCTCTCCGCCGCGTAAGATGAAGAAAACATTCGCAAGATTGCCGCCAAATTACCACGCCCCGCATATTACAACGATAGCCGCAAGAAAAGAACTAGAACTACGCCGGTTTGCTCGACCGCAAACTTTGGTAGAAAAGTTAGCAAAGAAGGAAAACCGCCCCGTATCGAAATTCTACGAAGGATAGGGCGGGTGCCGCCAAATCCCGTCTCGGGCCCCGAGTAGAACCCGCCATCATGACGTAAAAGCCAAGTAAAAGAATGAAGGCTAGTCCGCCCGTTGTCGTCTCGAGATTACAAATTAGGAGGATACCACCTTCCAAAGCATTCGGCCGACGTACTATCCGGTCCTAAACCTTCGCCGCCGAAGGATGGTATGGCGTCCCACCACCGGGCAGCTGAGATCGAAACAAGCAGTCTCGAGAAAGAAAGTCTCGCCAGGAGACTCGAATCCGAAGAAAGTGCTACCGCGATGAAGGGGACTCGTGAGAAGGGGACCCTGCAGCCTATCGCACGACAACCACGAAGACACACAAAAGCCCCGCTAGAAGATGCCATGGAAAAGTCGAGAACCGATATCCGACGATCGGCAAAAGAAAGAGAAGAAAAGTTCGGAGACGAGATTGATTCATCGGAATTCATGGACGACGAATACGCGTAAATCAACATGGCCGAGACACGAGCTTCATCGCCTCGCAAGGTGCTCCCGCAGCCGGCAGAAGAGAGGAGCCGTAACCGATGAGAAGGCAACTTCAGGAAAAAGACGACACGATCGCTCAAATGGCGAAAAGGATGGAAGAGATGGCCGTAGCTCCGGCCACTCTCCGCAGTCAAGTACAACCACATGAGAGACACCCCCGTGAGGTCATTCACATCGTAGACGGAGGAAAGGAGATTACGTCCGTCAATGGGGATGATCAACTAAAAAGGATACAACACAAAGTATGATTCCCGAAAAGGATATCAAGAACTTGGTGGAACAAAGAAGTGCGAGAAGCCTTAGCACAATCGAAGAGCGGGACATCCATTCGGACGGGTAGACCTTACCTGTAAGAATTCGACGCCGTCCAATACCCGAAAGGCTTCGTACCACCTCTGTTCAAGACCTTCGACGGAACCGGAAACCCCCGACAAGATGTGGCACACTTTCGTGCCGCTTGTTGCAATGCCGGCGGAGCGATGCATTACTCTTCCGACAGCTCGTCGCCAGACCGTCAGAATCGCCTTCGACCGGTATGCGAATTACCAAATGGTTCGATGAAGACGTTTTCGCAGCTAGAGAACCTCTTCATCAAGCGATTCGCCGGAGCTCAAGCACCACATCACTATAGGTGATTTAGTGGTAGAAAAACAAAAGCCGAATGAAACTTTGGTGGATTACATACTTCGATGGAGGAACTTAAGCATGAAGTGTGAACCACAACCGCAAGAACAAGCATGCAACGGCATTTTACTAAAAAGCATCCACGGCCCGATAGCACTTCTCCTCAAGGGATTTACTATTAAGACTTTCGAGAAGTTGTTAAGCAAGGCCGGAAGCTTGCAAGAGGAGGCAAAGCAATTAAGTTTCACCGACAAAATGTATAAACAAAAGCCTCAGTAAAGACTTTCGAAAAGAAATCCGGATCGTCGCAGCAGCTTGACAAAGGCAAGCAACCGATGCAAATACCACCGTAACGGCCGCAAAGAACCACAACATGAATTACCAGCGAACCCCGGCCCAGCCTATCACCATCCCCGCAGGATGAACAACCGCCTCGTCCGCAACGTACATTAAGGGAGCTCGAGCGGTGGAGTATCCGTTCAAGAATGAAGCGATGCTGAAAATGTTCCGTAGTCTCGATGAAGACTCCGCATTTCCACCGCCGCAGCCTAAAAGACCGTGAGGAAGTCAACAAGAAAGGTGATCCCAACTTTTGCCCTTACCACCGGATGCTTCGGCACAAAATGAAGATTGCATTACCTTCAAAAGTTGGCTCAATGACAACCTTCTGAAAGGGAATATAACGATCCCGAAGGAGTACATGAAGGAACCCCGCAAAGGAGGTTCCGTCAATGTTGTCTCGACTCGATCCCATCATTCCGATAGATCCATATACGACCGACGATGGATGGACTACCGCTCGGACGAGGTCTTCGAAAAGATTTTAGACAAAGATCCAAACCGCTTCGTGCGAGCTTCAATTCGTAGATTGAAACCTCGTTAAGCCGTACTATCACTTGCGATAGAAGAACCACCTCAACAGAGACGATCGAAGAAAAGAAGAAAATCGACGAAGAAGAGAAGACCGAGGCACCTAAGGCTGTACCAGGGGCCGCTATCCTAGATAGTTGTTTCCGATTCGGGGAGAAATCCCTCGAACCCCCGACTCGTATGATTATCTACTCACTTCGGTGGGATCATATAATGATAAGGGTGATGGCGTTGGCTACGTTTTGGATCGTTTCTAACGATTACGTAACTAACGATAATCCGGATATCGATTTCGATACTAACGACAATTCTCAAATCATACACGATCTCGACGAGCAAAATAATGAAGAAGACATCCATCAAGGAGGCTACGAGAGTTCAACAAGCAACGAATCTATCTCGCGAGTTTCGAGGAGCTCCAAATACGATGAGAGTTAGAGCCTTCGTACTCGAAGCTAATCCGAAGAGCCTCGTCATTCCGATTCAAGAAGAGACAGCCGACGAGCTCAACAATAGATTCAGCAGGAAATTACAGCAGGTCAACTTAAGAAGTGGAAAAGTTCTACCTCCGAGAATGGGTCCAAAAGACAAAGGAAAGGTGTGGTCGTTCGAGAAGAACCAACCCCGCATAAGAAATACCCATTCGAGAAGAAAACGAGACACATGAAAACAAAGCGGACTACAACGTGCTAGCCCATCTTAGGAAACTACTGCACCAAACCGAGCATCTACGACGCTCTCATCTTATCAAAAGAGATGAGAGAAGCTCC